>CM060865.1:30293405-30665905 GCA_030737845.1 Acorus calamus | reverse complement strand
GCGACGTGGGCCGTTCGATCGCGGGTCCATCGCATCCAACGGTCGAGATGAATCGCCCCCGACCGTCCGATGCGATGGACCCGTGATCGCTGCCGCACCTGCCGTTCGCCGCACGTAATCACGTCCCTATATATATATATATATGCCGACGATTAGGTGCGGTTTGCGACGTGGGCCGTCCGATCGCGGGTCCATCGCATCCAACGGTCGACGTGAATCGCACCCGACCGTCCGATGCGATGGACCCGTGATCGCGCACCGCACCGACCGCACACCGCACGTAATCGCATCCCTATATATATATATATATATATATATATATGGTCGTGATTACGTGCGGTGTGCGGTCGGTGCGGTTTACGACGTGGGTCGTCCGATCGCGGGTCCATCGCATCCAACGGTCGACGTGATTCGCACCCGACCGTCCGATGCGATGGACCCGTGATCGACGGCCCGTGATCGCGCACCGCACCGACCGCACACCGCACGTAATCGGATCCCATATATATATATATATATATATATGAGTGATAAGGTGCGGCGTGCGGTCGCGTGCGGTGTCGACCACGGGCCGTCGATCACGGGTCCATCGCATCAGACGGTCGGGTGCGATTCACATCGACCGTTAGATGCGATAGACCCGCGATCGAACGACACACGTCGGATCCGCACCGTGCGGCCCGCCACACGCTATCACTCGGGTATATATATATATATATATATAATGTATGTCATGTAACGCCATTACCCTTCCTCACACAACTTTGTAAACAGAGACAAGACAAGAAATCTAAACAAGGTGGCTTCCTATAACCCCTTTTAAAAAGAAATTTAGTTCAAAAATAAATATTTTATCCTTCAATTTTGAAAACTTGCATTGATAATACTTTTACATATACCATTCTGGAGTGCAACTCGAGCGAGTTGAACCTGATCCAAACCCAAATTAATCCAAACTCGATCAGTTCGGGTTAGGGGTTTGGGTTAGTCGAGTTCAACCCAAATTAACCTGAAGTAATTCATCACCGTGACAACTCGTCTACTCCTTCTAGTGTCACAAAAAAAGAAAAGAAAAAACAAAAATCACAACCATTCATTACTAATTAATTAATCCTAGATTTTCACTCTTTCTCATATGGGTCTTCTTCTGTCTTCTGTGTCTTCTTCTTCTGGGTCCGTGTATCTCTCTCCCTTCTGCCTTGAAAGAACTCCATGAGAGGGTGAAATCCTATTTGGGTTTTCTTTGTTGAGTTGTTTATTTTTCCAAGTTTGGATGACTCAATAGAGAGAGAAGTTTGGATACAACATAATATACGTACATATATAGCTAAATTTCAAGAAGAACTCAGAAGTGATTGCAAGTTGCAAGGACAATGTCTACAAGTTCAATCCAATTCCAAGAAAGATAAACAGATAAAAAAAAATATTATTTTACTTGAAATAATAAAATGAGGGGACCAATGGCAATGGGGTCCCCTCGGACTAAAATAGACCTTGGATTAAAGTAAAAATTAATATTTTAAAAAAGCAAGAGATGCACATGAACCTGCTATATTTCGACACTTGTTGAAATCATGTGAGACGAAAAATAAATCCACAACATTACTATACATGTCTGAATTAATCAATGCATAGAGGAGGGTAGCTGGGGGGTCTGTGATGCACCTCACCGCATGTCACATATTTGTTGTTGTTTGTTGGAACAGTGGGATCAATTTTATATTTTTATTTTCCTCTACTCTACATTTATTTATTTATTTATTTTGATACAGGACTCTCTTGGATGACTTTATAGTCAAGTTGAAAAATTCTACCTTCACCTGTTTGTTCTGATCTTACGAAAAATTATTTTGAATAATCGTGAACAAACACGTGTATTGTTGTGTTATACGTGTATTAGGTCTTGTATATAAAAGGCTTTAGTCCCTCTCTAATAAAATTAGGTCTCATTATTCTCTTCTTCTCAAATCTAACATGGTATCAGAGTCACCTCAAAAATCCTAACTCTAAAATTTTCTTCTTTAAGACCTCTTTCTTTATATTATTATTATTATTAATTTTGGATCTCCTTCTTCTTTTGAGATCCTATTTTTCGTCGTCTCCATCGTCATCTTTGCGCGCCATCGTCTCTGTCGTTTTCATCATCTTCGTCGTGCTCGTCACGCCGATCTAGCTTGTGTCGCCCCCCGAGGTTTATCGCGCTCGTCTCTGCATTCGAGAAAAAAAAAATTTATGATGTCTGTCGTAACCAATTAAAAAAAAGGAGAGGTTCTGACGCTCCCTTGACCCAACAAACAATTACAAAAAAAAAACAACCGGTGAAGCTCTTATTCACTATTTTATTTTATCATTTTTTCTTGGTATTTTCTTTCTCTGTGCTCTGGAATCATTATGACTCCAAATATAGGAATTTTGATACTCATTTTACTCCATTTTTTATCCTCTATGCATCTGTGTATTTTCGTTTTCATCTAACATCTTCCCATCATGACGTTGATGAATCTACCGCCTTCGGATCCGGTATATGCGGACTCATCATCAAAGATCCCTATTGTTGCTTCTCATATCATATATGAGGGTATTCTGGGTGCCGCCCTTATGCGAATTCCTCTTGTGCGCGATCTCTTTGCGCCTATTGCAAGAAACTAGGTCATCAGATTGTCAACTATTGGAAACTTCTTTCGGATAGGCGTTAGATTTTCTATGGTCATGGCTAGTGTTGTCCCACTACTGCTACAGCTACCTCCACAACACCAGGTCAGCCTTCCTCGAACCAATTTGGACAGCTCATTCAGCGCATCGATCAACTTCTACTTCAGTGCCTCGATCAGCTTCCACTTTCACAGCCTCCGTTTGCTCCTTCTACTCATTATGCCTTCTCTTCCACAATGAGTGTTTCTATCTCTTGGATTTTTTATTCTGGTGCTTCTCACCATATGACGCATGATAATTCTGTGCTTACTGCCTGCTCACCTACCCCTTCCAATTTACCTCCGATTCACACTGCTGATAGTTCCTCCTTGGTCATCACACAGTGTGCTTCTATCACCACCACCTCTGATCCCACTGGTCGTCTCTCCCTTCCATTTGTATTGCATGCGCCGGATCTCTGCATGAATCTTATTTCTATTAGTTGTCTCTGTGATTCTGGTCTGACAGTTTATTTCACTTCCTCTGATTGTTTTGTGCAGGATCCACGTTCAAGACAAAGGGTTGGCGTTGGTCGTAGGGTTGGCGGCTTATACTTCATGGAGTATCTGCATCTTTTAGTTCCATATCCTTTTGTCTTTTGTGGTAGTGTTACCTCAAATACCGACTTGTGGCATAAAAGGTTAGATCATGTCTCTGAGTCTCATCTTAAAAGCCTCTTTGACGCTGGTGTTTTAGGTTCTGCTTCTTTTTCTCATTTATCTGTTTGTGAGGGCTGTAAATTGGCCAAACTTGTAGCCCTTCCTTTTAGTTCTAATAATAGTCAGTCCACCAGTCCTTTTGAGTTAGTACATTCTGACATTTGGGGTCCTGCTCCTAAGCAATCTATGAGTGGTTTTTCATATTATATTATCTTTGTTGATGATTATTCTTGGTTTATTTGGGTGTATTTGTTACGTAATTGATTCGAGATTGCTCACATTTATGATGTCTTTACCACCATAATACACACTCAGTTTCAGGCTTGCATCAAAACTTTTCGGTCTGATTGTGCTACAGAGTATGTCTCATCTACCATGCGTTCTCTTCTTCAATCACATGGTACTCTTTTTCAAAAGTCTTGTCCTTACACTCATGAGCATAATGGTATTGCTGAACGCAAACATCGTCACATTCTTGAAACGACTCGTGCTCTGTTACTCTCTTCTTCAGTTCCCCAACATTTCTGGGCTGAGACAGTTGTTCTTTCTGTTCATCTCATTAATATCACTCCAACCGCCGTTCTCTCTGGCATGTCTCCTCACGAGCGCTTTTATTCCTCCCGTTTCGATTACAATCGTCTGCGTGTTTTTGGTTGTACATGCTACGTTCTTCTCTCTCCTCATGCTCGCACCAAACTTTCTGTCCGATCAGTTCGTTGAGTCTTCTTAGGGATCAGTTTCGAGCATAAGGGTTATCGTTGTTACGATCCTGTGGGTCGTCGTTTTTGATCGCTCGACATGTGTCATTTGTCGAGGATGTTCCCTATTTTTCTTCTTCCTTCACTGAGTCCAATCCTGAGTCTACTTCTATTCGGCCATCTCAACTTGAGTCCCTTCCTCTTCCTGAGCTACCTTCCGTGTCTTTACCCTCTCCTAGTCCTCTTCCTATTGAGTCCTAGTGGTGCTCCACCTTCTACGCCTGACGCCCCTCTTCCGGATGTGGATCCGAATTGCGTAGCTCACTATCCTCGGCGCGAGCATCGTCCACCTGCTCGTTTCAGTTTTGATGATGGACCCTCTGATCGGTTTGGTTTTGCTTCAGTGAGTTCATATTCTCCACAACTTCAGGCTTTTCTTGTAGCTATTCATGCTCATCGGGAGCCACGGTCCTACCAAGAGGCAGTTCAGCACCCTAAGTGGCGACAAGCAATGGATGAGGAGTTTCAGGCATTTCAGGAGACCCATACATGGGATGTTGTTCCTCTTCCTGGAGGTGTAAAGCCTATCAGTTGTAAATGAATTTTTAAGGTCAAACATCGACCTAATGGATCCATTGAGCGACACAAGGCTCATCTCGTTGCGCGCGGTTTCACACAAGAGTATGGGATTGATTATGAGGAGACCTTCGCCCTTGTTGCTCAGATGACTACTGTTCGTACTCTTCTTGCCATTGCAGCCACTCGTCATTGGCCTCTATTTCAGATGGATGTGAAGAACGCTTTCTTTAACGGGGATTTATCAGAAGGTGTCTACATGTAGCCACCTCCCGGTCTTCGTACTCCTCCTCAGCATGTTTGTCGTCTTCAACGTGCTATTTATGGTCTTAAACAGGCACCTCATGCGTGGTTTGAACGCTTTCACAGTGTTATTGTGGCGGCTGATTTTGTTGAGAGTTCTCAGGATCACTCTCTGTTTGTGCAATCGTCCTCAAGGGGTAGAATGATTCTACTTTTATACATGGATGATATGATCATTACAGGTGATGATTCAGCTGATATTACTCTTGTGAAGCAACATCTCAGTAGTCAGTTTCAGATGAAGAATCTTGGTACTCTTCGCTACTTCCTTGGACTTGAGATTGCTCAGAGTAAGCGGGGGATTCTTCTCTCATAACAGAAGTACACAGCAGACATTCTTGATCGTGCTGCTATATCCAACACTCGCACAGCTGATACTCCTCTTGAGCTTCATGTAATGCTCCGTCCGACTGATGGAGAGTTTCTTCCAGACCCTACACGATACAGACAGATTGTGGGTCAGCTTGTGTATCTTTGCATCAGTAGACCTGACATTGCTCATGCCGTCAGTATTATTAGTCAGTTCGTCTCTGCTCCTCGTTCAGTTCACTATGGTGCTCTCATGAGGATCCTCAGTTACTTGCGTGGGACTGTCACTTGATCGCTCTATATGTCATCATCTTCATCTCTTGTTCTTCGGGCTTATACTGATGCTAACTGGGCAGGAGATCCTACTACTCGTCGTTCTACTACAGGCTTTTGCATTTTTCTTGGTGACTCTCTCATTTCCTGGCGCAAAAGAAACAAGATGTAGTTTCACTTTCCAGCACAGAAGCTGAATATCGAGCCATGGCCACCACGACTAAAGAGATTGTTCATCTTAGACGTCTGCTGGTCGATCTTGGAGTTGATGTTTCTAGTCCTACTTCACTTTATTGCGATAATTGGAGCGCTATTCAGATTGCTAGCAATCCGATTTTTCATGAGAGGACTAAACATATTGAGATTGACTGTCATTTCGTACGTCAATACTTCATTGCTCATACACTTACGCTATTGAGCAGCTTGCTGACTTCTTTATGAAGTCTCATCCAGTTCCATGATTTCAATCTCTTGTCCGCAAACTCGCGTTGTTTGATCCATCTTGAGTTTGAGCGGGGGTGTTATATTACATATGTCTTGTATTGTTGTGCTACACGTGTATTGTTGTGTTACCACTACAAGAAAATGTGACATTTACGACTAATTTGTTTGTGGCGGTCAAAAATATGGTCGTAAAAATTGGTGTTCGCAGCTCCAAAACAAAATGTCGTAAAATTTTGACATTCTCTGCGACGGGTATTCTAATAGTCGCAAATATATTTTTTGCGACATGAGCAGACGAGTCTTTTAAATAAAACACATCAAATAAGTGTTCTTTTCATTTTGTCTTCGTACACCTCATCACACCTTTGTCTTCTCACACCAAACCCTAATCACCTCCTCGCTCCAGCCATCGCCGCCACCACCGCCACTCCTTCCTAGTTCCTCCGCTCATGATGCCGTCACTGTCGGTCCTGCCTTTGCCATCGATGTCTTCGTTGTCGCTCTCAAGCATGTATCAAATCCTCTCCTCATCGACGGCGGCCTCGGCGGTGAATCGGATCAGTGGATTGCCTTTCTTGCTTCGTGAATATTTCTTCTAGGGTTTCCTTCGAGAATCATATAGAGATTATGATTTGGGGCTTCAATTCGTCTCCAATAGATCGATCATCTATGTGGAAGTGTTTTTGTGCAATAAAGCGTTGATTGATCGTTTTCACTCCGGTTTTGCCTCTTTCAATTGATCAGGTATGGTATCTAGATCTAAATTTTTATTTATTTGGGTTTTTGGTGGTGCTTTAATCGTGGCATTAGATTAGATCTGGTTTGGTTTGGTTCCAGTATTTGTTTGGCAGCCATCGAATAAACAAATATTTCTATTTTGAATTCTTTCATTATTTAATGCAACCTTTTATCTTGTTCACAATGGATAGAAATAGGTCATATGGTGTTCTACATTATACATATTTCAGAAAAAGTAAACAAAAACATGAATGATTCAAGAAATCGATTATAGATCACTAAAAAATTCCCTGTTGAAAGGACACAAAAAACACCTTATTTTTAACCCTACTTTGTAAATTTGCTCTAGTGCTCTGCTGATAGTCTAGATATATTTGAAGCACCCACAAATTGAATAAGTTGGTTTTGGACACCCAAAAAAAAAGGTGTAAACTAAATATACTGCCATTCATTCATATGCAAAAACTATAGTAGGTGCTTGAAAATTTCATAGTCATCATGGAGATTGATGTGCCAGTAAAGCCACCCAGGAGGAATTGTGCATGTACTTGTCATATATAATAAAAAAATGATTAGGCAATACTTGACCATATTTTAATCTGGAAAAGCATTTGGATTCTAATGTGAGTAACAATGAACTTGAACATGCCAATTATCATGTAAATTGCATTGATACTGCCACAATATTAATTTACAAAAAACAAAAATTTAGTTTGCCTTTTTAGTTTGATTAGTAACAGAGAAGTTAATGAATCAATCAATGAAAAAAAATGGTGTTGCCATAAACATCCCCATCCAAAAAAAGTTGCCATAAACACTCCACTATGAGCTCAATTGTTGTCAATGAAGATTCTCTGTTCTCATAATTGAAGAGCCTGGAAGAGTGGTATGGTATTCATCGAACCATGTACACTTCAGCTTCTACTAGAGAATTGCTGCATCCTTCTTCCTTTGTGTGTGTGTGTGATCAGTGTGCTGACTCATAGGACTCTCTGTATAGTCGCCATGAATTGCTCAAATAAACCATGTTTTGTCTTTTGGGTTCTTGCAAATATGGATCTCAAGCGAATATATGCTGTATTGAAATTGGTGTGATTTTTATAGTTGAAGTGGGGAGGGGGTCAATGTGTTTGGATTATTTGGCATCATGATTTTATGCATTATTACTTGATATGTGGATGTTGTTGGGAAGTTCTAATTATTATGTTTATGTGCACTTTTCATCTAATTTTAGCTTTCTCTTTAATCATGGTTCCCAACTTTGTCTTTGCGGAATAACTATTAAGACCAAATGACAAGCCGGCTTGCTGCCTCTTCATGTAATTATTCTTGCTTAGACTTTTTTTTACTTTGCTTTACTGCAAGACCACAACTTAACACACAATGTTTTGCTGACGATAAGGCTTTTATGCAGAGGTTTGGAATGTAAATTCATGCTTGTGTGATTTTCATTTGCTTGTAGAATGTCTTCTTAGTATGCTATTGTGTTGGTGATGGAATTCAACATATTTTATACTTAATTAAGTGGGACTGGTTTTAAATGTGATCTATGTTTATGTTTTTATAGCAAAACGAGAAGTGAAAACTGTATTGAAGGTAAGCACATTTGTTTGAAGATTTTTGTTTTATCAAGATCACTGGAGTGCACTTTCATAAGTAAATCACATATCCTACTGTACTGATGAGGTTTAATTTTAGGCAACCTTAGGCAAGGTGCATTGTTGTGGATTTTTCTAATTATTGAAAGTGTCGTGTGCTCAAGTTTTAGTCCCCTTGATTGATATTAATGAATATGTTTGTTCAGGTCCTGAATGACATGATTCAAGGTGATTCAAAGGCACCCAGGAAGAAGCTTTATGAGCTGAAGTTGAAAATGGTTTGTCCCATTTGTAATGTATTATTTGATCCTTTTTATATGCTGAGGATAATTGATGCCAATGTGTCAGCCAAACCAACAAGTAACCCTTACCCATTTGTTTGTTGTTAGCCTTACTATCTACTCGTCAAAGGATGATCCATGAGCATTTTTTTATTTATTTATCAATGAGCAGCAAATAAGCCTGTCATGCCTATTTCAAGTGACAAATGCATATGGGATTGAATTATTTGGTTTATGTTGTCGTTCTGAAATAAGTATATAATTAAGTGATAAATCTGTTGGACATGAATAAAAGGGTAATAAAGGTTGCAGGAAGGTCGTGGACATGACATGCGTATGTACTTTTAAGCGGTTCTGAATGGAAGGATTCCTGGAGCATTTTGCTTTGTATAGACTCAAGACATTACTATTCAAACTCCAGTGTAGAAGAAGAGTCTTTTTTTTTTTTACTTGTGACAATCTTTTTTTATTATACTGGGAATGAATATTGTATCAGAACTTATTGGGATCGAAATTTTTTATTTGACATTGAATAATAGGTCAAGTGTTGGTTTGAGTGAATGTTACAAAATAATTAGAATGAATGTTGAATAGTGTGAATTATTATTAGTATTTGCAGATTTTACAGGGTTATTTAAATCAAATAGTAGTATTGGATAATTTGTTTTTTTATAAATACTATTTGCGGCGGTTGTGGAACCGTCGCAAATAACCATATAATCAATTCCAAAAGGCTTTTGTGGCAGCTGATGAACCGTCGCCACTTTTTTTGCGGCGGTAAATAAAAACTGCCGCAAAATCATTTTTACGACGGTTACAAAACCGCCATAAAGTATTTGCGAGGCGACCAATCGAGGCCCCACTAAAACCGTCGTAGAACCGCCGCAAACGGTTTGGGAAACCTTTTGCGGCGGTTTGGGGCCGTCGCAAAAGCCCACTTTTTTTGTAGTGTACACGTGTATTAGGTCTTATATATAAAAGGTTTTAGTCCATCTCTAATAAAATTAGGTCTTATTATTCTTTTCTTTTCAAATCTAACAAAAGAAAAACAGACAAAAAAATTAAATTGTTTGTTTTTACGAGATAAACTCGATAATAATTAAAAATAATAATTATTTTAAAATAATAATAACATTAATCCAGGCTTTGGAATTGAATTCCAAAGTCAAAGATAACCAAAAAAAAAAAAAAATGCACATGAACCTGCTATATTTCGACACTTGTTGAAATCATGTGAGACGAAAAATAAATCCACAACACTTACTATACATGTATGTGATGCACCTCACCTCATGTCACATATTTGTTGTTGTTTGTTGGAACAGTGAGTTCAATTTTATATTTTTATTTCCTTCTACTCTACATTTATTTATACAAGAGGGACTCTCTTGAATGATTTTATGATTAAGTTGAAATTTTTTATCTCTATCTGTTTATTCCGATCTCACAAAAAATTATTTTAAATAATCGTGAACAAACAGATAGATAGACTAGAACCTAATATTCACTTTTAATACAAATAAATTTTGAATAGTTGTCTATTCTACATTTATATAATACAAATAATGCATTTGATCTGATCATGGTACTGAAAAGAAGGAAGGTGGCAGGGCAGTTTTCAATTCTAACATGGCATGGTACCGCATAGAAGAAGAAGATGATACCCTATGTATGTAGTATAAAGTATAGAATAGGATCACCCTTACATAGTTATATAAGACCCCTCTGTTTGATCGACAGAATAACCCAATAATAAAGAAGAATAATGGAAAACAGACAAAAAAGTTAAATTGTTTGTTTTTACAAGATAAACTCGATAATAATTAAAAATAATAATTATTTTAAAATAATAATAACATTAATCCAGGTTTTGGAATTGAATTCCAAAGTCAAAGATAACAAAATAAAAAATGGCGTGCCAAGTTTGACCCAGGGAAAAGTCATGACTGCGATCAACCCAAACACACACTCCCTTCCACGTCACCCACAATTTTTTTGTATTTTCAAAAGGTTTCATTTTAACCGCACATTCTCACCATCACTAAAAACTATCCAAATCAGACATCCAATGCACTTCATCATTTCCTTGTATAAAAAAAGTATTTTTTTAAAAAAAATTACTTTGTTTTTGAGTAATCAGCACTTTTAACCTTTAAAAATTGAATATTTGCAAAAATAGTCCCACCCGTCCAATATTAGCAAAAACTAGCTCCGGTGAGAGATTGTCTCTAATGTTGGGAATTTAAAAAAAATCAAGATATCAGGAAGGGAAAAAAGGACAGGAGTATATATGCCGTTTTAGAATTTTTTTTTCACTACATCATAAATCCTGCTTTAACAACTTAACTGAAATTCATATATAATTTTCATATATATTCAATCACTATATTTCATTATATCACTGATTTAGTAGTCAAACATTCTCAACTTTCTGGGTGAACATTTTTCAAAGACTTGATCATTTTTTGGTGAATTATCAACTACTCATTATTCATGTACGGAACTAATTCGATCTAAGTAACGAATTCGTAGGTTCCTAACAAACTCAAAACAACCTAAAAATAGTAAAAATAACTTTTAACTGTCGATTTGACCTCCAAGACGATTTCAGAACGCTCCGAAAAATGACATAATGGTTAGCCACTACTTCTATAGGGCTTGTCGATACGAACGTGTGGACATATTATAATAGCGATTCTAATCTATGGTTCAAAAGTTATGGCCGTTTGAAGTCACGGTGCTCCCGATCGATCAATTTTCTTCTTTTCGTTCCATTTGATCTCGGCCGTCCATATACTGTATGGCTATGATGTCTGCATCCTCAACTTTAATTTCAACACGACCATCTTTTACAATAAATAACAAAACAAAGACATTTTCCACCGTCTGTGCAAAGAATGCTCGATTCAATATAAAGTAAACAATCAATGATAAAATTATAAATTGGAAATGGTATATATACATGTCGTCTCCTGTAGGTGTATTTTTTTTAAGAAAATCGAGATCCCAGACGGCATATATACATACCGTTTCCTGTACATTTTCCCCCTCTTGGGGTCTCAGTTTTTTTTAAAAAATACACACTGGAGACGGATTATATATAATTCGTCTCCAGTATAATTAAGCCTGTCAATCGGACGGATACGGAGCGGATCTACTTATATCCGTATCCGTATCCGAAAAAAAATACATATCCGTATCCGACGGATATTAAAAAATTGATATCCGTATCCGATCCGAACATCCGGATTCGGATTCGGATAATTATCCGAAATATCCGAAAGTATTTTAACATCTCTCATTCATGTCCTAACTCTCTTAACCTCTGCGGCTCTGCTTCCTCTCCTCCCCTGCATCTAACCATCATCATCAAAGCCACCATCATCAAAGCCATGATCTCTTTTTATGGTTCTAATTCTCACTCCAAAACACCAAGACACTTTAAAAAAAATAAACAAAAACAACTCGTGGTGATCCTCAACCTAGCTACCTTTAATGGCATCCGATCTCATTTGCCCTCAATGAAATCAGAAATGGATGGTGGTGGAGATGAGCACGGTGGGTGGAGGACGAGGCAAAGGTGACGGCGCTGCGATCCCGCGAGCCGCAGAGAAGAAGAGATGACTTGCTGACCGCAGAGAAGAAGAGAGAGTCGGGGGATGTCGCTGGCTGCAGAGAAGAAGAGATGAGAAGGGTAGACAGCGATGTGTTTTTTTTTTTTTGTGATTTTTTTATGGGTATAAGAGACGGCGAGAAAAACACAAGGTGTTGTAAGTGTTGCCCTTGAATGTAGACCCTTAGATGAAAATCTAAGGGCTGAAATTTAATCTAGATATTTTTTTTTTTAAATTCGGATACGGATTTTTTTCGGATCGGATACAGGCATATCCGTATCCGATCCGAAAATTTTCGGATACGGATATTTTTTTCGGATACGGATACGGATTTTTCGGATATCGGATATTTTCTGCATTTTCGGATACGGATTCGGATCGGATACGGATATTTTTTCAGATAATTAACAAGTTTAAGTATAATCTCTCACCAGAACTAATTTTTGCTAATATTCAATGAACGAGACTATTTTTATAATTTTTCAAATTTTAGGGGCTAAAAGTGCCATGCCCTTTTTTTTTCACTTTTTCGCCTCTTTTTCTCCCTGACTTTCTCGCATTTACACTCCTGAAAGACAAAGACCCCACCTTTGCTTCTATTGTTCATCCCTGCTGTCTCTGCTCCTCTCATTTGTCTTCAGGATCGGATGGGTTCGTGCCTCTCGTCGCATACGGATTCGCTGGGTTGCTCCTCACCCACCGCCGGAAATGGGTCCAGGTGGTGGAGGCGCAAGTCTGATGGGGTTGTTCGGGGTAGAGTTTGGGCCGGTGTAGGAGGTGGCGGCGGAAGAGGAGGAGGAGGAGGGGGTGTGGCTGGGGAGGACGAGCTCCACCGGGTCCCGGGGAGGATGTTCGTCAATGGGTCGAGCGAGGTTGCCTGCCTCTTCACGCAGCAGGGGAGGAAGGGCACCAACCAGGATGCCATGCTCGTCTGGGAGGTGGGTTTTTTTTTTTTTTTTTGATATTGTTTGAGATCGGGATGTTTGTTGTTTGATTTCTAATTTTATTTGGGTTTTTGTTGTTATGGTGTGTTTTTTCTTAATTGATTCCCTGTGTTTGAAAAAGATGAGTTATTTATCATTATTGACTGGGTTGATGCATAAAAAATGAATTTTGTGGTATAATTGGGTAAAGGTTCAATTCTAGGCATTCGATTCTCTTGATTCATTTGCTTATATATAGTCAAATTGAATTAAGGATGTAAAAATTAGTTTGTGCAATATGTATTTAATGAACATGGCTTATTGGATGGTTTTTTAATTATATATATGGCTCTATGTGGTGTTTCCTTATGCTTGATTATTTATATAGTTCAAACTTGAAATCAGAAACACTTTTATTTTTTGATAAAAAGAAAAAAAAATGATAAACTTTAACTTTATCTTGTCAGTCAAAACTGAAAATCAGCATATACATCAATCTCATGAGAAGCGCCATGGAGTCCTTTGGTTACATAAAATAAAGTCTTGTCCATGAGCTATTTTGATTTATGAGAATTACCGATGATTATCTCGAACGAAGGCTTACTACTGTTCATGCAATGAAGACATTACAACCGCAGTGCTGCCTGAATCGCAGGATGAGCAGTATAATAACTTGGTGTCCATTATTTTTGAAAACCTTATTCCATTGATTCACTTCGATTGAACGTGTTTTACTGCTTTTTCAGCTCTTTAGTCTTCATTAATGCTGATGATACTTCTATACAAATGGTTTTCAATGTTATTGTGCTGTAGTTATGCTGTTAAGTCAACCATTCAGTTGTTATGTTGAGAATATGCATATGAGAGAGAGAGACCCAACATGAAGCGTATTGTACTTCAATGCATCAGTGACGACCATTTTGCTGTAATTGCAGAATTTCACTTCAAAAAGTGACACGGTCTTCTGTGGAGTTTTCGATGGTCATGGCCCATATGGTCATATGGTTGCCAGAAAAGTCAGAGATTGTCTTCCTCTTAAATTGGGCATTCAATGGAGTGCAAATATGACTGATCTCAACAGCCCATATCAGAATGGAAGTATGAATTCGGAAGAAACAGCGTCTATCAGCATGGAAGAGGAGTGGGGAGAGCCCCTGGATGCAGATGAGAATGGGAAGCATCCTGAGATGTTTTTGAAACTGAAACAATCTATGTTGAAGACCTTCAAATGGATGGATAAAGAACTGAAACTGAACCCGGCTATTGATTGTTTCTGCAGTGGATCCACTGCAGTGACATTAATAAAACAGGTATGTTTCAACCATTACTTTCAAATTAATTTGTGGTTTGTCCAATGTTCATAGAATCCTTGACTTTGGCATTAGATTTGGCTGAGTAACAGAAGAATCCTCTGGTCAATGTAAACTCTCCAATTTCTTTACAAAATTGACTTTGGACTTGATAACATTGTGCTTCTGAGCTGAGTCAATGGCCCTAGTTTCTGAACATTGGATTTTCCATATTCACCTATTTTGAGGATGTTATAGTACATGTGACTTGCACTTCTTCAGGGACAGGATCTTGTTATTGGGAATGTTGGTGACTCGAGAGCCGTATTGGGCACAAGAGATGAAGATAATTCTCTGGTTGCTGTACAATTGACTGTGGACTTAAAGCCAAATCTTCCAAGTACTCTTCTTTTATTCTCTTGCATATAGAGATTTTTAAGGAATTGATGTCCCATGATCAGGAGATAAAGTCCCGGAATCAGGAGATTTTTTCTCTTATGTAGCACCTTTTAGCTTTCCATTCCTCATCAACGCCTTATTTATATCTCTTTGGAATCTATCCTGTTCTATCCACTAAACTATGATAACGATATCTGACCTCCATGTTTTGGCCTGCTTAATAGGCTTCATTAATCTATATACTCCAGATTCAAGAATTAAAATATTGTAATATTGGTTAAGCGTCTCTTTCTGCCTAATTATGATTACACTTTCATTGAAATTGAACAATCTATTTCCATACTGATATACTTCATCATCTGCATACTGTTGTTCAGGGGAAGCTGCGAGGATACAACAATGTAAAGGAAGGGTATTTGCCTTGCAAGATGAACCAGAGGTTGCACGTGTGTGGTTGCCTAATAATGATTCCCCTGGGTTAGCCATGGCTCGTGCTTTTGGTGATTTCTGTCTGAAGGATTTTGGTTTAATTTCTGTTCCGGACATTTCTTATCGCCACCTTACCGAGAAAGATGAGTTTGTTGTTCTTGCCACAGATGGGGTAATATTTTGTTCATATATAAACAAATGCAAAACAATTCAATGCTGGCAAATATTGATGCTAGGGTTTAGAACTCAGAAAGTATAAAAACCCTGCATGAGGACCATCACCATTTAAACAATAATTAACTGAAGCCAGTGTTCCCATCTTCACCTAGAACTATGCTTTCACTTGAATAAATCATTTTTGACACTCATGATTACTAATTTGCTTATCATGGTTCTTTTGAGAAAGAGGGTGTGAAAAAGACACCTTTTCATTTTATCTGGATTGCTCTTTTCCTTTCTTTCTGGAGAGCAATTTCAGGCCTGCTCTTCTGAGAAAACAACATGAAAGCCATTGATGCATCTTTTAGTCATCCATCCATCGAGTGGTTTGTTGATGTCAAATTGGTATAACATGAACATGTGTTATCTTGGTTTGTTTGAGTGGATGGTCTTTACTCTTTATTGATGTATTGAAACTTGCAGAATGAAAAAGAGAGAACTAAATTTTTTTTCGCTTGGTAAAGAGATAATTAACTTGGCGATGAAGAAATATAAATAGCAATGAAAAAGCGATAACTAACTTGGTTATGAAAAATTATAAATTTTCATATGCATCTATGAACACACATTAACTGTTGCCAATCTTTGCTGTTGCATTAACTGGGATGGAAACCCCTGGCTCATAACTAAAATTCAAATCCTTTGTTTCTGTGTAGGTTTGGGATGTTCTGTCCAACAAGGAAGTGGTGGATATCGTTACATCAGCACCATCTCGCTCAACAGCTGCCAGGGCCCTTGTTGACTGTGCAGTTAGAGCATGGCGCCTGAAATACCCGACATCCAAGAGCGATGACTGTGCTGTTGTCTGTCTGTTTTTAAACCCACCCACCGTATCCAGTCAAGCTGTGGAAACACTTTCTGAGACACCAAAGGATCCAGCAGAGACAGTGACTGAAGAGCCGGTCTCAGATCCTCTTCAGTCCCACGACGACAATGAGATAGTCCCAGCCATGGAACCCAGGGCCGAGAAGCTGGAGGAGAGGTGCCAGTCAACGAGGAGCCTCGCTGAGTGCATATCAACCAAGGAGGAGGAAGAATGGTCCGCCTTGGAAGGTGTGACGCGCGTGAACTCCCTCCTCAACCTTCCCAGGTTCTTGTCCAGTGATAAGAATTCGTTGGGCAGCTGGAGGAAGTGGTTGTGAATGGAAAATCTGAACTCAAATTCTTCTCCCCCAATTTGATTATTTGGTGTGGATGATTGGAGGAGGAGAAGGGAATCCAAATTACACAGATTAAAGCTTCAGTTTTTGGTTTTACAAGTCTGCTGCACCACGAATTCGTCGAGACCACACTCTGTAAACACATGTTAGTGAGGGAAAACATGATTTGTTCCTTGTGAGCTGTGACTTTTATTGGTACACTCCCCCTTGGGTTGTTGCTAGCTTTTGTAGAAACATTTTAAGAATTCATTCATTTCAAATAGAGAAGCTTTTATGGATAGTGTGATGAGAGCCTTTACATTGAATTCAGTTAATCCTTGTATAAGCTAATAAGAAAGTGCATGTAGATGACAGTGCACATAATTGTTTGAATAGAGCATGCACTCATTTGCAATGTGAGTAATCAAGAAGGAAAACAGACAAATAACCCCCTATAAATTGCCTGAAATCCATATAACCCCATGACTTTTCCTATAGTCCATGTAACCCCTTGAAAACATGTCAGTAAAACTTTGACAGTTTATATGGAGGTTATTTAGATTTCTAGCAGTTTACAGGGTCATGCAATCAAGAAAGTGTCATGCAGATGATACAAACATTCTTACTTAATTGTTTTTTAGTCTATGTGACATTTTTCATTAGTCTCATATACATTATTTATATATGTAAGCCTATTAATTATCTGAAAAAAATCCAAATTTGAATACATATTCGGAAAATCAGAAATATCTGATATTCAAAGATCCTGTAACAACTGTGACTTTTTAATCAGATCAGGTAGTGCCTGATGGATCTTATAGGTGCCGTCGGGCACCTGGGAGACGGCTGTGGGAGAAGCCGTCAGGTATGTGAGCGATAGACTTAGTAAGAGCCGTCGATTTGGAAATTTTTGAATTTCGAATTCGGTCCATTTTTGAAAGGAGCAAACGAATTGATTTGTGTTAATTGGTTTTAATTGGGTCGTATTTTTGTCCCCACGTGCGTGCGAGATTTATTAAGTCTCTCTCTCCCTTTTGCATTGAAACATAAAACCCTATAATCAAAACTATTGTTTTTTCTTATTGTTTTCGGCCACATTGTTGAGGAGCTTGGGAAAGGTTCAATCTAAGGGTTTTTGGTGAGTATTTCTTTGGTTTATGAAGAGTTTTAATTATTAATGAATTGTGTGAAGAGGTTCCTTGTTTTATAATTCGTTTTGAAGGTTTCAAACAAAAGAATAAGTTTTCTTCTTGTTTTTCATTTAGGATCTTGATACGATTTCAGGTTTAGTATTTTACCTATGCTTGTCGATGTGTTTTGTGATGTTTTTACAAGTTTTGATGTTGATATTGAATCTCAGTGTATATAATTGAAGCCTATGATTTCTTAGATTTCTTATTAGCTTTTTCGAATGATTTTTATGGGATTTAAATGATTTTTTGGATCTGATGTTATAACTAGATTTCTATGTTATCTGGGATGTTTTATAGACCTTTCATGATTTAGAATGAATATGTCTAAGTATACATCATGTTTAGGTTTATTAGTCTTAAGTAGAAATCGTGTTTTTGATCTTTAAAATTTTGTTTTTGAACCCTATATGCTTAGATCTAAACCAGGGATGTGTTTTCAAGAATTTTTGAATATTAAACGTAGATCCATATTATTGCATCTATGATAAACCTATAATTTTTAAAATATTTTTATTTAAGCTTGGTTTGTTTTAATCGGATTTTGTTTGTATGACTTGATTTCGATGTCGATTCTTTCGGTTTGCCAATGATTTTAAACAACTCATGATTTGTTTTCAATGATAGGGAATTTAAATATTTTTTTACAAAAAAAAATAATAATAATTAGGGTTTTGTGCTTCTGTCCCGAGACGACCCCTGTAGGAGCCGTCGGGAATGTTCGGGACAGCTCCCAAAGGAGCCGTCGGTATGTTATGGGATGGCCCCAGTAGGAGCTGTCGGGTTGTGTTTCAGACGGTCTCTATGGGAGCCATCGGGAAGGTCTGTGACGGTCCCTATGGGAGTCGTCGGGTTCTGTGTCTTCGCACACCCTCGGTTCAATACTGTTTGTACGTATTGTGATTAGTTTGTATCGTTTTCAGGTTGGGTTAGGTTGCCTTAGATCTACTGGAATTGTTTCGGATTTGTGGTTGGACCTAAGGTGAGTGGGTCTCGTCTCCTATATGTAGGTTTTCAAGGGTTTTATGAACGATTTTAAAAGTGTTATTTTATGTACAACTCGAGCATGTCATATTATATAGGTCGATACCTTACTATGTATCATATTGAAAATGTTATTATATTTAAAACTGTCGCATGCATTTTATTGAAGAAAAATTATGTGTTGATCATGCATGCATCGCATTCGTCTAGGTGACGTAGCCTAGGTGTCTTAGTTTAGGTGACTACGGTTCAGAATGGACCAAAGTCTAGGTGACTTATGTCTAGGTGACATGTGTCTAGATGACCCGATTTCCTGCGTGAAATCTTGTGGCTAGGTGCTGTAGATGACTAGGTGCCATGGGATACGGGCATGCGTGTCAGTTGCATTCATACGCATCATGAGATTTACTATTATTGAGATCATACATTTTGAAAGGAGTTTGGTTAAGTGCGACATATTGGAAAATTATTATATTGCAGTAATCATATTATTGAATGTTACAAATTGCTTTTATGATATATTATCAAATAATATGTGTGATATCAATTATTATTAGGACCTAAAGGTTCATTCACTGAGCGTGTGGTTGCTTACCCCTCATTCCCCAACTTGATCTAGGTGGTGGAGATCGTAGCTTGCGCTTTATTTTCCGTTGCATTAGGTGATTGAATAAGCATTTCTTTGGCATATAGTTTTCCTTAGTCCCTTTCAGCAAAAACAGTTGGATGTTTGAATTAAGTTTATTTCGTATGTAATCATCCGCGTTTAGGATGAATTATGTTTAGATCCTGGTTATGTTTTAATTGGCATATTTTTAATAAATCTCTTATATTTTAAATACCTAGTGTTTGTGGAAAGTTGGAGGTAGCGAACTGTATTCAAGCTTTAAAACGGAGTCTTGGGTATGGGGGCATTACATATCCGGAGTGCGAATGTGGATATCAGTGTATGTGATTTGAAATATATATATATATTTGTAATATATATTGTTCATATTTGTTATCTTGTATGATTAATCACAATCATGATATATTATATTACTATTAAATTTTAAATGTATATCTAAAAGAGTTAATAAACTTTTAAAATTTCAATTTTCATTTTCATATCTCTAATATACCAGTTGATTATCTAATTTAATGCTAATATTTAAACATCCCATTTATCCAAGAAATATTTGTATATGATCAGTATTCGAAGGGATCCGAATCCAAAAATTAATATCTGTATCCAAATTTAAAAATTAGGATATAGATATTAACGTATCCAATCCATATTCATCTAATTGATAGACTTATTTGCACGTCCTCGCGCCTAGCGCAGCGGACGAGTTGCACGCCGTCCTCATGGACGACCCGGGGTCGATCCCCAGTTATACCCCCACTTGTGGGGAGTTTAAAGTTGAGATCTGGGCCTTGTGCCTACTTGTACTTGCCCAATGTGGGTCTTGTTTACCAAAAATAAATAAATTGATAGACTTATTTATATATGTGTTTGTCACATGGAGAATTCAAATTCAAAACAGATACTTGTAGGGGCTTTATTGTAAATATGATAAGGGCTTATTCCATATACATCCTAATCTAGGGGTTATAATCTAATAACCCACACTAAATCTAATAGGGCTGCAACTTGGGTCGGGTTGAACCCGATTTTTACACGGGTTTGGGTTCGGGTTGGCTAATTCGGGTTGACTCACAAATCGGGTTGGGTTCGAGTTGGCCTCATTCCCAACCTGACCCAACCCGAACCCGTAAACTAATGGTTAAAAAAAGATTATGGCCGTTCATTCTGTAGCTTCTAATATGAGTAGTCCAAATTTTAGGTAAACTTAGCTAATCTTACGGGTTGGGTCGGGTTGATTTATATAATTTACACATCATGTTAGAAAATTCGGGTTGGGTCGAGTTGGTCTAATTCGGGTTGAAATCGGGTTGGGGTCGGGTTAGTCCAATTTGGATTAGGTCGGGTTGGTTTATTTAATTTCGGATTGAGTTCAGATTGGTCCAATTTGGATTGAAAATCGGGTTGGATCGGATTAGAATTGAATAGTTTAGAATTCATCCCGAACCCAACCCGTCCGAGTTACCGCCCTAAAATCTAATAAGCACAACCTACACACCGTACGATTAGATCATCCAGATGTCCTGTCTTCATCCGGTAAATTATCACATCTAGTACTCTTGTCCCAAATCATAAAACCCCCAAATCAAAATCGAAACCCTATATAATCCTAATAAAGGTCAACCATTTCGGTGTCTGGTCTTCTCTTCTCCTCCTCCGATTCAAATTGTTCTTGAGAGAGTGGGTGGGGGAGTTTGTTTGATTTGGATCGATCGATCGATGGCGTTGAAGTTTCTTAACAAGAAGGGATGGCACACAGGGAGCCTCCGCAACATCGAAAACGTATGGAAGGCGGAGCAGAAACAGGAGGCCGAGCAGAAGAAGCTCGAGGAGCTCCGAAAGCAGATCCACGAGGAGCGCGAGCGCGCCGACCTCCGCCTCCTCCAACAACAGGCCGGCCTCGTTCCGTATGATCCGTTCTCCTTTCGGTCCCCCAATTTTTAGGGTTTCGGATTTTTTTCTTATTTTTTATTTGTTTTGTTAAAAATCAGGAGAGAAGAGCGTCTGGACTTCCTGTATGAGTCGGGATTGGCGGTCGGGAAGGGCAGCTCCGGTGGTGGTGGGGGTTTCAAGGCCCTTGAAGCGGCTGCACCGTCTGCTGCCACGTCTTCGTCCAAACCGCCCTTGCCCAGTGACTCCTCGGCCGCATCCAAGGTACCAGTCATTGCATGATTTGTTGGTATTTGGGTTGTAGTGTTTTTTTTTTTTTTTGAATTTTGGATAGTATAATTGGGATGATAAAGTTCTTAAAGTTGTATTTTTTATGTTATGATTTGGTGTTGAATACTTGATGTTTACCGATTTTGGACATCATAATTGAACTTTAGAAGATCAGTTAGTTAGGGAATGCTTTCCCTCATATGCGCGGTGGAGATAAGATGGTGTGCCTGTGTTTTTGCTTGTTTGATGTTGTTGCAGTTCAGGCTTTAGGCATGAATTTCTGGCCACTTTGTCTGTACTTTTGGTATCCACCCACTGTTCAAGCATGTTCTGTTTTAGAACATGAGAAGCTGTTTCCAGCAATAATCTTTCAATGATTTTGTGCTTTTCATGCTCGGATTTTGGTTGTGTAGTTGAATTTGGCATGACAGCACAATGTGATGCAGAACTCTACTTTATAATTTTCATGCATGCTTATTTTGGAATTTTGGGATATTTTAGGCAGCTGCTCCGGGAGCATTGTTTGAAGAAAAGCCTCATTCTACAAATGATGCATGGAGGAAACTGCATTCAGACCCTTTGCTTTTGATTCGACAGCGAGAGCAGGAAGCACTTGCTCGGATTAAGAACAATCCAGTCCAGATGAGCATGATTCGGAAGACTGTATGTCCTCTTGCTTCAGTTTCTTTATATTAATTTCTCTGTGATATAGTCAGTCAAGCATTGTATTGTATAGATTTGTATTTCTCTAGGATATTGTTAGAAAAATTACTGAACATAATCATCTTTTCAACTTTAAAAAATGCTTAAGACCGTCATTGTTTGTAAACTGTACAATGATCATATTGTGGGTTGACTTTTAACTGTTCAAAGAGTTGGGAATTTGGCCACCCATATCTTCCACATTTATGTTTGAAGCCTGAAGTTTCTGTCAATTCCATTTACTTATTGTCATTGAGACAGCACATGCCATTTTCTGCTATGCATGACCTTAATTATTCTCTGTTTAATATAATTTAAAAAAATTCTCGTGTCATCCATTGCAAGTCAATTCTTGCTTCTTCAGAAAGATGTCATTGTTATTGAGTCCCATATAATTGTTCACCTAGCTTTGCTGTTTAATGCATTGTGGTTACTGGGTTTGTTATCTTCCTGTCTGATTTAGCTTTTATGTCAAATTGCTGAAGAGTACACGCTTCCATGTGTCTACTAATGCACACATCTAGAGTAGTAGGACTTTTTTTAATGAAAGATAGGGCAATATATGTGGTAGTAGGGTTGATCTGATAGCATTGTCTTGATGTTGATTGAAAGGAAGATTCAGCAATTTTGGTTGGTTGCGAGGTTCTAAAATGTTTGATGCTTGCTTATCTTCCATTTCAATATATGAAAAATAAATCTCCTGTTTGTATAACCAGTGACATGCTTTCCGATTTTGTTTACATCTAGTTGATGGAGGACTCCATTGCGCTTGGAATAGTGAAACATGCTATTTTAGTTTCATGAATCTGAAATAGTATTCATCCAAGTGTTTGCTAATTTGATTGGTTAAGATGACGTTAAAGAACTGTTTATGATACATATTTCATACTTCAATAAACCATACTTGTTAGAATCTTATTGTACAATTCTCGATCAGGCAATTCGCCCTGTTCGTATTTCAGCTGTGAATTCTTGGCCTAAACCAAATAGTTGAATGTCAGGTGGAAGCCGAGAAGAAGCCCAAAGATGAAAAATGGGAGAAGAAAGAACACAAGAAGCACCATCATCATCATCATCACAAGAGTTCGAAGCACGACAAACATAAATCCAAATCCCTCTCAGATTCCGAAGATGACAACAGCAAAAGAGAAGCCGTGAGAAGGGAAAGAGAGCACCAAAAATCTTCTGAGCACCATCGTCGCGATCATGGCCATCGGCCAGACCGAAATGAATCTGAAAGTCCCACTCCAAGGCGAGAATCGGGGGGGCCTCGACATCACAGACGGAATGTCCCAAAGCTCACGGAAGAAGAGAGGGAGGCGCGGCTGCGAGAGATGCAACAGGATGCTGAGCTGCACGAGGAACAGAGGTGGAAGCGTCTGAAGAAGGCATCTGAGGTTGATGCGCAGGAGGCAAGCAAGGCGACCGCCTCGACCAAAGGGCCGAATTTCTTGGAAGCTGCGCAGAAGAGCGTGTACGGGACGGAAAAGGGTGGGAGCACCACGATCGAGGAGAGCGTCCGGCGACGGGCATTTTATTCGCAGGGTCGACCAGAGGCCCATGAAAACAATGCGTTCCGGCGATGAGACGTACGGGGCACCTGCTGTGTTTATTAAAACTTGGAAAAGCAGCAGCTTTTCTGTTGTGTATACATCTGAAGTAATTCATGCTGATCAGTTCTGATGGTGTGACATTATTGGGTGTGTATGCAGGATCCTGTGTAGTCCGGTGCCATTGTAATACTGATTTGCCTTGGTATTCACTGAATGTACAGGATTTAGTGCATGCTTCATCTAAACAACCTTTATGACCTTGGTTGCTGTGAAGTGGATAAATGCTTAATCTTTTAAAATTGTTAATTTAAATGAATGGATAAATTCAATATCATTTTTGCGAAAAAAAAATGTAATTTGTAAGTGAAAAAAGAAAATGAATTGGAAGCATGATTAAATAGAAAACCATGCATGGACAACTGAAGTAAATTTATCATCCACATGTTATGTTATTTTATGATTGCAGTGCACAGAGGATCCGATCATAGACATAATGAGATACACTTTATCATGTTGGGAGGTTTTCTATGTTAGCCAATTTAAATTAAAAAATAGGTGTATGAATACTTAAAGTTGTAATATCTTGATGAGTAATGAATAAACATGGGTAAGTTCAGAAAAAAGGTTTTTTCACCACACAAGTGACACTCCTCTATTAGCTGCCACAGAGAACCTTTATGAGCCTAGAATAAAGTCATTACACAAGTACATATACCTTCAAAAAAGTTCAAAATATGTTGGGGGTTGCTAAAAAAATTCTCGACTTGGGATGACATGTTGAGCCATGCCCATGTCCAGAGGTTCATAATCAATCCCTCCAAAATATGAATGTAGAACAATGAAGTTGATACCAAAAAAGTGTACAAAAATAAAGTATATTTTGATATATCTTACATATTCACATACTGTATGTATACAAGTTTCATTGTGAAGCTTTACTTTACAACAAATTATAAGTTGGGGGATTTATTCTAAGATGTGAGACTTCTGGTTTGCAAGGTCCTCGAGAAAAACGTCCTCTGCTAGTTGAATTTCCCCCAGAAACTACAAAGCTGGTGTTCCCCAGTTTCTGGTTTGCGAGTGGTTCCGCATAGCATTTATTGGGATACCTACATTGACCTCGTCAAGTAAGGTTGACGCAGGTGTTGAATAGACTGATCTTCCAATGTGAGAATACGTGAATCACAAGAAGAGTTTAGTATCAATTTTCTGACCTCCTCTCGTCCACAGCTGTCGCAAACCTTATCAATGCCATCAAAAAATACTACAGAGGAAACTCTTTCTGGAGTGCATCAAGATTCCGCAAATCACAGGCTTCAAGCATGTCATTTCTTGATGCACAGCTGAGAATGCAAGGGAAAGGCAGTTGAATCATTTGTGGATTTTAAAGAACCTGTCATCTTTCTAATTACAGATGCAAGGAAAAACAAAGTTTTTGGGCCGCGTACCTAAGAGAAATTCTCAAGTATTGCCATGCATTATCTGCCTTGGGATTCATTGCGAGCGCTCTCACATAGTACCGAATCGATTCTTCGTATCGGCCCTGAAAAGCAAAACAGTAACCATGATAATATGATATCAATCAAATTCTACATGAGACCAACCAATCCAGTGCTAAGAGTGATTTCTATATTTTGGTTAACACCTTTATTTCTTCATTTCCTTTCTGATTAATGCAGGGCCGTGTTTTTCCTGCTTAATGTTTTTCCACCAGTGCCTTTTCTTTTATAGTTTGGGGTAAATATTCGATATAACTAGTGTGTTGTGGTGATATGATTACCAGTGTTCCAAGATGTGGAAATTTGCAAATCAACAACACAAAAAGTATTTGAACAGCTAGGCTGAGGAAAACATGAAGCAACAAACAGTAAATAAATCAAACCTGATTGGCATAACTGATTCCCATATTTGCCCATGCACGAACATAATTAGGCTTCAAGTCCAGTGCCTAGACAGCCAAAAGATAGGATGAACTTTCAATGCGAGTATCAAAAAGATCCACAAGGAGCAACATTGAAAATGTCAAAAAATATACAGTAAAAGAAATACAGAGAAAAATACTCAACACATCTTCATATAAATTAATGCATCATATTTAGGATTACTAAATGAACCAAAACACATAGGAAGCAATAAGATCCGAGCAGATATAAAGCATCATCTACCCACAAATAAATTAGATACAAGCTTCAAAGTGCAAATGGGTATAAGAATGCATGCCATTGATAACAATTCAATAGTGATCAATATGTCTGAATTTGGCAAATGAGGAAGGTGGAGAAGAAAGCTTGGAGGTAACTAAATGGTTTACCTATGCTCAGTCCAACTGGATTTAGGTATCCCTTAAAAAAGCATTCATACACACCTCCCAAATCATTGGTAAATAAACCAAAAGGCTATGCACGATGCAATCTACTAAACTGACAAGTTTCACTGGGAGAAAAAAATACCGCACCAGTATTGTCACAGTACCATAAGGCAATCTGCAAACAGACAGTACAAAGAAAATGCAATAACTGATACTATGAGCAATCTTTCAATAATGTGTCCACATAATTCATCAACAATTGACCTCAGATGGTTTAAAAGTTTCTTCCAAGAAGTATTGTGCTCAGTGATGTTTACATGAGAGCTAGTAAGACAGTGTTAAGGAGATGACGGTGGACAAGTTTTCAATGGAAGAAGAAAGGTTACATAAGAATTATTATCTGAATAAATGAAGAGTCCAAAGAATTAAATTTACAGTAGGGATGACCTTGAATAACAACGTAATAGTAAAATTAGGTAACCGGAGCTTAAATCATCAGGAAATGAGGTTGTGTCAATCTTGTTAATGTTGATATTCAATCAGAGATGGCAGAATTTGCAAATTGACTGAAGGAAATAATAAAGAATGATTTATGAGAAAACGAGACACACATCATCATGCAGTTACTACAGAGAAAAGGCAATAAATAACCTGTTGATAAGCAAATATTGCATCTTCACTCTGGACACTGTTAGCTTGTGTTGCACCAAGCTTATTCCAGAGAGAATAATCATGAGGTTTAAGTTTCAATGCCGTCTGAAAGGCTGCAATAGCTTTGTCATACTCTCTTGACAAGTTGTACAAGACACCGAGTACTATGTGCACATCAGCATCTTGAGGTGACAATTGAGCGGCTTCATTGAACAAACGAGCAACCTGCTCATAGAAATACAGTTATAATAATCAACAATAATCAGAATAAAACATCAGCATAACACCAATACAGTAATATTACAACCACAGGCAAGCCCATGAAACAATAATCCATGACACATTTGTGGGTTGAGGTTGCACTTCCAAATATAAACTGCAGGGCATCACTGATTAATGGCCAGCCTGGTTAAAGTAATAGCAGGACTTTAGGAAGAACAGTAAGCATTGCATTAATTCAGTTTCACCTTGTCTCATTCTAACTGTTTGAATCGACAGCTTAATACCAAAAAGGTTCATAAGAACATACTGCCACAGCTCAAATCAATCATATGGAAGAATATAAAACAACTGATATAGCAGCAAGCAGATTTCATGGATCTTTTACTTGTTAAAACCGCAACAGTGCAACAGTGCAAAATGAAATGATAGCTTGTTGCACTTACATCAGCATAATACAGAGAATCAGCTTGTTGCGGAGTGGCTAGAGTCCCATATTTAGGATGATGTTGAAGCCAGCTATAAAGATACCTCAAGGCCTCCATCTGCTCTAGTTCTGTGATGTATGAAGAAAATTATTATTATTATTTTCAATAACAGAGCTCACTGCATGGTTAGCAAATGCATGTGCAAAATTATATTATTTCATCATATCAAACAAGATGGGTTATCATATCAGTAATAAATAGAAACTTGAACGTTGGAAGTGTGTGGACCACATGCAACATTCTGAATTAAACATACAGAAGAAATAGATGGAATAATAATATTGTATTGTGTAATGGTGACCGAAAGATCCCTTTTATAGTTACAAGATGTACAAGCCCTAGAATAGGAAAATGACCAAAATACCCATTACAAAAATTCGAGATATACTGCATACCGACAACAGGCCTATTCTATGACTCCAATACATACATCACGAGATATACTGCATACAAACTTTATGTTGCTGGAGATATCAGCACATAAAGTAGTAATAAATATTTACTGACCATTTGTGTGACTCACACCAAGAGCAAGAAGCACTTCTAAATTTGTTGGATCCACTTCTCGAGCACGCATCATTGATGCAATAGCCTGTAATGAGAACAGATTAGTTACAACAGATATTCACATTCTAAAAAAAACTCAACAAGAGTCTTTCAGGACACGCAAAAAATTGGAATGATACCAAAAAGGTCAGCATTCAATAAATGGTCCAAATTCTTACCAACCAAAAAAAAGAAAAAAGAACTCAACGTGTTCAACAGAAAGAATGAAAATAGAGCAAATCAATTTCAGAGCACAGGAAACAATTTTTTTCCCAACCGGATGATGGAAGTGCAGTAGCTACATGGTTTAGGATATAAAACCCACCCACCCATCATTTTCCCCACCTCCTTTGCTAGCACCCCACCACACAACCCCCCCCCCCCCCCCCCCCCAACCCAAGGCATGTCTCTCACTACAAGGTCTTCAGCAAGGTCTTCAGCAAGAAATCAACACACAAAATGAAGAATTTTGGAAAGCCCAAAGAAATATCTTGCTGCAAGAGACATTGAAACAAACTCTAATCCATCCACAGCAAGATCTTCAGCAGCCTACAAACACAAAACAGAACATGCTATGTCCCCTCATTACAAGGTCCTTAGGTTCTTTCATGATGCCCTAGATGGCATCCAAAACTTGCCATTTTATGATCCTTTAAGACTCGACCTGTAAAGAGAAACTAAAAAAAATTATGGTAAGACCAGAATGGAAGCATTGAGAATCGAGGAGTAGCCGGGGTTTTGGTGGGGCGCATTAGGGTGGTTTGCGTAGAGGCCTCGTCTACGCACCCCCTGACTGTGACCCTTGCTTCGTTCTCTACGGGGTTTTTTTGCCTGTTTTTGCGTTTTGCTTGTTTGCTTTTGGTTACTTTCTTTTCCTTTCATCCCCAATTCATACTCTGTACTTTGGTTCTGATTTAATCGAAGCAACTCCGTTTACCTTTTCTAAAAAAAAATTAACTCAACAAAGATCGTATCAACAACAAAGTATTACCAAATTCAGTTTGCTGCACTAAAAAAACCCAAGTCATATATTTTTACTTTATGTTCTCTAAAATGTACAAGGTCAAGATAATTCAACCCAAAAGCATGATTCTATATTTCAAACATAGTAATGTATTGATGTACAGATATCCTATGGTCGAGTGATTCAGTAGAATCTGGATTGTAAATGTCACAATAAACAGAATGTAAATAAAACACCTCCAGCATACAAAATAAGATAAGATTCAAGTCATAGTCCTATAATCAAAGAAAACACCACAATTTGTAATTTCAAGATCGAGATAAAATTACCTGTTGATCATCATCATTTTCTGCATGTGTTATTCCAAGCAACCTCCACCCTTCAGCATTGTTTGGATTCTTTAAAACTTCAGCCTCCAAAGCAAGCACGGCTTCACTTAAAAGATCTTTACGGAAGAGCTCCTGACCTTCTTTCAATGGGTTTGGATGGCCAACATAAGGGTTCATATCAGAGAAAACATATACCGATTTTGAGCTACCTGATCGTTGCCTGGAGATGACTATTTGCTCATTGAGGAAACTGTTAGACAGATGGAAAAAGTGATCAAACAAAAAATGCATGAAGTGAATGCACCAACTACAATCCAAAATCATTTTAATGGAAGTTTTGGACCGCATCAATGATGATGTTTCCATCTCAAACAGACTATCATAAACACATCTATGTATTATTTTTTAAGAAAGAGTCCTTGGAGTTTTCCAAAATGTTCATATCCACATAAAAAAATAATCATACACAATAAATTTTACAAACAGAAAATTTACTATCATGCTCAATTAGCTCTTAACCTGGCTATGCTAGGATCATGGATATTGAGGAAAAAATAGACAATAGGATCATGATAAGAAGTTTAGAGACAAATTGACAACTGTGGACAATGCATTATCAGTTCTTTGGATTGATAGAGTACCTGTCATAAGAATCTGCCCATTTATCAACTACGTCACTGAACTCTTGTGCAAATTCTTCCCCCCAGTCCTGAACATGCAATCTAGAAAACTCATCCACCCATTTATCTTCTTCTAGAAGTACACGTTCATTTGCGAATTCATTAGCCCATGTATCTGGACCTCGTGAAAGCTAAAACAAAAGGTATGAGTTAACAAACAGCAGAAAATTTTGAAAATAGAAAAAGAAAAAAGAGAGGAAATATCGTAAATGGTAATATTTGAGTAAATTCAATTCCCAAATAACCCAAAAAATATATATTTATAAGATTCAAGAAAAACAATGAAGAGTCGGGCATCAGACACAGAAATCTTCAAGCTGATAGATCTAAAAAGGAATTCCACGTAACAACAGAAAATGAGGCCATCGATGATTGGACACATCACATGTACAGGTGGCTGTTGACATCAGATCATGGACAGTGCACATCTTCGAAACATAATGTTATTTCAAAATATTGAAGAAAAACTCAGCACATCCTCTTACATTTTCCTTCGCAAACTGTTCAGCCCAGGAACCAGAATCTGATTTGTACTGTGCTTGATACTCTTCAGCCCAATCACCTGAGAGAGAGCCCATAGCTGCCTTGACTTGGTTATCATTAAAAATAACTTCCCCACGACTCATCTTTGAGACGAACTGAAGAAATTTTGAGTTCTGCCACAAAGATTATTATACAATTATGTTGAGACAACCAACAACAGCAACCTAAATCAATATTCCCCTAACCTTCCCAAGAAAATTAACAGTTCCTTTTTCAACGTTTTGAATCCTTAATTATTTATAAAGTTGTTTATATTCATTAATTATTTCTTATAAAAGTGACAGGCAGAGATATAACCTTAAACATAGTAGATTTGAGGTCTTCAAATAGGACGAGTTAATATAATGCAACACATGAACACTTAGATAAAGATTATAATATCCTTTTTTTCTAAACCTGGAATTTTGGATCGTCATTTTGAGCCAATGTTTGAGCTAGTAAACGAGTCTGCTCCATTACTGCCATATTTGAAATGTCGCCTCGCATTTGACTTGTTGATGCTAACTGAGACTGTTCCTATATTTAATAAAATGCATGTCAAGATAGCATACATCACAACTTATTCATAGTTTGGGGAGAGACATGGGAAGAAAAATATGCATGAACTTTAAACATGTCATGGAGCAATTCTGAGTTACATACACCATAAGTATAAGGGCATGTAACTTATATTGCCTTTTCCCTTCCCGTCTGATTCTTTGCTGTGAATTCAACAGAATTTCCCGTTACACAGAAGGAACAAGAAAGTTGCGTGATTTGTGTCATGAAATGCTTTTACATGGTCAATCTAAAAAATTATTTTATAATAAAAAATGTACCTTCCAATCTTAAAATTATAACATAAGCAAAAAATGTTAGCAAATATTTGGAAGTTTAAGATTAAAAAAATAGTATGCCACCAAATGTGACATGTTACGACTTTTTATCTACTATCATACTTTGTAAGAGGAAACAGAAAACATGCAATATTTTGGAAAGACAAGTTTTTCTAATGATCAATGAAGCTGCATCCTTTTCCTAACCTCACTGTCTATATTCAAGGTTCTTCAAATTTGTTAGAAGCATAGAACGGAATGTGCGAGGTCACACACCAAACAAAATGTGAGAATCTCACCAAACTTCTAAACTGATCTACTCCTCTTTCCTGGTGGCATGCTGTTGAATTCCAGTTTCCTTTTCCCTCATTGGTTCGGAACAACCAAATGACAACTTATCTTTCTGAGGGCCACTCCCACATCTAAGAAAACTAATGTAGGTTAAATCTTTATGGTCCAATCAATTTCCTTCCTCATTTGTGCAACTAGAAAAGCATATAATTAGCCTGTGTCATTCCAAGGACTTGTAGTCCAAGTCTTGAGAAATGAAAGTTGCACCAAAATTAGAACAAGCATTGTCATAAATATATAAGTGGGAAGAAGTTTGTTAGTAATGTTCTAAAACATTATTAAACAAATATATAACAGCTTATGCAATGATAATGGTAGAATTTGACCAGCATTTAATTTTCCAAAATACATAAGCTAAGTTTCATTTTGGGTCTAGCCGGAAGAAGCCATTCCTTAATTAATACAGGTGACAAATAATATGTCCAATAGGATGTGTAAATCAAACTGCAGATTATTGAGAACGAATTTACAAAAAAAAAATGATGAAGATTATGAGTGCTCACTGAATAAAAAATATTACCATAATATTTAGCGTGTTTAATGAAATAATATAACAAAAGATGGAGGTTTTGGACCTGCACTTGACTAAACAAGTCCAATTCCATAGGCTTATGTGCAAACAGCAATGGAACCAACTGCCATTGTCTTAACTCTTAAGGATGCATTAGCTCTAACGATAAATGGAGCAAGCCAATTATTATCTGCTGCCAGATTTTCACATGATGTACATATCTTACACTTCACATCTCCGAGATATACATCTGTAACTACTGATATATGCATTGTTCCATATGTGTTTCTGTGTCCACATTATTCAATGTTACAATGGCAGCCACTTAGATATTCAAACACTTAATATTATCCCATGTCATAATAGTGTAGGGACACAGGAAACCAAATTATTCTCCTTCAGGAGTAGTAAAGATTCCTGACAGTTATGGCCCTCCAAACTTTTCGTTTCTTCTAAAAGTTCACCAAACAATGATGACAATATTGGCATGAGTATAGAATCTCAGCACACAAAATGGAAGAAATATTAAGCAGGATATTTAGGAAGTAACCTGCTCAAATTCAGATGCCCAATTATTGGCACCATACAATCTTTCAAATGAGTTTGCCCAGACCTCAGGATCATCATGCGCCCTGTTTTGACTAAATTCAGCAACCCATCTATTGGCGGCATGAGGCATATATGGTCTTACAGCACCTTGGGATTCATTCCAGTATTCTTCAAATTCAGGGTATGTTCCACGCATAGGCTCCTTCATACGATGATCACTATCTATATCAAGAGAATGTAGCAGTGTTTTCACCTGAGAAAATAATTGTTTCGAATAACAGTTAAACCAGTGAAAGAGAGCTCGAGCATGGTTATGTTTAAATTTAATATTACAAGAACCAAGAAAAATGGACCACCAAAAAAATATCCATGTTCAAAGTTTCAAAAAGGGAATATAACATCAATGACATTAAACTTCATTCATGAGATTAGAAAGACTTTTTCCTAGCTAATTTATTTTTTTAAAAAAAATAAATCTCATAACTTTATTAATTTTCACAGAGCTTTTAGCCAATATCAAGTTCCAGAATGTTGGAACTAAGAATTGTTTATATGTGTATTATTGCAGTCAAATATCACAAACCTGAGCATCAGCATAATCTTCATTCATGTCAGCAAAGAAATGCCTTCCCATTATGGTGCTACGATCACGTATGCACTGTTTATCACCTTCTGATAATCCCAAAAGTGGAAGTGCCACAGGACGGAATGGAATTTTAGAGTGGCTACTCTCAACAAATGCGTGTAAAAAATTAAACAACACTCTTTGCGGTGGCCCTGCAAGACAGAAGTAACAAGCATCAGGTAGATGCTTCCAGTGTTACCCTATAAAAGTAATCTACTTATTTTAAGTTGGGAAGCAAGTATTTTGATAGATATTGGACTTCTCTTATTCAAGTCCACTTCAAACATTATATCCATTAAACAGGCAGTTAATATTTGATTTATGCCCATCCAATAAAGTAAACCTTTTTTTTTGGGGGAAAAACGTTGGGATGTCTACCAACTTCATTAAAATGGTAACCATCCTAAAGGAGACAAGGAGCCTCACAAACAAAACTACAAAAAGAATATGAAAGATGACAATCCCCTCCTTCAGATACAATTCACACCCACATTACATTTGACCATGCCTTGAGTTGACAAGTATGTCATCCCATGCATTTTCTACATAAGACTGTTTCCTTTGAAAGAATTTATTTCTTGTCAACTAAAGAGCCAACAGAGATTGCATGTGTATAAGTTGAAAAAGCTTCCTGCCTTCTTTCAATTTGAGCCCCCAAAACCAATTCCACATTTACTGGACAGATGTAAATTTAACCCTCTTCCCCCATCCAAATATAAAGTAGGCATTTTAAAATGACTGAAAGAGGGTTTCAGTAAAAAAAAAAATGATGCAAGAGGGAAAATGTCAAAAAAAAATCATCAAAATAAATGATCAAGCCAACTCTGAATTCCCATTAACAGGACAGATATTTTGTATGTTAGACAGAAACACAACCACCCCCACCCCCAACAAAAACACAACCCTTTGTAGCACGATTTTGTCGTTATGTCCACAACCGCCTGCAGTTCCCCCAACTAATTTGTAGAAAAGATCAACAACCCTAGTTTTTGTCACAATTTCTGATGACAAAAGAACTTATAGTTTCCAATATATGCATTTAAATGGAGTTGCAAATAAATTTCCATGAGAGGTAAGGTTGGATGCTTTTCTTCTAAGGCTTTTGCAATTAAGATTCTCTATGGCTTTCTTTATGGATTACAATACAAAGGGGCTTTTACCCTATAACAGAAAGCAGAATAATTTGGAGAAAGACTAGAATCATCAAGTGGATCAGCAGCCAGGTGCTGAGAACAAGCTATATGGTTCAGCATTTATCCATTCAGCAGCTTTTGTACAGATATTCACCTATAGTACTAGCTCAATTTGGTGTCAACCTAACTTGGATAACAGGATGAATGCAGGGTGCAAACCAGATCCTCTCACTAAAGCTTCTTACAAAAAAAATAGGGAGCTAAGCGATAGTCCAAACCATAATATATGATAATCTTAAATCTAGCAAAATGTAAGCTGTCAATCAATAATTGTGCAGACATTCTTCTGTTGAATTACAACCTACTTTGATTGAGAAGAGACATGGGCACTCAGAAAATTCATGTAAAATTATCAAGTTGCAGCATCTGTAATATTACCATCCAAGATCAATTGGCCATGAGAACTAGCACCACTGTCATAAATCTGCTCAAATTCAGAAAATTGTGCTTGTGCTTCCCTCCCCTGAGAAAGGGATGACAGAGGAGGCCGATGGATCTCATCCCAAGCTTCTGCAAGATCTCCATGATTAGCAGAATGAAAGCCCCGGAGGAATTCCGAGCTCTGAGAATGAGATCAACGGTTAATGATGAAATGAATTATCCAAAAGGGATTCATCTACATCTAATCCAAAATTCATTAATACCTGAGAATTTGGGTGGTGATACTGTTGATTATCATATTCAGAACCTGGTAGTGCTGTCAAAGGAAACTCAGACTGGAAGTCAGGAGCACCATTAGGTACAGTGATTGAAGTTCCTGGAAGTCCCTTCAACTCCTGTGTAGAAAGGTAACTGTTATCAGTCTAATGAACTGGATAAGAGGATGGATGAAGATCTCCTCATAGTATGAATAATTAAGAAGCATTAATCAACACAAAGGAAAAAAAATCCTCAGCAGCCTGGTTAATGATATACATTTAGAAGCATCAAAATCTCAATCTATGTTTAGAATCACCTTATTGGTGCATTATGAAGTGCGTGCCCTTTAGACATAGGAGCATTTCCTTTTGAGAGGAACTAATGATTGAAATTAAAGGTCTCTTGTTGAAATTTAAAGACCATTAATGGAAAATGACAGTAATGGTCTTCAAAAAGGAATTATAAGTAATGATTGTCATAGCACACATGAAGGTGAACTCCCTGAGTTCCTGGGTCAACTGCTAGATGATTAAGGCTACTAGAACAAGGCCCACGTATCTGAAAACAGTTTCCAATAATCTTGGCAGGGGAGACCAATTAATGGATGACTTTAACAGTACAAGTAAATGACCCACAACCATCCAAGGAATCCACAAAATGTATCAGGGAAAATGAACTCAAACATATTGGATAGCATTTTATCCTAGTCACCAGTATTTTATGATGCTCTTACTTGGGATCACTAAGTCTATTATATTTTCATGTGGAAACTAGAGAAAGCAGGATTCTGATAGACAAAAATTGATCATGTCCATGTCAAAAACATCTAGTGGAAATTTTTAGAGTGAGCCAGAAAAATCAAAGATACCAAAAGTTGAACAAAAAGAAAATGGGTCACTGGAAATCTTTGGTCTTGAAAAATGACATAAATCAAGAAATATATGAGAAGATCTTTAAAACCCTTTAGTAAAATGGAAAAACGGAGAACAGTTGAGAATCAATTATATTGCTTGAGATTCATCAAAATCAGTTCAAGAAGGATTTCTTAAAAGAAACCAGAATAAATTAATAATAACAAAAAAAAAACAAAACAAAAACATTCGGCAGAGGATCACATCTAACTAAAAATCTTCCCATAATACAAGTTGGTATTAAAAGAGAGAGAACGATCTTAAGCAGCCTCGTCAAAGATATAAAGTTGGCATCATAAGCTCATTTTGGATAGAGCACCGCATTAATTTTGACCTCAAAATACCTTTGTTAATGACGGATGTAAAATAAGCATTCTCATTAAACAACGGGACTGCTACCTTATGAGCATAAAAAGTTCCCTAGTTGAGATACAAGGTTCATCAATTAAAAAAATATAAATACTCTTCAAACAATAAATATGAGGAAGCCAAACGGTCATCAATGTTCCAAGGAGAATCAACCCACTTTTGACAACCAGGGGAACTAGATAACATCATCATCCAAAAAACATAATCATCCAAAAAACCGACAATTACACGAATTCACAGGAATTGGTGGTGATTGTCGCCTTCTCTGGCATTCTATAATGTTCTTATCCAGGATCACTGAGATCTACCAGAACAAGGTAAGCAGGACTAGGATAGGATGAAAATTAAGAGTTTCCCAATTAAGAGCATCAGGAAGAGAACAAATTTTGAAAAAAAAACCGAATCATGATATCGGAAGCCTGTGCACCTAAAGACACAATCACTATTGAAAATTAGAGCACAAAGAAAGGACCTTTCCAGAACCCATGGTAGAATTTCAAAAGGAAGCACGGTTAGGCTTAGGCATAGTTAGAGTTTTTAAGATCGTTCAAAATCGGCTCTTGGAGTGGATTTCTTAATGCCCCGTTGGGAAGCGGAATAGGCGGGTACAAGGGTAGTATAAGGGTGGTATAAGAATGGATAAGGAAAATAATTGTTTGTTTGTAGAGTATAACTTGGTATTACTAAGCCAGTTTAAACGAGTATAAGAGAGTATAACAATTCTAAGTAACCCCTAGGATAAGTTATACTCACTTTATCTATTCTCATGGGTCTACATGTCAAATCAACTTTTTACATCTTATCACATCAAATCACTTATCAACATTTCTTATACGTCAAGGACCACATGTCAAATCAATTTTTTTACACTTTATTTATAATTTATTCTTTATCGACAAACAACTCAACATTTGTTCTTACAGTTTACAATGAGAATAAAAAAAAACACAACCAAATAGAAAATCTCTTATTCATGTAGATTTGTTATCTATATTGGCATAGTTATCTATACAGAATAACTCAATTCCGCTATCCAAACAGGGACTAAAAGTGTATCAGAAAAAGTCTCTTTAACCATTTGTGTTCCAATTCAACCAATTTCAGAACCCGACACTCACTCAAATTGTTTCAAAGATGGAATTTTTATTAGAAGGATTTGATCAAATTCTACCCAAAAACCCGTTCAAACGAGAACAACAGTACATGAATCATTTTTTTTTTTTTTGTGAATGGCATGACATGCATAAAAGTTTCTAATCAAATCAAGAAACCCAACACAACACAATCTTTCCTGGAATCGAATAGAATTTCATGCATTGAACAAACAAGCTCTACAAAGAGAACCAGTGATTGAAAAAAATAAACAGATACTCATGTTAGAATTGAAAACGCAAAAAAAAGAAAGAAAGAAAGAGGGACCTGGGCTTTGCCGGAGGAACCAATGATCGCGTTCGCGAGGGCTCCGAAGGGGTTGGCAGGGGCGGAAGTGCCCGGCACGGCACAGGCCGCGCCTCCCGTGACCAGGTCCCTCATCGCCATCTCTCTCGCGCTCACCTTCTCTGTTTTTTTGTCTTATTTTTCGGGTTGCGAAAACAGAGACGTCTCTTTATTGTTTTCATTTTTTATATTTTTCGAAAACGTTCATCGGGATACAGGCATGTATCATGCAAGTGGCTTTTTGCTACGCTTTTTTTTTCCGGTATACGAAGGCCCCTGGAGCATCTCCGATGGAGAACGAGGGTCAAAATACCAAAAAAATAAAATAATAATAATAAAAAATCAAAAAGTGATTTTAAAGTCTCAATATTCATTCATCAACTCGGATCACAATCTCTATTTTCATTTCTGTTCTACTTTTTAATATTTTTTGTATTACAAAGTAAACATTTAAAACAATATACACTACATATTAATCCAAACAACATTCAAAACAATAAACATTAACATATTAACCTAAACAATAAACATAAATCATACCACAAATCAATTAATTATACAAATTCAAAAATTAATAAACTAATAATGCTTGTCAACGGGTGAGTTTGGTTGGTTATGAGTTATGATTTATAAGCTTGGTTATGGACTTATGGATAAAAAAATGAATTAAAATTTATACTTGTAACTTGATAAATAAGAAACAAAATTATGGGTCAACTAATACTATTAATCTTGTAATATATGACCCATTTGTATGTTCGGATCCAAATCAGGTTGGTATAGTACACGTATAATCGGATCCAGGTTCAGGTCTGGACCCGACCCGTTGCAGGCCTAATTGGATTAGGTCGGGCTGAACCAGCCATATCGGATCAAGAATCGGGTTACGTCGGGTCGGGCTGGACCCGCCCAAGTGGCACTCCCGGGGCCCCTGGGTCTAAAAAGCCGGAGAGAGAGAGAGAGAGAGAGAGAGATTGAGGGAGTAATTTTTTTTTATTGAACTTTCGTGTAACTTCAATTTCACCGTCTCAATCAATCGATCGATCAATGGCGACAACGACGAGCAGTAGCGGACTGACGTTCAAGCTGCACCCACTGGTGATCGTCAACATATCTGACCACCACACAAGGATCAAGGCCCAGTCATCTTCTTCATCCAACGGTAGCAGCGCGTCCACGTCATCGTCTTCTCCGGCGCCGAGGGTCTTTGGGTGCGTGATAGGTGTTCAGAGGGGAAGAACTGTCGAGATCTTCAACAGTTTCGAGCTCCTCCTCGACCCCTCCACCAACACCCTCGACCGCGCCTTCCTCGTCACCAAGCAGGAGCTCTGTGAGATCCTCTCCGTCCTCTCTCTTTTCGTTCTTTCTGTTCATTCGTTGGTTCGCTTTTGATCTTTTAGGGAAGGTAGGGTTTTGTATGTTAGGGTTTTTGATTTCGTGTTGCTTGTTGAATTTTCTAACTAGATCGTGAAAGCTAGGTTTTTAGGGTTTGGTGTTTCTTTCTTCTTTTTCTTTTTTGTTTGGAATTTTTGGGATCTTTGACGGGTTTTTTTTTTATTTCACTTTAATTTTTTTTTCCTTGATAATGTGAATATATATTTTTTAAATTTACTTTTCTCTTTTTTTTGGTCATTCTATTCTGTCATTCTTTCGTTTTTTAGGGAGTGTGAAACTAGGGTTTTGATTTGGCATTGCCTGTTGAGTATTTTAGGTTTTTATAAGTAGATCGTGAAACTAGTTTTTTTTTTTTATCAGTTTGTGTTTCAGGGTTTAGGGTTTTTTTCCTTTTTTTGTCAAATCTTCGAAGTTGTTGAGTTTTTTTTTCTAATAATGTGAAAATTTAATTTTATAATACCAACCTTTTCGCTCGTTCCTTCCATTGATTCATTGATCCGTTTTTATTTTGGGTGTCTGTGAAGCTGCGGTTTTGTATAATTGGGATTTTGATTTGGTGTTACTTGTTGAGTTTTTGAAGTAGATCGTGGAAGCTAGGTTTTTAGGGTTTAGGGTTTTTCTTTTATTCTTCTCGCCCGTCTTATTTTGGTTAAATTGTTGGAATCGAATTTTTTTAATTTCACCTGTTTATTATTTATTTATTTCCTAATAATGTGAGTTTAGGTTTTATATCAGGGTATTTTTTAAAAATTCATGAGGGTGGCTTTTTAAGCATGGTATTTGTTTTATCAGGTATTGTCAAAGAAAACAGTTCCTAGTATTGAACTAAATTATCTGAAACTATCATAATTGAAGTTCTTTGCCAGTGGTTTATGTATATGATTCAATGGTTTGGTTTGTAAACCATAGCTGTATTTTTTTGGTAAATTTTTTGTGATTGTTTTTTACATGTTTTTTGAGTTTTAGCGCTCTGGTATCATTCTTGTCTGTTTTATTGACGGAATTATTTTTCTATGATGGGTGAGCCATTAAAACTTGTTGCTTTTTTTTTTCCTGGAAAACTTGAGGTTTCAGAGGTTTAGCTTTCTTTATTGAATTATATGAAAATAATTGATTTTTATGGATTTTTTGTTATGTGATCTCGTGGAACAGATAAAAAGGTGTTCCCAAACTTCTACATTCTGGGGTGGTATTCTACAGGGAGTGATGTCCAGGAGTCTGATATGCAGATACACCGTGCTGTAAGTTTTGACGTGTCCCGTTAGGTTGCTTCTTGTGAAATTCATCGCATGTTCAATTTTTGGTGTAATTGATTTATTTAACTTTTGATGGTCTTTATTTGGTTTTATTTGGTTGAACGGACAGTATGAGGGAGCCACATGTTTGCATTCTATTGTGATTTAGTGCTCAGTATGCATTGACAATTGTTGGTGCATCGGAAACTATTTTTTTCTGAAATCTCAAGCACCATGTTGCCTTTGTCTATCTTTAGTTCTAGATTAACTGCCATGAAGTTCCTCACACTGTTCTCATTGCTGTGTGTTTAATCTTCGGGTGATTGGTTGTTGGAGTCAACAGGTTGAATTGTTAATGAATTATAGATGTATTGGGAATGTAGCTTATCATAATTTTTTTTATTTGACAGTTGATGGATATCAATGAGAGCCCAGTTTATGTCCTCCTAAATCCTGCTATCAACCATGCTACCAAGGACCTTCCAGTAACCATCTATGAAAGCGGTATGTCACAACAGTCTGAATTTTCATTGTTGATAATATTCCATTTATGCTTTGTTGTAATATTGGTTTGGGTTTTTTAACTTCCAATGCTTCACACTGTCATATTGTATGTGAGGTGAATAATTTCTTCATTGAGTGCTCGTGTTATGCCTTACACATGATATGCCATCATGGGACATAGGAAAACTAGATTTAGTGAGCCAATGATTTGTTTGCACTGTAAATTCTGAGTTGTGTCCATGTTAAATGATGTACCTTAGAAATGTGTACATGAAGTGAATGAAGTCCATACTCATAGTCCGAGGTCGGTGGCCTAGATGGTTGTGCTGTTCCTCTAGATATTTTGATGATGAGGGAACTTCTGTACACCTGTTCCATCATTTTATGGGGCTGGGGCCAGCATGCAGTTGTGCAGCAAACAACCTACATCAGCCTGCATTATCTGGTATAAAAAATCTGCTCTTTCAATTAAAAAGACCCATAGGTAGGGCAACATCTATACTTCAAATATTTCATTTATAAGTGAATCCCAACTACTTAGGTAGAAGAATGGGGAGTATGGATGACCAGTATTAGCAAGAGATCTTGTGGTATGTCTCCTTTGCAGTTGATAGTTTACATGCTTCCCTCCCAATTCTACTATATACTTGAATGAAATATAGATTTGACGTTATATATTTTGATGGACGAGCTTGCTAGTGAGGAATCATCCTGCGAGTATTAAAACACTGGATGCAAACTTAAGGACCATAAAGTGCAATTTGTCAAATGTCTATGATGCTTTCACGGGGATTATGGAGGCTTTAAAACAAATACTTGGTGTATTCCCACCGGTTTAAAAAAAACTCAGTTATCCAAAGTATTAGAATGCTCGAAACTCAAAACAAACTTCATCAGGTGAATGTTCCAAATCTTTTTCTTCCTTTTTTCCACCTAAAATGCCAATGGCTTGAAGTTATGGGACTCTTTGGTCATCAAATTGTATTTTCATATTTTGTATGATTTTATAGGCAGCACATATTTACAGTTTTCTGTTTTGTGCCTTAATGGGGGCTCTTTTTTTAGTCACATACTACTTTATCCTTTAACAAGAGGAGTCGGTCAATTTAACCACAATTATTAATTTTGAGTGTGGAACTGATTATGTTTGTTCCATATTGTGCAAACTGGGAATCACTTGTTGCTGTTCAAGAGTTGCATGTCATTGAAGGAAATCCCTTGCTTATATTTGTAAAGTCAAATTACATAATTGAGGTATGTCCCTCTTTTTGCCATTTCTCATATATTCATTTCTTTCCTTTTCAATGAGTTGTATCATGTATAAGGTATTTCACCATTACGATTGACAAGTAAAATGAACTAAGCTTCATATTGTTTTCAAGACTGTAGAGGCTGAGAGAATATCAGTTGATCATGTGGCCCATCTTAAACCATCTGATGGAGGATCTGCTGCCACTCAATGTGAGGCATTTAATTTGATTTATGTCCTTACTATCTCGTTTTATAAATTACAATAGATGTGTTCTTGGTGCAGTGGCTGCTCATCTTACGGGCATACATAGTGCCATCAAAATGCTGAACAGCAGGATCAGGGTGGTTCAACAATACCTCCTTGCCATGCAGAGAGGTACAAATTTATGACATTCAAATGCCATCTGTCACATATAGTTGCATTTTATTTCATTTGCTAAGGAGAATGAAAGCCGAAATTGAATTTTTTTTAATTTGGTTCAAGAACTTAAAGTTTTTCTAGTCTTTTTGACACATTTGGGACAACAGTCGTATGTTATCTATGGTTTCCTTTTTTTTTAGTGGAATGAAATGTGTCTTTACAGTTAATTTAAACATCCCTTTTCTACATCCCGCAATTAGTACTTCATTCATGAGCTGATTCTTAACTTTTCCTTTAATTATGTCTTATTTATCTGTAGAACAACTTTTTTATATCATTTTTCATTAGTATTCACCTTTTGGGATGAAAAAGAGTCTTGACAGATCTCTGGAAATCATCTGTTTAATACTCGTCTGTTTGCTTTGGTAGGTGAAATTCCATATGAGAACTCATTGCTTAGGCAAGTCTCAAGCCTTCTAAGAAGATTGCCCGCCATCGAATCAGAGAAGTTTCAAGATGACTTCTTGATGGTGAGTATTAAAAACTGTATTTTTCATCTTCATGCTTCCAGCAGTCATGGCCTCTGATCTTGTGGGACATGGCTACTGATTCTATTAAATTATTCTTTTACCAAGTTAACCTACTAGACAGAAGGATTGCTACTGTCCATTATTGAATGCAAATTTATTGAACAGAAAGTTTCATTAATTTTGGGAATATTTCCCTTCTTTCTCCCATGTTTTTTTATCATTCAATAAAAAAAGCTGCTACCTGCAAATTGGAAGAATGTTTTGTATGGCCTGTAGACATCTCCACTTAGCATTTGCTCAATGGATTTGCTGGGCCTTGCTCGTTTTCATGATCTTGGTCACCATATTGGAATGGAACATCAAATCTGTTTTACTGCTTGGAAAAATTATAGAAAAGTGAAAGCAGTATCATATGTGATTTTCAGCCTTCAATATCTGATTTTGGACAAAACTATGGCTGATGTCTCTTGTCTGATTTATTTTGCAGGAATTCAATGATACCCTCCTGATTACTTACCTTGCTATGTTTACAAACTGTTCAAGGTATGTTATGCTTTTCCCCATAAAACTGTGGTTAAAGGAAAGTCAAGGCAGAATCGGAATATGAAATTTACCATTTTCCCTTAAATTTACTTTTCTGGTTTTGTGGGGAAGTGGTTAGTTCCTTTTTTTTGTGTGTGGGTTGGGGGGGGGGGGAGGAGCTTGTGGTCGGATTGGGGTCAGTTGTATAGTTTCCTATATCTGATTTCATTGTTTTATATCGATTATGTTCTCTGATATTACATAGAAAATTTGGAGTCATTTCTTTCCTATCTCATGCAAGTAGAAGTCTGATACAACTCATTCAACTCTCTCTGCAGTACAATGAACGAGTTGGTTGACAAGATCACTGTTCTGTATGACAAACAGTCTAGAAGGGGAGGCCGATCTGCCTTTATCTAGCCTCGTCCCTTCTTGCCCGATTCTAACAAATTTTGAATCAACACTTGGTCTTTTTATTGAACAACTTTTCGGCACTACACAGATTGAAATGGGGTCTGAAAGCCAGTCAGAAGTTCTCATTTGTTTCTATTGCAGCATATATATTAGCAGTGACCTCACATATTCTTAGCCAGGCTAAAATTTCTCGTCTTTGCGAGACGTCTGGAATATGTGTGTAATATTTAGAGTTACTGTTTCCAGCCCTTTTTTTTTTCTTCTATTGTGTAATTCTGCATGCAGGGTTTCCTTGTGCTTTGGAAAATTTAATGAATTTGAGACCTCCCTCATACATGGCAATGCAAGTAGAAATTCTGTGCCACAGGTATACTTCTTGCCATAGATGGTGTAAGATCTATGACGTTTTGTTTTGTTTGTTTCTGATATTTTGATGGTTCTGGTTCCCAAGTGGGAAATTTGGTGCAGTGTTGTGTGGAAGAAAATTTAGATTGGAACTCCCTCATACATGTCCTTGCTTATGTGCTTAATGCAGTAAAATTCTTTTTTTTTTTTTGGGTGGTGGGGATGGGAGATTGGTTGGTGGGAGTATCTACTCCGTTTTCCTATTAACAACCGTTCTAAAACGAGCTGGATCCCTTAGCGCGTTTTCTCTTCATCCCCTCACCTTATCTTCCTCAAATTTTAACATATACACAGAGAGAGAGAGAGAGAGAGAGAGAGATGGCGTCGACCATACGAACTCCTCCGCAGCAGAAACTCAATCATCAGTCATAAAATCCCATCTTCAGCAAGTGTTCTTCGCTTCCGCCGGAGGCCGTCTCTTTCCATCTCCCCTTCACTGCATCAGCAGCCGCCGCTCGATCTGACGGAGGACAACGTCCGAAGTGTCCTTCTCGACGCGAAATCCGAGGCATGTCAATCGAGACCCGTTTCCCTTGGAAACCCCCTTTCAGTAATTGAGTGATTGATTGTGTGTCTTGTTCTTTCCCGCAGCTCGCACAGCTCTTTCGATGATTCCGTCGGAATCACTGGTATTTTTTAAATCTATTTGTTTTATTTTTTGTGAAAAAATCGATTCGGTAAGACATGCAAATGTTATTGACCGGAAAATGTTGTATTCAATCGCTCTGCAATCTATTTGTTTTTATCTTGAATTTCTTTTGAAGGATATATATATTTGTCCATCAATACATATTTTTATCAAAAAAAAAATAAAGTGCATGTTTTATTATATAGATTTTATGTACTAAGTTAGGATTGCAAGTCTAATCAACTTTGGTTATTTGACTAGCACCTCTCTTATCCATATCCAGTGAAGGAGGTATAGAAAAAAAGTGCATACTCGAATGAATTCAATGTATTTTTATTCTTTTTTACATTTTCATTATAGAATATATTGTATTATAGATTTTATGTACTAAGTTAGGTTTGCACCTCCTCTATCCGTGAAGGAGGTAAGCGTATCAAATCATAGGGAGCAACCAAATTTCAAAAAAAAGAGTTGGATCGCAAGAATGGTTAGGTGCACTAGTAAGTGTCTATATTTATCAAATGATTATTTGATAAATGCAAGGATCAACTGATTTCCTAATAATATCATCAATCTATCAATTCTGGCATTGAAACTCCACTTAATCGTATCTCACAGAGTTGACGGAATTTATGAATCCGAGTTGTATTTCACAAATAAATCACAGCAAGAAAACATATTCGTTTCAAAGAAAAACACGTTCTGTTTGCCTCACAAGACCAGATGATTTTAATTCATTTTATTCTTAGTTTTATTGCTCTCTAAATTATTTATTGAATAATCTTGAGTACTTTAAATTTACTACATTCAATATTCAATATTTTCATCAAAATCGAGAGTGCATCCAACAACAAAATTTCTCTGTCTGTCTGTGTATTGTGTTTTTGAATATACATAAAACAGGGGAAGTAGAGCTAGCAGAATTGGATGGGCCATTTATAAAGCTGAGCTTCAGGGGCCGCTTTTGGCACAAACGGTCCACCGTGTTGGTGCGGCTCAGTAACTACTTGAAGAACAGGATTCCTGTAAGCTAGCATTTCTTGTGTTCCTTTATAGTTACAATTTGAAAGCACGCATCCAATCAGTGCTAAATCCCATCAATTTGTTAAGAGAGGATGGGATAGTTGCCATTAATTGGGTTCTGAAATGCACCAACACTAACTGAATCCAATCTCCCTTTTTGATTGTCAAGTTAAATCATTGTTTTTTTTATTCTTCTTTGGTTCAGGAGATACTAGAGGTGGATGTTGAGGATGAGAAGCAATTGGATGATAGCCCCGCCAGCTTTTGATGATCATGGTATTCCTCTCCTCCTTTGTAAGGGATTGAAGGTTTGATTTGTTGTAATGTGTTTATTTTTTTTATTGAAACTTTAGGTGGTAGTCCTACATTGGAAAAATTGATCCTCCTTATAAGATGGTGGATATGAAGATATATACAAAGATTAGATGTAAATGAAACAATGTTCTCTTCTTTCAGTACTCAAGACACAGCTTTCAGATGGTTTTGCTGTTTAGGATGATAGTCCCAACCCAAGCAAATCTTTCTAACATTTTTCCTGTTTGAAATCCATGACCAGTGTTTGAAATCGTGTGGGCTCAACTCCAAATGGTGGCTTGACCCAAACACGGGCCAGCCCATGTGTCCTCTCAGTTGTATGAAACCTGGGCGAGTCAGTCACTGTCTGTACAATTGGGACCCAGTTAGCTCAATATGATGGGCCTCTCATTCACTCAGTCTATTTTATAACCTCATTTATAATCTATAATCATCAGGTCTTTAGACACATAAATGAAATTGATCACACTATATATTTTCTCCTATCTTAGTATATGTAATATAAAAAGGAAAAAAAAATGAATTAATTTAATATGATTATGTACCTTATTTTATTATAAAGATTTACTCCTCGTTAAATATATATTTCAAAAACAAAAATAAAATCCGTGTATAGTACAAAGAGATGTACAAAAATGACTTAATGTAACATTTTTCCGTTATGATTTGATTCATTTTCAACAGTTTAAAAAAAACAAAAATAAAAACAAAACAAAACAAAACTAAAAGTGTTTAGGGTTTAGGGTTTAGAGTCTGAAAGTAGCAATGGGTGTAACTTCAAGGTCATATCTCGTAGGCCAAAAAACAAAATCTATGTGTACATGTCATTGATACACAATCCATGTGACTTGATTGAAAACCAAGAGGTGTGTATTGCCTTTTTATTTTCATGTACATTTCAGTGTCATCAATGACAACAACAACACAGAGAAAGCGACAAAATCATGCATGCCCTTCGCATGGATACCTGTTGGTTGCATAGTAGTCCTCAAATGTCTTAAATTTTACATATTTCATATAATAGAGTATATATTTTTCATAAGATAATGTATATACCCAGATTAATTATATGGAGCAATTTATATAGAAGATTTGAAAAAAAAATCCCATGTTTTATTTAACGAGTTAAATGGGACTAAAGTGTAATAACGAGAATATTATATAACAGATGTTTCTTGTGCCTTATAAAGCTAGACTCAATTTCAATTATATTGATCATTGTTGTTGTGTGTGTGACCCAGGGGAGATATCAGTGGATACTATCCTCTTTATGAGACAACCTTGAGATCACTGTCCAATTGAGGTCCATTGAATTAGATGGTGATGAGGTGGTTATTAAAAAATAATCACCAAAACAGATTGAGGTGATCAAGATTTCGGGAAAAAAATGTGACCTCTTGGGTGGTTTTTAAGCAATATAATAAAATTCATTTAATCAGAGAACAATATAAAAATTCATTTAATCAGAATATAATGAGATGATAATCATCTGATAAAAATTTATTTAATCAGATAGCTATGAGATGGCGACACTATCCACCCTTCATCATCCACCATCCGAGTAGATAAATTTTAATTAAACTCCTAAAAAAGCACCTTATCTCTCTTCCTAGATCCTTTCTTTATCAATCATCTGTCCTCACCATCCAGTGAATGGTTGTGTCGATATCACCCCACTACACACACACAGCGATGTGGGTCGTTCGATCGCGGGTCCATCGCATCCAACGGTCGACGTGAATCGCACCCGACCGTCCGATGCGATGGGCCCGTGATCGACGGCCCGTAGTCGCTGCAGCACCCGCCATTCGCCGCACGCAAACACTTCCCTATATATATATATATATATAGGGACGTGATTACGTGCGGCGAACGGCAGGTGCGGCAGCGATCACGGGTCCATCGCATCGGACGGTCGGGGGCGATTCATCTCGACCGTTGGATGCGATGGACCCGCGATCGAACGGCCCACGTCGCGGCCGCACCTGCCGTTCGCCGCATGCAATCATTTTCATATATATATATATATATATATATATATATATATATAGGGATCCGATTACGTGCGGTGTGCGGTCGGTGCGGTGCGCGATCACGGGCCGTCGATCACGGGTCCATCGCATCGGACGGTCGGGTGCGATTCACGTCGACCGTTGGATGCGATGGACCCGCGATCGAACGGCCCACGTCGTAAACCGCACCGACCGCACACCGCACGTAATCACGACCATATATATATATATATATATATAAATATATATATACATATATATATATATATATAGGGAAGTAATTCGGTGCGGGAATGTGGGAAGCGATAACGGGCCGTCAATCACGAGTCCATCGCATCGGACGGTCGGGTGCGATTCACATCGACCGTTGGATGCGATGGACCCGCGATCGAACGACCGACGTCGTTTCCTGCATTCCCGCACTAAATCACTCGACTATATATATAATATATATATATATATATAGGTCGATGATAATATGCGGGACGTGCGGTCGTGCGGGAACGACGTCGTTCGTCCGATCGCGGGTCCATCGCATCCAACGGTCGAGATGAATCGCCCCCGACCGTCCGATGCGATGGACCCGCGATGGACCCGTGATCGACGGCCCGTGGTCGTTCGCGCACGACCGCACGTCCCGCACCGTATCATTTCCCTATATATATATTATTTAAATTTAATTTACAGCACATCCTATAAATAATAATAAAATAATACAGTGTGCCTTCCATGTGCACTCTCATCTCCCTTTTGAAAAAAACTTCAACCATGGACCACCCCCACCTATAGTTACATCACAGAAGGTGGGCCCACAAAATGGACGGTTCACAGTTGGTGGACCCTCCGATTCAGAGACGACCTTAAAGTCCGGAGGGCCCATCCCGACGTGAATCCCGAGGCGATGCCGTACGGAACGAGGCAGTGGAGGGGCGGTGCCGACCGTTTGGGTGACGTGGACGGTCCTCATTCGAACGCGTCCTCCCCCACCCAATCGACGGTCTAGATTTCGTCTCTCTCTCTCTCTCCATGCAATATATATATATATTTTAATATTTATGGTTCTGATGATGCAATATATTCAACGTTACAGTTGAAAGTTTGTATGCATAGATATACGTGTATTGTACGGACATGTAACGGCTACATTTTTTTGTTTTTGTAAGGGACTTGTTAAGTGATCTTTGCCTCTTTGGTACAACAATAATAGGAGATTACATTAACATAAATAAATGTAGATCAGTCTTATATGTTTCATTATCTTGTTAGTGACTAAGAGACATTGATGAATGATACATTCCTAATAAATATTATTTGGCATTGCGAGATTGATCACAAGCGATAGTGCAAAGTTTAGTTATGCAAGTCACTTATTATTTATATATCCAAGATCTTTTAACTAGTGTAGCGTTGGGTTCATGTAGTCATTGAATTTGCGTATGTTAATATTTAGGTAGTGTTTCATTCGATGTATAAAATGTAATGACAATGATTATATTATGCATTATGTGGTAAACCATCAAGACATTGACATTAAATGGACACACGTTCATGAATATATTAAAAACACAATTTCACAAAGAAAAATTTGCTCGTCTAATAAACGCGGGAGGTATACAAATATACACTCACCTAACTTTCACGAAAAGATCAGAATGATTGGTTCACTTCACCAAAAATATGACAAATGTGTTTTCACAAATATTGTTTACCTTTTCAGTACACCAGCGAGATAATCGCGTACTCAATCTACATTTTCATTCATAGTTGCAAACAATATTTCAACCATAAGAGAAAATCCTCTGGTGCAGTATTTCCTTCATATTCATAGATCAAAATACGATACCTAAATCCAACAGTAAGAATCATCTTTGAGAAATCAAATGAAACACTGCATAGTGAAGCAGATGATCTAGTCAAAAGAGCCACACCAATTCATTATTTTATGAAGGCTGAAACTCCATTGGTGAGCTAACCACAGTTCGCATATTATTCCATGTTACAAAAAACATAAAACTGAGATTACATATACTGCGATTTCACAGAAAGTTTACCACTTTTGATTTAACTTAAATACATAATCACATCCACTGATGATTTACTTTAAACTAGCCTCCATTTCTTCTTGATCTTCTCTCTATAAAAAGGAGTAAGAAAAAAACTTACCCAGAGATCTCCCACCATAATAAAGACATCTTCTTAGGTGAAGCTTCATCAAAACGTCGGGGAATAAAAATGCGAAGGCGATGATAATATAAACGGCCGAGACAATATATTACTCGAACACTCAGAGTTGTCTCCCCTCCTCGTCGTATTGTTGGACATCCCATTGGGACATGATCGAGGGTGAATCATCAGATTGACCCCATCTGACTGTTTCGGTAAAAACATATCCTGTGATGGTAAACATGAGAATGCTCTCACTTGAGATCTTGGGTCGGACGAATCATCAATGATAATGACCTCCCTCGCATGAACTGCAGCTTCAGAGGTGGTTCTCTCCATGTTATAATCAAATGCAGAACTGAGCTTCTCATGCATTGATCTCTGCTGTTGTGATGATGTATCCATGCAGTCATAAGCTGTGCTTCGGCCACCTCCACCAACCCACATGCTTTGATGTATGTCTGAGTTGCGGCTCGAGCTGACACCGTGAAAATAAGGGTAATCCTGATTCAGAGAAGGATTGGGGTTGGGGTATCCAAGCAGCGAAAGATACTTCGAGTTCATATGGTTGCTTGAAGCAGTGACAGGAGTATTTGGAACATTCATCATATCATCTTCTCCATCTTGGGTTGCCACTGTCAAATCCTTCCCCATCAGTCTGACTGTTTGAGCCCGAGATGATGGACTAGCTGAACCAATATCACTGCGGGTTGGAAATTTGAATGTCGCTTCCGAGTGTGGCATGATGTTAACAGACAAACCTTCCATTCTCACAGTAGGTAGGGCTCCAAAAGGTGTGGAGATGCTCATCCTTGCATTTGAACTTGAACCCATTAGCAGTTTGTCCGTGGGATGTAACATTGTCTCTGAACAAGAGATTTTTCTCAGAGGATTCGAATATCTGGGACTGGCCTCCTCCTTTCGAGAGCAACAACATGGCATTTCTTGCCTGGGTATTTCCATGTCCATTTTCAATAATGATTTATTGTTCAAAGGGCTCAAGCTAGGCTTATCTTGAAGTAGAAAATGCCCTCCGAATGAATTATCAGACTCCAGATACCTGAATGCGGACCGTGGGGTAGATGTAGGGGAGACAGTTGAGGTGGCAGAAAACGAGGAACCTGATGGCTCTTCATCAACCTGCATGGATTGATTTTGGGCAGATAAATGTCCACTAGAAGTTATTGATGAATTCTCATGAGGAACATCAGCTGTAGGACTTGCCACATCCAATCCTTGAATGGATGGAGCATCAGTCACTGTTTCTCCATAATTGACATTCTCCATTGCTGACTGATTATCTTGGCCAACAATTCTATTGCTTGTTTCATTGTCATCAGAAGATCTTTGCCACAATGTATCTCCTTCTGTTTCGGTTCCAATGTTTGATCTTGTATGCCCCAACAAGACATCAGAACTAGGTGGATGATCTTTCACAAAGTCATGCACTCTGAGGATGGTGCTTCCACTATCATTTGGAGCCACAACTTGTGCATCTACATTCAACAGTTCATGATTCGCATTTACATGTCCAAACTGCGTAATTCCCACATCAGCAGACATTTTTTCTGGCGCAAATCTTTCTTCTTTACCTTGTTTAGGTGCAGACATCTTGGCTTTGCCTGATGACACCTTCTCAACAGTCTTCACCATTTTCGGACTATCAAATTTGTCCAAATGCCTGCCTTTTGCACTCCCATCTTCATCACTAGCATCCAAGGAGACCTCCATACACCGTTTATTGCTTTCCACGGTGGATCTGAGCTTCCGAAATTTCTTAGATGCTGAATTTTTTTCATGAGAAGGTGGTCGGCCAAATGAAGTATTCTTCGTCAACATCGATAAATTTTTGGCCTTCAGAAGGAAGGGATGATGATTTCTGGATGATTCATGCTTGTCAGGAGGACTACCAGCATGTATTTCAACTCCCTTGCTCCTTGGAGAAGACTCAAAATCTCCCAAATCGCCCGCAAATTTAGATGTGATGATGGTCTTGGTCGGCTCCAGATGCTTTTCTCCACTGTTCATCTTCTGTACTAAATTAGACAGGCTCTTGCTTCTTGGTGATGATGCCTGAACTTCAGATGACCTCAAAAACTTGACGATGTGACTTCTCACAACAGAACTGTCTGAGTTTGGTCTGATACCTTCTCTGGATTCGTCTTCAGCAACGGGCCCCAGAGGCCTCAAACGCATATGGGCATCTTTGCTGCGGGACTTTTTCAATATATGTGTCCTTTTGGAGCATCCCCATTTCTTTAGAGGCCCAAGCTCACTGGTTCTTGTTGTATCCTGAGATGTTAATACTCGAGATTGTGATTCCTCCCTCTCATTATCATTCAAAGGATTGTTTCTTTCTGTTGTTTTATGAACCTGGTCATCAAATAAGAAAACATTATGCTATCAATTGTCCTAAGGAAGAATCAAATGCAACATGGAGACCTTCTTTAACCACCCATGCATCAAAGGAACGCGCAGAACTGCATTTAAATGGGAATGCATTATAAAAATTAGAACCTACAACCAGCAATGTGAACAAAAACAAAGAACCTATAAAGAATAATATAATTAATGGAAGCTGGTGTGCACTGAATATGAAATGAGGCATCATTTTGTATTATGGATTATGAACCATATCATGGAATCTCCTACATTTATACCAGCAAGAAAAACAACACATCATCATAAATTGGCATTAGTATATGATACTTTCATTGAAAATTTACATCATATCATAAAATTTGCAATTAATGCAATATGTCAGTACATAAACAAACAATCAATTCCAGTGCTCTCTATGACAAAAGATAGAACCAGTTCTTGATTTGCCTAACATTTCCTATCACTAATCAGATAATGTAATATTGTTTCAAAATATTGTCACTGAATCGCACTTACATCTACTTAAACATCAACTTTCTATGTTGTGTCTACTTGTGTTGACCTTTTTAAATATAAGTATTTGCTGATCAATCAAATTAAAGATCTGAATTTCTATTATCTAAGACTGACAATTGAACTTATAAATAAATACCTGACAGTTAAACTCGTAAACAAAAGAGTTCTCCTGTTGCTAAATTCCAGGTATTGTTCCATATCATTCAAAAAATTAATAAAAAAACCATGCTCCCATCCGGAATGAGTTCATCAAGCACACCAAGACTCGTTACAGATCAGCCATGTGTAAGCGAATCAGTTGGTGAATCTATAATCTATGTCAAATTTAACAATGCCACTGGTGAAGCACAACACTCGTAACAGAAAGTATGGATTAATCATGGCCACACCTTAGATGTCAATGTTTTCACCATATAAAAACAAATGGCTTCAAATGGAAAATACGGGTCATCACTCATCACCATTTGATGCAACGTGTAACCACGCTCTTCTACGGATCCGTTCAAAAGATCGAAATCGGTAGGCTTAAATTCAAATTCAAATCCTAACTAAAAATAAAAATTCATTAAATCTAATCTTAACTAATCTTAATTGAAAAGATAGGATAAATCTAACAAATAAAACTAAAATACTAAAAAAATGCAAATCATCCTAATCCTCCATTTGATGGTCTTCAACATTGATCGAATGGTCCATGATCGTGCTACATCACCATTCAAACAATAATTTGATAGTAACAAGGAGACAAAAGAATGGGTAAAATACAAGTGGCATACCTCGCTTCTATAGGCTTTGAAAGATCTGAGTTTCTTCTTGCCATGGGACCTGACCTCAAGATACTTGGAATACTTTTTCGAGAAAATCTTCTTTTTGCCGACTAAATTGCTCTTCCCTTCCTTAGTTTCCTTAACATCCTTCATTTGCTTGGAGTCCTCTTTCACTGTCGCGAGTGGTGCATCGTTGAATTTTGATAAGATCCGGATCTTTCTTCCATTTGCATCAAGATATACTGCACCTTCATTTCCATCATCATCATCATCAATATCTTCGGGTATGAGCTTCGGCCTTTTGCTTTCAGTGCACACATCATTGGCAGGTGCCACCAAAGTAGGATCCAAAGCCCAGTTTGAACCATTTCGCCTATCAAGATATTCAAGAGTGCAACGTGGTGCAGTCGCGATGATATCCACCATGAGCCTTATCTTCCTTGGTTTCACCTTATGTTTGACAGGTTTAGCAACAACTTCCTTCGCATTTGACTCCTCAGCAAGGCACTGATCGATGTGCGCATTCAAGGTTGTGTTTGAAGTGGATGAGAAAGTCTTGCAAACAGGGCAAACTTTTGAAGCCATCGTGTCAGTGATGGAGCTGGAATTTGATGCGATGTCTTCTGTCCGACTATAATCAGAAACTGTGCTTAGTTTCACGATCAGCCTAACCTTCTTTTCATTCTTTGACGACAAGCAAGGAGCTGTGACTCTCCCGGAATTAGGTGATGCTTCTGAAATGCTGTTCTTAGCCTTCTGAAGTGTTAATTGATCAGTTGAAGGAGAGGACTTGGATGACTTGCACAAATTCTTAGCCTTGCGATTGGCGTTTGACTTGCTCTCCAGTGGGAGAGATTCAGAAGGACCCAATGACGCTAAGACTGATTGATCTGATGAAAAATAAGACTTGGATTTGATATCATCAGTTCCACAACCAAGATCTTCTGTCTCAACCAAATGAACTGGCACAGTAGTAACTCCCTCACCTTGTCTGCAATCAGATCTAACGATGTTCCTGAAAATATGTGACCTCAACAAATCAGGAGGCTTGAATGGGGGCAGCAGATCATGAACACCGTGCTTTAAGCAAAGCTGCAGTGATTTCTCTGAGAACGGCCAATTAGTCTGTATATCATTTCTCCTAGAAGTGAAAACATAATCTCTGCAGTAGAAGCAACAAAAAAAAAAAAATTCCATCAGATCAAGCTTCACGATAGTAGATACTATACCATAAAACTATATATCTCATGGTCCATGATCAAAATATGAGCAACCCAACAGAACAAAAACAATCAGATCTCCTCAGACATTGACTAACCTATATTGCATGTAAACCTTCAAAATGAAATACCCAATATGCATTTACAGTAATGGTATATATGGTACAAAATGTGTTGGAGGATGTCCAGAAGAGTCAGATACTGCAACCAAATGACATGAATGAACTAAAAAACTTGAAAGGAAACTAACAGAGAAAAAAACAAGATGGTTCCCACTAAAGGCAAAACAAAGAGAGATGCAGTTCTCACAGCAAGGTACAGATTTGGGAAAATAGGGAAAAAAATCAACAAAGGTGTTAAAACAATCTAAATGAAATAAAATCATATATTATGATTCATACTCCATAATCAAGTTAGCAGACCAACTGATCCAAGACTTGATAAAAATAAATAAATACAGACCACACATCAATAGATCTATCAACCCATAACACACATATAATGTTGGGATGATTTGGACCTTATGGAGAAGCAGTGGAGATGATGCTCTTCTTTAGCCCCTTTTAAGGCAAGTCCTTCTTGAGCCCTCTCATCAGTCTTTAGACCAGAGAGATTGGGAGAACATGAAGGGTCTGGAGGGACCTCAAAAGATAACATCTGAAGAAGGCCTTCTCCTTTGTTACTGTGATGGATCTATCTATAACAGCCCCAACAGCACTACTGCTAGTGGGACTTGTTCTCTTATTGTGCTTAGTCTCCAGCATAACAGAAGTGCGTTTGAAATAAAAACTCAGGACCAAACAAGTCCCTCTCAAGGGGAAACAGAAAAAAGGGCCTTCTTTTACTTTCCCTTCTTCACTTGATCAGATTCCTGCAAGAACACAAGGGGTTATAATAACAATTAGTATTGTTGGGGGATTGGAAAAAAAAATAGAACCCACAAAGGAACAGAAGGAAATCAACTCTGTAAAGGCTTCTACAAACATTATTTTATGTGGTGGAGGAGAAGATGCTTTGAATGAGACATGGTTTCTAAAGAAATCAAAGTTAAATACGATAGTGAGAGAAAAAGAGAGGGGTTAGGGATAGATCAGGCAAGTAGAGGTCTCTAAGACTGTTATTTTATGTGGCCAAAGACATGAATAGAGGATCGGAGGGTGTACCAGAGACATCAAGAGAGATCATGAAGATGAAAGCAACAAAAGATTGGGCCTTTTTTTGGGGGAAAACTCATTACATGAAATCTCAAAATAGTGGGAGAAAATGAAAGGAAGCACCTTGGGAAGCTAAAGACACCCAATTATTATTAGTGTTTTTTCAAACACCTATAAATCATGATGAATATAGAGAAGAATCCATGATCTGATGCTTTCATAAAAGACTGGAGAAGCCATTAAAACTGGATTCAGTGAGACATAGAAGCTGAAAGATGGGTAGAGAAGAAATGAAATTAAAAGAAGAGTAAAACAGAAGTCATGAAATCACGCAAATCTTGTGCTTTTAAGCCACGACCTTGATGGGATTGATCTTGAAAAAAACGTAGAAAGACAAACGCATAGTTGAATTTGGAAGACTAGAAGAACCCAAAAGAGGGGAATGGGGAGGGGTCAAAAACTTGGAAAAATAAAATCTTTGAATACCCATGTCTCCATGAACACCACGAAAACCAAGTCAAAGCAACTCCCAGATCTCAGAAACGAAAGATAGACAGATCACAAAGTGAAATAACACAAACCCACCATAGAAAAACGAGAAAGATTTGATTTTTAAACACGAATAGACAAATCACAAGTGAAGACAAATCACAAGTGAAATGACACAAACCCACCATAGAAAAACGAGAAAGTTTTGATTTTTAAACAAAAGGTTCACTGAAACCACACAAACCTGCCAATTTCAAGCTCTTCCCCGGATGGGTCTATGCATGAAATGGAGAGGAGAGAAAACTAGATGTGGGTTGTTGATATTTTCTAAAAGTTTCATTGAAGAAGTAAGGAAGAACGAGAGAGATGTGCAGAGAAGAAAACACAACAGTTTAAAGAAACAGCACCACCCACTCACACATCAAAGAGGGCATCAGGTTCTTCTCCCTATAAAGCAAGCTTGAGCCATTCATGGCAACTCTTGGAGAGAGAAAGTGAGGTGAGACAGATGGGGACTCTTTTCTTCTTTCTTTTTTTTTTATTTTTATTCCTGGAGCTGTCCTTTCCTATACCTACTCTGTTAGCTTTTTCTCTCTCTCCATTTATCTCTCTTGCCTGATTTTTGTTTTGTTTGTGTGAAAGTATTTTTACATTTTCCCCCTTCATTTTGGTTAATTCACAGCCTTGCCCAATTATCATTCACTCTTGCATCAACTCTTACATCAAGATCCTATTAATAATTTTTGTATGTCTCAACGAACGTTTAATCCGTGTTATTACGTGAATTTTATGTAATATTTAAACATGTAATAGTTCTTTTAGAGACGGGCTCGGATCCGGTCAGTGCTCGACTACGGTCAGTTCGATCAGTATCAAACTGTACCACGTTCAAATCGAACTGCAAAACAAATTGTTGGGTATATTTTTTTACTCTCTTATTGGATTCAATCAACTATTGAGAAAATATGAATTCCTAAGTATCATCAGTATCCAATAAAAGAGTAAAAAATATACCCAACAATTTGTTGTGCAGTTCGATTTGAACGTGATGCAGTTCAATTTGAACGTGGTGCAGTTCGGTACTGACCGAACTGACCGAAACGGGGCCTGACCGAATCCCGTCTCTTTAGAGACTGGCAAGTACTATTAATATCCAACTTTAACAAAATCTCACATCCTTTATTTGTGTTTTGTGTGTGATCTTTTATCGTGACTTAATAATTTAATATATATTTTTTCGTTAAACAAAATATGTAATTTTTACTTTAATAAATAAATGTATAATTTATTAAAATATATACTTTATTATATGAAAAATATTTACTTAAAAAAATTACATGTGAAACTTCACATTAGCTGCAAGGACTATTCATATATTATCTTTCAAAGTTGTTTGTTTGAATAGAAATATAAGCTATTCTGATATTTATACATATTCTTGGAATTGTTGATTTTATAAATGAAATAAGTGATTTTATGTTTGATTATACTTTTAATTATTATCATTGGAAAACATAATAATAAATGTTGAAGTGTTTGATTGATAAATAATAAAATGTGAATAAGGTATAAAAATTTGATTTAACACGTGAACTTTATTTATGTATAAGAAGTGATGACATACGATTTGATGTAATAACATGTGATTTTGACAGGTGAGTCTTTTTATACCATTGGAGGAATAACATAATTCCATGGAAAGACTTAGAATAGAAATATCAGCTTATTCTCACATAATTCTGCATAATTATATCACTTTATGCCACCCATCCAAACATCTTTTTTACCTCTATTCCTCATTATCCCCCCTATTCTGCCTTTTACCCCCATCCAAACGGCCCGTAGTGTTAGAGTAAAGAGTATTATTACACTTAGCTTATTTTATAGTTTTATATATCTCATTTAGCACCCACACAAGATAAATGAGAATTAGGGCACGAAGTGGATCTGAGTCTAATATGTTTTTTGTGCAAAAGGAAAGTCAGGTTCATGGTTGACAAGCATAACCCTCGTTACGGTGTGACTATGGAGATTTGTAATTCATACCAGATTTGACATTGATTATGTTTTTCTTTTGGTTACTCTGATTCTAAAAATTAATGACTTTTAATCACTTTGATTGGATTCTTTACATAATAAGGTATTTAAATATGGATGGGTGTGGGCACCCCAAAAATTAGAATGTACACATATCCTCCTGTTGATCCGTGTGGAAAATAAACTAATCCACTTTTAGGTAGTCTCACTATATCAATCGTATAATTATGATATATAAAGTTGAAATAATATTTTAATATCATATAAAATATTATTTATGATGCTAAAAACGTGGTTTAATGAATCCAATAGAGAGATGGAGCAGGGTTTATACTACTTTTTATCCACTTAAAATGCGTTTAAAAACACAGTTTAAAAAGTTTGCTTTAGCTTTTAGCAGTTTTATACATGATTTTTTAATGTAATGATAAGATCTTCTTTATATAACATAGTTTTTAAGACATGGTCCTTTGATGTTGTTTTTCACATAAGTTGAGACGTTTCGTATTTCATATTAGGTTTTTAATTTTTTTAAAAACTAAAACCATCCCAAGTATATATCAAACGCATATAGCTCAAATAAAAATAGTTACACGTATCAATCACTCATACCACGCGTCTTATTCAAAGTCAAATTATAAATATAAAAGATGTTATACATAACAAGACAAGAAATTAAAGTGTGTTTTTTATCACAATTACATGGAGTAAATTTCAGTGGTGGTGCTTACATTGTAATACTATATATAGTCTATTTGAAATTTTGAGCTTAAATGTGAAACCATATGTGATGGGAATATAACAAGAAATGGAGTACAAAATTTATTTTCCATCTATAGTTTTTTGTTCAATGTGAAAAAACTCTCTGAAAACAAGAAGACAGCCAAAAATATTTTTGTTGCTTTGAGTGTGTTATTTGGGACGAAATTACATAACATATTCAATATATATCTACTAAGTGCTGATTAATTGTTAATACCTTTCTTTCTAATGAGAAAACATGTTTTCCTTTCAAACAAGATCATCTTTTAATCAGCATAATTATTATCAACATCATTATGCATTACTTTTAATTACATATATTGGGGTCTGAAGGTTCAAAATGATAACGAACCATTAATGGTACTTTTATGTGGATTAGATGTCTGGGCATTTGATCAAACATTGGTTAACTTCCACCTGAAGGAGATGTGGAAATTTAATGATTTCAAAAGTTGATCATCCTACTGTGCATGCAAAAATTTTCCCCAGATTCACTCATGTGTGAATGATGTTATTGGAAGGGACATGACCTATATTTTTTACAAAGTTTTAATGCTTATATAGGATCAGATTTATGATAACAATGATCTGACCTGTTGAAAATCATCAATTTGAAGAATAATGAACATCTTTCTCTGTTAGTCATAGGTGTAATATATTGATGATATAAATAATTACATCGATGTAGTTATAGAAAATGATGAGATAGGTAACTATGATTCACATATACATTGTTACATAAAAAAAGGGGATTTTTTTTGCGCATTTACACCCTAATTCCCCCCAAAAAATTCAGATAAGATACGTTGTCATCTTATCATATTAATATTTTCGATGAAGAGTTTTTAGCTCAAATTTATACATTTACATTTTAGGGTCATCCTAAAACATCTACACATACATAGATTTTTGTGAAAATATATATCTCATCTAATAAAATATTTAACTTCATAAATATATGAAACATATAGTTCATTGATTTGTATATATATCTCATTATATCAAATCAAAACTTACATATTTCATCTAATAAATTATAATTATATTCTTGTTATAAAAAAATGACTTCAGTTGAAATTTCCATATAAAGACAATGCAAAAACACATTTTTCAAATATACCACATGCCCGCAAATAATCAAATATATGTCAAATAAAGACCCAAATTAATACATGTCTAAAAATGAACACAAAATCGTATATGTTAATCACAACACTTGTTAGCTACTTAGCCACTCTTTAAAAATTCACAAAACTAACTTGATCGAACACTGACTCCAATTCATACTTATTTTTTCATGCCGAAATGAGAAGTTGGTTTTTATTCCTCCACGTAATTTGTAACGTCCCTCCAACATTAAAATAACATACGTATGCATGTAACGCTGGCCCACAAAAACATTGCACTTATTTATATTTTCAAAACAAGAAAATTATTAAATATATTTGTCTAATCATCTTTTGGAAAGTTTCTAGATGTACCCCTTCTTCATTTAAGAATCCTGAATTTGAGTCTTGCTCTTGTTAGTATAAAAAGATTTGACCATAACATAATAAAAAAAAGTTTTCCAAGTAATAAAAAATGTGTGTTTGTACACAATTTTGTATGAAAATGAAAGAAAATGAAAAATCTAATTAAAAGGAAAGTCACAGAAAAAAATTATTTTTATGTTATCTTTTGCAACAGAAAGTGACATAAAATAAAAGCTGTAGTTTGTGCATGTGATGAAAAATGATAAAACATAATTTATTATTTGTGCATTATGTAATGAAAAATAAAATCATAACTTATTTGATCAGCAAATTTGTTCTTATAATAATTTAATTATAATATATAAAATCATACAAAAGTATTATGAAAATCATATTTCTAAAAAAAGTCACATCACAATATGCTACTCATTTCCTCAAAATAAAAAGAAATAAAAAGCTTACATTATATCCTATCACATAAACCCTAAACAGTATGATGGAGAGAGTGTAGAAGATAAAACGTTTATTTATTCTTTTTACTGAGTCTCAAAAGAAAAGGAAAAGGAAAAAAAATAGAAGAAAAGAAAGTGTTATTTGTAGACCATTCAAGCATTCATGGAATGAGGGAAACATATTTAAAGACCATCATCATTTGAGGTTGTCGGGGAATCGGTGCTTTTTTCTTTCTGCAATACTAATTACTAAGGCTCCATTTGAAAGCACAGATTAAAAAGTAGATGTTGGAATAAAGCTGTTTTTTAAGATAATTTTAAACATTAACTTTTTTGGAATGTTTTTTTTTAATTCAGAATCAATATTTGGAAAAAGTTTAATGTTTGGTAGAAAAAGTTGCTTTTCAATTCAAAAAATCGATTCCGACAAAAAATCGTTGTTTTTGAGATTTTAAAAAGAGAGAAATTAAAAGGAATCCAGTTTTTGATTCCGTCAAAAGCTGCCCCGTTTGGTTGCACGTTTGAGGATTTTCAGCTTTTCAAAAAGCAGAATCGCCCCAAACGCGCAACCAAACGGAGCCTAAATAAATAAATATATTAAGCAATGTTGTTATATACAATTATTTTTTTCAACTTCAATTTCAGTTTCATATGTGTTGATCAAAAATCAACAATGCATGTACTCACATTAATGAGGTATATATTTCATTTTTTACATTTTCTACAAATGTATTGATGCAATTCATTAAAGTATATGTATTATTTTTTATAAAAGCATGAAACTTATTTTTAAAACACATGTAGACTGGAATTGAGACTGAAAAATAGGTTGTACATAACATTATCTATGTATTAAGTATATATTTTTGTTTTGTAATAAAATGTTTTGCATTTTAATATGAGTTGATCTGTTCACAAAAGTTGATCGAGGGTCGGTTCTAAATTTTTGTCAATTTTTCTCATATTTATTTGGTTTCTTCATTGTTAGGGTTAAAAGAGATTAATTTTATAAGATGTAGTTGTGGAGTGGTGCTGAGAGAGAGGCTGAAAATTTGTCGAACCACATATGGATATTATAAGCAAAGTTTGTCGAACCACATATATCAGTGTTTTCTTGTGTGAATTTGTCTTTTATTTTTTATTTATAGTTTTGCATATGTTAAGACCAAATTCTAAAGACGTCAACAATTTTTTTTTTTTTTTTTTTGGTGTTGTAGTGTCTAATTCATTTAGAACAAAATCTCCCATTTGGAAGGTCTTAATCAAATAACTGAATCACACCGTTTATAACAGCATGCCATTCCATGCCACGTCAGCTATTTGGATAAGAAGTGCCTTTTCTCCTATGTGGATCATAATTTTTCTTGCTTTATTATTTTTTTTAAAGAAGGAAGCATAATAGATATATACATTCACCGTTTCATATACTTTTTATATTAAAAATATAAAATAATAGATATAATTGTGTATACACTCATGTATACGGAACAAAAAATCCTAGATCCTATTCATGGACATTATAGTAGAAAACAATCTAAGTTCAATCATATATATATATATCAAATCATGTAACTCAAATAAAGTTGGATCGATCTCTCATTAAAGCCAAGATCGACTTTGTTTTCCATAGATCTCTCATTTTTCAGTTCAGAATTTTAGATTGTGATGCATATAAACTTTTTTGTATTTTTTTACTAGGCTTAAAATCTACATGTGTAACATACACTTGTAAAAAGAAGGGTTGTGATAGTGACTTTTTTTAAAATTGATGTAGATATTTGATTTTTATTTCTTAATTATCGAATTATAAACTCTAAAAGAAGAGAGAATAAATAAAATAACTATATAGTGACTTGAAAAGAAATATAACGCTATAAAGTATCACGTACATAAAGTAATTTGAACAATTTGTAAAATGATATAATCTAAATAAAAAAATGAAAGTATATACATATACACCCATGAAATTGATGGTGTTAACTTGATCGTCAGAAAACCTTTAATCCAAATATGTGGCTTCTCCTCTGCTCTCAATTAACAATCCATCCAAAGATATTATCTCTAGGTAGAACGAGCCGTGGAGATGAATTTTATGTATATATACTTTTCTATGAAGTTTGGCATTTACATGTGTGATGCAAGCTATATTGAAAGAAGGGTTGTGATGGTGACTTTGAAAAGGAAAACACAGATCACTATGAATGGTTGGTGTTGCTGCACTCAGAATTTTATGAATGGTAAGGGAAGAGACACTGAAAGTCATCCCCATATGGACAAGGGCTAGCTTAATGTATTTTTATGAAACAGTAGTGATGATAACCCTTATAATAACAATAAAAAAATCAGGGTTTGGCTTAAATTGTGGTGTGGGGCAAATGTCAATTGAACCACCTTGTAATTTGGTTCTTGTTCCCTTCAAGTGGGACGTCCAATTAATGAAACATTGGGACCCTCAAGACATATTGGTTGAACCTATATCTGATTTTAGGACTTTAGCCTGAGTCAAAAAATTATGGGTGTCTCAAGTGTTTCACCCACCATTAATTTGATGATCCAGAATAAATATTTCTCACATTTATATACAGACACCATGTCATTAATATCAAATATAATGTATATTCTATCATATCCATATGTACTAAAAACGTGAAAATATTGTATGCAATCAATTTGATCATGCAAATTTTTTTTTTTTGCAAAATATAAACTCAAATGACTGAGAGGTCAATCTACAAAAATGATTGTCCATAAAATAAAGTCGATCAATTGTCCTCGAATCATATAAAACATCTTCTACTGTGATTTATTTTATGTTTCATAAATTTTTAAATATGCTAGGAACAAACACTAGCTAATTAGATCAAACACTAGCTAGTGAATTAATTAGAGGCATATAAGATACGACGTGAAACATGATCAATATTGAGCCAATCCATGAATAATTTTTTCGTGAATAACCAGTACATAATTTTTAATTATATACAATGAGAATAAGATTATCAAACTCTAATGAAGTATTAATTTAAACCCTCAAATTAACTATAATAATGTATATAACTATTATTAAAAGTAAAACCATAATTTATGTCGGCGTGAAGAGCCCCTGTCTGTCGCACCACGTGGCGTACGGAGAGTCTCTCATCCGCCACTCGATGTGCCACACGTGGACGGCAGGGGATGCGGTGGTCCTTTTTGGTGTTTTTTCGATGGACCCCTCCGGCCTTTGATAGCCTGGCAGGCGCGTGCAAGTGTCCTGGTTGATGAGCTGGCATCCCAGTCAGCATGCGGGGCCCACGATGCCGACTGTCCCCTGCTGTGCGACAGTGATGTTTTGTTTACCGTGATTCGGACTGATCCATCGTTTTCAGACAAAGGACTCAGTGAATCCCGGCCGTTGAATCAATAGGGTTGGAAAATCATGCATTCAGTTTATTTAAACATATTCCTTATTTCATTTCTCCGGTTAACGGTCCCAAATCCATATAATCGAAAATATATGTGTAGATTCAAATAATCTTCGAATTATATTTTATGAATAATATTTAACTATACATAAAAATATAATATATCAAAACTCTCAACAATGTGTTAAAATGTAAAAAATCTTATGTAAATGATAATTTTATTTTCTGAAAAGAGTTTTATAATATGTTCAAAGTGGTAAAATCATCATTTATAAATCATTTTTCACATTTTAACATATTATAGAGTTATTTGTATACTGTGTTTTCAATCAGAACTAATAAAATAGAATATTCCTATAATATTAACCTCATCTGTGAAAGTTTAACTCAAATAACTTTGAATTTATATAGCTGTTTTTAGATGATTATATAGACTTTAAAAAATATGAATTTTGAACATTTACGGGAGGTTGTTTGAATTTTTTTGATCTCTCATTAAATAAATATATATTATAAAAAAAATTTAAGTTAATAGTGCGTAAAATTAATTACATGAATGATGATGTATAATATTTTTTTATTAAGCGATGCATGTAACTATATAGACCCAGCGATTCAGTTTAGTGACCCACGCGATTCAATCAGTTATACAGTAGAAAATTATTTTTAATAAAATAACACACAAAAATTAAAATATAATAATATTATAATACTCTAAAATTAAAATATGCAGTTGTCACTGCTTGAAATGGGCTTCAACTGGAAAAGGGTATTGTCAAATTAAAGTGTATAAATCAATTTTAAAATATAATAAAACACGAACCCAACGTAATTTCCAATGAAACATGTGAAACACAACAAAATCAACATAATGTTGTTTTATGGGCATATAAAATATTAGTGAAAATTCTTATCACATGCTATAAAATAAATCAATATGATAATGAGTATTTGATTGAATATATATAATACGTTATAAAATTTGAAGTCAAATCCTCTTCAAATTTTCTTACAAAAAAAACCTCAACAAATAAATAGGAAACTTTTGGAATGATATATAGGACATGTTGCACATGAGTTGCTGGAACAATAAGACTTCATTCATTTCAACTTTTTTTTTTGTTGAAAATTTACCTTTTACAGCAATTTACTATATTTGATAATTTCCCATTTAGATTCATAATAATATTTTTATTAGTATTATGTGAACTTTAAATTATTAGAATATTAATTCTTATTATTTTTAGCAAATTTTAATAATTAAATCATTAACAGCATATTGTTATTATTATTATCTATGTCAATATATTATTGCCATAAGATTTTGTATTTAGTACATAATGGCATAGAAAACATAGAGTCACTACTTTTGTATAGCGAACCCTTGAATCAATAAAAAAAATTGTAATTTTGAATTATTTTCTTCTGGATTGAAGGTGTTCTTTAAGAAGTGTTTTTTCTCGCTCTACCATGCATATTATGTTAGTTAGTACCAAAGTTTCATCCTTAATGATGCAAATATTGGGAGAGTGGTTATGATTCAAAGGATTTTGATATGAAAACAGATATTTTGAACTTTAAAGTAATTTTCATATTGAAGATATTCTAAACTGGTTGGCTAAGGTAGTTGAGTACTTTTTCAAATACAATGACATTATAGAGAAAAAAGAATGTGAAGTTAGTGGAATACAAGCTATGTTGTGTAGATCGATTTTGCGTGGTACAATCAACTACTGATCCCCCATGTATGACACAAAAAAACGCTTGGTAGGTTGTTCAATTTATTCATGGATTACAAATGCTGATTCATGATGAGTGTTGATACAAGTGATTTACACATTGACATTCAATGTCAGTGTTATATTTGAATATCAGCCTCCTGATCAATTAAGCTTGTTTATTCTTCACTTGAGGATGAATTCTTTTCAAGAATGAGAAATTAATATTGAACGTATAGCAAAGATTTGGAGGGGGGATTCTCATTGATTTTGATGATGAATGAGATAGTGATTGGAAATTGTATGAAGGAAAATGGAAGAGATGAAATTCACATTTCAATCATGTAAAAGTTATTTTAGGAAGTGCATTAAATAGATAGATAAACCTGATTTTATTTTAAAATAATTTCTAGACAGTAAAAAGTGTGGCTAAATTATGATTTTAAAAAAAAATTGAATTCATATTATTACGCACCAAAGGATCCCATTATATTTATTTTAAAATTAGATTTCTCAATAATAAAATTGTTCTTAAAAACCTACCAATTAAAATTTTATACACTACCATCTCCCCCCACAATTGGGAATCTAAAAATTCCCCACGCATAGCCCATATAAAGTACACTTCACTAGCATTAAAAATCTACTTAAAAAAAAGTGTGCCCTTTGGTATTTCTTTGCCTAAAGAATCAATACACAAACCCTAGTCACATTCAACTTTATTCACCATGAAACTTTGATAACCAACTTCTTCTTTTTTTCCTTTCAAATTCTTTAAATTTCTTTTCTTAGGTCCTAAACCTAAACATTTTCAGAAAGAGAGGAGAGAGAGACCTCTTCAAATTGACCCCATAAGTCATCTAAGCGTGCCTCACAAAAAAAATAGTGTTCAAATATTTCAACCTAACTTATGTCACCCTCCATTAAATATAGAATGAACTAACCTTCTAGACATATATAGCTTATGTAATCAAATTCATGGGGAGAGCTATAAAAGTCATGCCCCCATCAAAAGGAAAATGAAACACTACTGTACTGTTGCGTGCCATGACAAACAAGACATTATACATAAAATGTATTCGTCTCTCTAAGATCCAAATTAAATCTTCACATGTGGGTGGTTTTCATATATGGAAAACAACCCATATGTTATATGCACAACAAGATCAATTAGTGATTTAGTGCATGCACAAGTGAAATAAAACAAGCACACCATATGTTGTCATACAAGGACTCTTGAACAGTTGAACATATAATCATGTGTAGTATAGCATCCTAAGCCTTTGATAGAGACATGACGGTGTATTGTTACATTTATAGTTTTGCTTGTTTTATTTCAATTTAATGCTAAAAAAACTAATTCCACTGTCATCTTATTTATTTGGATTAATTAGATTGTTTGGTTCGATTCATTTGGTTATTCGATCCTATTAATCATGAATTGTTTATTTCGATTAAGAAATTTTTCAATTTTATTCATAAATGATTAAGTGTATAGATTCTCTACTTTAGATAAATGTCGCATGTGCCTAACATATGGACTGTACATGTATGATACTTTTTATTTGTGTTCCCTCTTTTATGCAAAAAAAAACCTATTTATTCCAATATAATTAACTTATGTTATTGGGGATGCACAACAGTTATGTTATCATGAAGAATTTAAAGCCATTTGAACTAAAGTGAGATTCTCTAAGAATGATTTGATGAATAGAATGGTGACTCATTTGATCATGGAAGGTATGGAACTGTGGTACAATGTTTTTCCATATTTTAATCAAGCTGATTAATTAAGGTGTGTATATACATATATATTTTATGCAATTACGTATAGAACCCACACTAGTATATATCAAGAATGTCTTAATTATAAATATTAATATAACATATTTATACATCGTGTTGACTTAAACAAGCTTTTTTAATAGAAGACGATACGTGATGACTCAAAACACTAATAGAAAAAAATTATTATGGCAAACCCATATTAATTTTCTCATCGATGAGATTATGAGAGTGGTCTATGATTATGTCATATTTCAAAAGAAAAACAAAAGCACAATGTAACAATTAACAACTTAAACACTAATACGATAAGACTTAATAGATTACACTAATCAGGTGATTTATGATTATGTCATATTTCAAAAGAAAAACAAAAGCACAATGTAACAAAAAAAACACTAAACAAAGACTTAAAGATACACTAATCAGGTGATTTTGCATTCCATGACATTGTGGAATCACTTTTGCTCTATTGAAGAAACATATATAAGAGGACACGTCTTAGAAAAGTTAATGTGTTTTCTTATGTATACACATTGTATATAAGAATGAGACTTCATTAATATATAAATAAACATTAAGTTTCATGGCATCTTCATGGGACACCTTATTGTATTAATTTTTCCACTCGTTTTGGACAATTTTTCAAGTAAGTCTTCCCTTTCCTTCAGTCTCTCGCAATTTGAATTTCATGGTTGAAAAAATGGTTCCCAATAAATTTTATTATAGGTACTAATGTACTATGCTTTTGTTTAATTTATTGAGTTTAAATATATCATATACCCAAAATCAAGAACCTCCATAAAGGTCACCATTACCAATCTATCAAAAAGTAGTTTGATATGATTTCTATCACACAAGAGAAAATAAGAAGGGAGGAAAAAAAACTTAGTTAAGCATTAGATTTGTGTCTCATAAGTCTTCTCAAATGGAATCAATTGCTTTCTTGACATCTTTTCCCTCTTCTCATTTGCTCCAATGGCCTTAGCTAAGTTCATGTCTATTGCCTAATGGAATATTAAAATGTGACTTGGTTGACAAGTCTTATGACTTTTTTTGAGCTATTTTACATTAAAATTGGCCTCACTATTTTATTGATTAATTTAATTATTTGATTTATAGTACTAATGTAGAAAATCTCTCAACCCTTATCAACAGACTGTAAAGGGAAAATGGTGCCATTTTGCTATAGAAGATCCATTCACTCAACCTGCCTTCTTTGACATCCACATAAAAGTACATGGAACTTACAAAGAGTTTTAATTTGTTAGTTATGGCCACTATAGAATTACCTCCTTTAAAAGATTAATATGAAAAATTAAGATGATGGTCTATTTTGCTTGAAGGAAAGTATAAAAATGATATAAAATTAAAATGATATGTGTGTGTGTGTGTGTGTGTGTGTGTGTGTGTATATATATATATATTCTTATTTCATTTGATAATATAAATGTCGATAATACCTCTGTTAGTAGAATATATTTTTCATCTTCAAACAATAGTATAACTAGTCCACCTGAGAGATGGATTAGAATTTATACAATTTTCACTCATTGATAGATAAAGTAAAAACTCTTACATAAAATAAATTATGCATCAATCATATCCCTCTTTTTTTATATTATCACACATCATACTTTAGTGTTGAATTTGATATTTAAAAAAAATATACATATCACAATGAATATAAAGTTTATATAACAAGACTAACTTATTGAGTATCCAAATATAAAAAAGAATTAAATTCATGATCGATTATTACAATACTGTACACTATAGCATGCTTAGCTTAAAAACTTTTGACCCGCTACCAAAGGGGCTTAAGAGTATCAAACACTTGATTCAATTAGTGACAATTTTTTATTTTACAGCTCAAATTACACCATGCATGTCTGATTTTGTTTTCTAAGGTATACTATGTTATCTAGTGAACTAAAAAATGTACCTTAACAATGAAGTGTGTATATATACAAAAAATATCATATTACTATCACTAATGTACACTGGACATGGAATGGTCCTAAAAGGAATAAGGGATTGTATGTCTCCCAAAGAAATTAAGTCTAAATGGGTAGTGCACTGTGAGGGCACTGACACACTCAATCTTTTTTGTAGTCTCATTCGCAGTCGTTACATCACTGATGCGCGCTATAACATTGCATAATGTAGTATGTACTCCAATATATCAATATATATTCTATTATAAAAACATAAATATACATGTATTCCATTCATACAAACATGTATTTCATCTTCATAAGATTATGTATTTCATTAACAAATTATATGTCCTCAAAAAATCAAAGGATTAAAGACATCTAAGTTTCTACAAACACTTATAAACCCACATAAATCCTTGTAAACTTAGGGTAGGACATACGTGTCTTTGTAAACATAAAAAATGTCATATAATTCCTACTTTTAACTGCTATTAACTCACAGAGGATTAGAATTAACTATAGGTCTAATTTGACTATTATACTCTCTAAAAATTAAAATACCTTTCTAGATATTTGAATTGAAATCAAATCATAGTACTAATCTTCTTTATAAAGAAAAAAAAACCGTACTCGATCCATCCGCATCACAGACATTGGTTCTTTGCATGACATTCTTTTTTTGCATGTTTTATATGACGTTCCTCAGCCTCCCTTTGCTAAGGTTTATTTTTTTACAAAAAAATCTTCCTCCGCGTGCAAAAACATTGAAAAATGCAAAGTCCTAATTGGATTTGCTTAACATATTTTGACAAGAAAAATAAAAATGTCTCAAGGATAAATTGGTCATTTGAAATGACCTATATGCCTTTTTTAATGTTTATAAGGACTTATATGGCTGTGTAATTTCGTATGGATGGAATATTATAAGAATATTTTATTAAATTGAAAAGAAAATTTAATTTAAGGATTAATTTGATCAACCATAACAATTTAAATGACATGTATGTCCCACCACAAATTTGCAAAGACTTATATAGGTTTATATATATTTAAAAAAACTTAAAATATGCGTGGATAGCAGACGCTGAGACATGGAGAAGTGGAATGAGTGTAACCCTTTTTTTGGTATTGTTGTCAGGAAAGTGGGTATTCACATAACCCAAAAAAAAAAAAAAAAGCCTGGCCCATTAACTTCAATTCATGTACTAGGTATGAAGCCTTTTGTTGTCCTCTTCACGTTCATAATTTCCTCCTTTTTTACCTTCTTCATTCTAAGTATGGACTTTGCTATCATTTTTTAAATGGGAAAATTTCATGGCATCCTTCCTTTCCTTATTTTATTATCCCCTGTTTCCCACTAATACGTAAGCATTGTCATAAATAGTAATCCCACGCTTTCACTCCATCAACTCTTCCTCCTTGGTGGACCCAACTTTCTCTAATTTCTTTTTTTTTTCTTTTTTATATTTGAATAAATAAATCCATGAGGTCCCCATCCTTGTGCCATGTTTGGAATCAATTATTAGATAGATTTTGCTTCTATAAAATCAATTTTATGATAAATTGATTCCGAGCATTTTTTAAACTTCAATTTTTAATTTCAAATATTTTTTTGTGTTTATAGGTAACCAAACAGTTTCTGTATAAAAAATGATTGAATATAGATTTTTTAAAATTAATTATTTTAATAAACTTATAGATAAAAATTTATTGAAAATCAGTTTCAAAAATGTCTTAATTATGAATTCAAGGGAGATTCTCGATAAAAGTAATATCTATAACAATCTAAATTTGATTTTTTACGGTTTGAAATAACAATAAAAAGATAACCCAATTCACCTAAAGTGATAAGATGACATATCTTTCAGTGATTTAAAATAAATTTTACTAAAATAAATTCAAAAATATCAAGACTATTCTTATAAACAAACAAACCAATCTTAAAATAAACACACACAAGTATACAACCTACCGGGCCCCTGTAAGCAACTACGAAATTCAGATACCAACCGTCTTATTCATTCCACTCAAACATCACAAATCCAAATATTTATATATTATTCTTATATAAAAAAACAAAACAGCTGACCAAACCAATCTTTAGTGACAACTTATCACTTATGTGGCATTGTGGCATGCTTGATTTTGCTTTTATAATTAACTAGTCAAAGAATGATAGAAATTGTGCACCTACCTCTCTCTCTCTCTCTCTCTCTCTCTCTCTCTCTCTCTCTCTCTCCAAAAATAGTTTCACCCATTGAAGTTGAGAATGATGAAAAAGCATTCATAATAACATGAGAGTAGTTATATTCACGAGGAGAGAAAAGAGAATTATTAATATTTTTTTGGATTGAAATATGTGTGGCCGTACTACAAACTTGGTTCACGTAAAATCTTAATTAATCATAAATTAGTATATGTAATATAGATATATATTATCATAATATCTTCACACACAACCATGAATTCCGAAAGTGTCATTATATGTACAAATACACTTGCACCAAAAAAACAATCATTTTCTTAAAAAAAAAAACTTATTGAAAGTGTTGTCCTCACTTCACCCCCAACGAGCTAACCAAATGGCATGAACCATGTTTTCATACAGTGGCTAACAATATTTCGACCACGATGCAATTGTGGTACGCCCCTAATAATTAAATTTTTTTTATTGGACCCAAGACAAACTTTAATTTTAAAGTGGAGCCTCATATATTTTTTAAAAAAATATAGATTGTTAGAATATTACACATAATTTTATTTTAAACTATAAATATTACAAAATAGATACACAATATTATAAAATTATTTAAATTATAACATTCTACATTATTATATTCACATAAAAAAACCATAAAAATAATAAAGAATGAGAAAATTGTATAATAAAAAAATACAGAGAGTTTAAAATTTAAATATTATATTGGTTGAAAAGATTTGTGGAGGGGAAAGATTTTAAGCTTAGATTTTAGAGATATTAGAGTAAGAGAATGTTTTGAGAGGTACAAATTCTTTTTTTTTTTTTAAATTGGATCTCACCATTCAATATATATATCTCATCTTGTTATATAGAAACCATTGGGATTACAAGTCATTTAAAGAAAGACAAATAATATGGCTGTAGGTTGATACATTAATTTGTATGTAAAATATAGAATTAGCATATTAACACCATCGAAATATGGATTTAAAGTGAAAAGAGAATTAATATGTGTGGTTGCATCAAAATCTGGTCAACATTCTATTACTACTTCAATGAAATTCAAAAGATTTAAATACCATCAAGTGTGATCAACTCTAATAGGACAAGACACGTGGAAAAAAAAATATCACAATACTGATTGTTTAATAAATATGTAAAGTTGTCACAAATCATATTAAAGACTGATCAAACCTGATTAGATATTAAATCTTATCTCTATATCATACTATTTATTTTTATAAATAAATGTTTTTTTAATACAATGAATACTCAAACCTATAACATCTCGTAAAAAAGTGATACCTCTGCCAATTTACAAATAGTTGATCAGTCTTTTGTTATAGTTTGGATCTAGGGGTCTCTTACCGGATGAACATAACTAAACATGCATGAAAAATGTTAATGTTACCAAATTGGGTGCTAGAAACAAGTGTAACAAAATTATCAAAAGACATCCATCCAAATATAAAAAAGCCAACATCACCACCAAAAAGAAAAAAAACACTGCCCAAGTTTAAACTTCCAGTATATCTGTTATATTTTGATGAACACCCAAATCAAGTTTTGCCAACAATCTTACCATCTAGAAAAAGAAACATGAGCAGTGCTTGTTGCTCATACACAACACATATACATAGGCATATATAATCTATACCTATCTATCTACATAATTATCCCAAATTCATCATGCACACATGCTCTTAATCATTTATTAATATCCCATTAAACCCCTTGATCACACTCTCTCAAGTACTCTCAACTGCACCCGCCGGGGGCGAACCCGATCTTCGACCTCGCGACATCGTAAACCACCCGAAACGTCTGCTGCTGCCGATTCCCAACGATCGCCACCCCCGAAGCCTTCGCAAACGCCAAACAAGTGGTGCCGCTATCGATGTCGATAAGCAAATTCTGCGGTTTCAGGTCCAACTCCGCCCCTCCCTCGAACACCATCTTCACCGCGGGCGCGCCCGCGCGCGCGGCGGACCCCTTAAAACAAGTGTCCAGTATCGAATACCCGGGCGCGCGCGCCACGCCCGCCATGGCCCGCGCAACGGCCCGACTCAGCGCGTCGTACACCGCGGGCTGGATCCGCGAAATCACTGTCCCCGAGTCTATAATCGTCGGGCCCCCGTAGGCCCGGCCCGACAAGGCCAGGGCCCGCCCACCAACTTCAATGCTAGTCAGCTTCAACGAATACAACGACGCGCCGACACTGCTGTACATATTAGTGTACTTGGCCCCCGGCACGGCCGAGGCCCCGATCGAGAGGTACCCGGTGGAGGCGGTCGTCGGGAGGCAGTACGAGAAGGCGTACCCGTACTTCGGTGCGAGTTGGGCCAACATAGAGAGCTTGTTTCGGGCCAGGCCCACCAGCCCGGCGGACGCGCCGAACAGGCCCTCGTTGTCCTGACCGCAGCCGTAAATGAAGCCCGGCACGGACTGGCCCGAGTTGAGGGCGAGAGTGTCGCGGCTTAGGTAGCCCACGGACATGGAACCGTCGCCGTAGCTGGCTTGATAAAGGCACGTGTTGGAACTGGTGCAGCCGTTCGGGTTAAGCGTCGCGGATGGGAGGCCCATGCATTCGTCGCTCTTGCAAGTGGAGGCCCGATATGTGTTTGACGAGGCCGGGTCGAATATCGGGCCTTGTTGGGGGTGGCACGAGACCCGGCACGGTTGGCATTGGATCCAGCTTAGAGAGGAGCCCGTGTCGACAACTACGATGTAGGCCCGAGAAGGGGTGCCCAGCCCGATTTTGGCGACGTAGTTGCCAACGCTTACGGACTGGCCCGGGTTCATCGGGAGGTTGATGGACTCGGGCTGAACCGGGTCCAGTGGGCTTTTGATGGGCTTTTTTCGGGTTAGGCGGGAGTTGAGGGACCGGACACGGAGCTCGTCGTGGCGGAGGAGGTCGGAGAAGGGTAATGGCGGGGCGGAGAAGGGGGAGCACGGGCCGTGGACGTGGTGGAGCGTCAGGTGGAGGCCCGACGCGTTGAGATGGTGTTGGTCTCCTGCATAAAATAATAAAATTGAATAATGTTATAATACAGTTTTCACGTGTGTTAATCTTTTGCATTATATATGTATTTAAAAAATATATGATTCATTCAATGTTTATAGTGGAATGAAAATGCAGCATTTGTTAAAAATAAAAAAATAAAAAAATTTAATAGGGTCACCGACAGAAGGTGAGAAATATTGAAAAGAGAGGATTGATTAGCACAATATAAAGGTGGTTGTAAAGGGAAAAGGGTCCACAGTGTGGTTGAGAACATGGGAATATTGTCTTTAGTCTTTCTCATGTTGTTGTTCATTTAATTGTGATTGTTTGTATGTTATGTAGTTTTGCCCATTTTAAGGGATTTTTAGTTTTAAGTCCCCATAAACTATCGAATTTAGCGATCGATCTCTCACTTCTTCATATTTTGGTTTTAGTCCATTCATTTAATGATAATTTAGGAATAGGTCCCTCCCAGGGACTAAAAAACAAACTTAATAATTTAGGAATAAGTCTCTCCCAGAAACTTATTCCTAAATTATCATTTAAATATAGGGACTAAAACCAAAATATGAAGAAGTGAGGGATCGATCGCTAAATTCGATAGTCTATGGGGACTTAAAACTAAAAATCTCTTTTTTTAAATAAAAATTATATCAGCTTCATGGGTGATTTTTTTTAAAAAAAAAGTAGGAAAAAGCATTCAAGTGATTTTTTTGTTTTAATATGTAATTCATGGATTTATTTCTCACAAATTGAATTGCATGGAGAAAAAATGATGAGAGTTTGTATTAGTGAATATGAAAACACAAGAGACAACATAAAGAACTTGCATGGGAGAAAGTCATGAACAAATAAATTAAAGAAAAACCTTGATGTGCTCAAGAATTCACTAGCGAATAACACTTACATGAAAAATTAGAAGAATAGCAAATATGACAAATTGAATTTCATGAGAGCCATGTTACATATATACCTTGAAATTGAGCATAGCAAGACTTGTCGGCCGACTCGCTGGCGCCGAGGAGGAGAGAGAAAGAAAGAGAGAAGAAGAAGAAGACCAACCCCATCTCTCCAAGAGGATGGAAGGATTGAATTTGTTGTAGTGAGGGAGGTTGGAGTCTCCACATATATATAGAGGAGGATCTCTATTAGAGGGTGTTGGGAACTCATTCTTTTTAGGGGGGAGAATTGATGATGGCAACAAACCTCAACTTCTCACAATGAGAATAGTTTGGTGAGGGTCAAATCAAACACAACTTGTAAACATTTATGCTTAAAGAAAAGGACCTCCTCAACATCTTGATAGAGTCCCCATTCAAATCAAAAGCAATGAAAAGAAAGGTGAAAAAGAATAAGAATAAAAACAAAATTTGGGTTGAAAATTGGATGAGAAGATGCTAATGACACGAGACCAACTATTGAAAGGCGAAACAAATGCACTTCATTTAAGTTAAGGATACATGCTGTGCTTATAACTAGGGTATGGAATCTGTTTTTATCAAAATTTGAAACATGAAATCATGTTTGGTTGAGATTTTATGAAATCAGAATCCCCCCTAAAACCCCCGTTAAACCTTTTTAAATTTTTTAAAAAAGTTTAATGATTGAATACCTCTATCGGTTAAATGAACTTCTGTTCGTCAAATTATGCATCAAAATCCCACTACCATTTTTTTTTAAATAACTATAATTTTTGTGGTCCTTTTTTGCATGTATTTTTCTTCATATTAAAAATCAAAATAAATTTAAAAAACATATAATTTCTTCTTACATATCTCGTACCATTTTTTAACATAATTTTTTTGTACATAATAGAATTAATTACTAAATATTTACAGTACACGGACTTTGTAACTACACCTGAAACTGAAACTAGAACCGACAATAAACACCCACTAACCTAATCTAAATGATGAAAAGGATGATGAGTAAAAAGCTAAGTGGTCCAAAAAGGACTTAACTTTCCTCAAATCTTTGCATAAGTGATTGTATTGAAAGGTCCAAATTGATCACCCCACCTTGCCTTCCATTTCAAAAATCAGGACCCACGTTCCGGTACCAATACAGTCATTAAAGAATCCTTGGAAAACTGGTCTGAAAAGTATAATTTTGTATAAAAATAACTTAATATAAAACTCAATTCCTAAAAAGTTTATTTTCTTTATTATTTTAAAAAACATATTTTTTTGTGAAACTGAAATTTTTTTTTAATTAAACATGTTTTTTCAAAATCGTTTAAAATCACATTTGCATCTTTTTGACTTATGCAAAAACAAAAATATGTTAAAGATGATTTTTCAAACCGCCCCTGATAGATTCAGGAGCAGCAGCAATTGTGATATAGTACCAATGAGTACGATTCGACACCAACTCATGAGGAATAGGCAACAAAACTCATGATTTTCAACCAACTCATTGAGATATATAATGAAGAATGCAATGGACCACCCAGCAATAGGACAACAAATTGATGTAACCCAAATGCATTAACCTTAATATATGTTGTACTTTATAATTATATCTTCAGAATCCACTTGTAATAATACATATCACACGTACGTTACATGACAGACTTGTTTTTTCATCATGTCTTGTTGTTCTATAACAAGATCAAAATGAGTATATTCCATGCAATGTATATGATGTATGTGACTGGTATGAATCTCCTGAAGAGGACATGAAGTCTCATGAAATCAAAATAATGAGTCTTCATCAGTCTACGATATGAAAAGGAAAGAAAGCAATTTTATTAGCTGGAGCATTCAATGAATCAAATTTATTGGGATAGCGTTTAAAAACATGTTTTAGTTGAATCTGTTTTTCTGGAATCAACTTTAACCCGAATGTGCAGCTCTTTAGAAAGGTACATAAAGCTTTTATTTATACACAATTTTAAAAAGGGAAGCAGCTTTAAATGAAAAGTTATTTTCAAGAGAGTTATCCAACCCTACCTCAAATATGGTTTTTGTTGTAATGCATGAGAAAATTTGATATGACCTCCATGCATGGTGTTAAAACCATGATTTGGATTTTACTTTAAAAAAAAAAAACAAGATTTGGTTTGATTGGTCTATCGTACCAAACGAAATGATGAGATATATGCATGTATTTTGCATGGATCTGTCACTGTAAGACTAGTCAATTTTTTCATGGAATACACTACTATCTGCATAAAATATATAACAAATCTTTCTCCTGGCTTTGTAATTCAAGTCAATACTTATTTGACTTTCATGAAATCACAATTGCATTTATATTTTTGAGCGAACGGTGAACATTTTCTATTTCAAAAAATATCAAAATAAATAATGTCTGAAATGAAAATGAGAAAGAACATATTAAAAAGGAAAATTACAGAAAAAGATATAAACTGCACACAAAGACAGATGAAAGAGGTAGAAAAAAGATGAGAAAGAAAGAGGGCATGCAATGAGGTCATGCAAAGTCTCCCATATTATTTATAAATTAAGTCATAAATTAGTTTACTGTAATGAGGTCATTATCATATACATTAATAAAATAAAAACAATGAACTTAAACGATGAGGATCGCAGGTTCAATGATTATTCGTTGGGCTGACAGCGATGTTTTCTCGACCGGACAATTATGGACAATGTTTCACAATCACTCATGCAATCACTTTTGCAGCTTAAACACACATATTGAATATTTCTTTGAATTGAATGCATATTTTTTATGCCATCTTGTAAAGTATAAGCTCACGTAATAGAGTCCGCTAGAAATGATTCCGCACATCAGTGCCCCAAAAAACAAATATGTAAAATACCATTTTGGAAATGCATGCAGAAAGAAACTAGGAGAACAAAATCAGACATTAATTCTGGCAGTGACTTCTGAACAGAATGTTTTGCTGAAATTGAATCTACATTATTAGGTCAGCAAGCATTGTTGAGGATTTCCATATAATCTGGAATGTTGCATACAGAAAGTAGCCCCAAACTCAAAATTCCTCAATGCAGTACTGCTGAAATAATGTTCATTTCTTTTTGGGTTATTTGTCACTGTCGTCCATGTTTGAGGACAACATTTTCAATCAATTTTTACAAGGTCGACATTGTAACTTCTATAATCATTCCAACAGATGCCAATGCAGTATAATGTCTATACTCTATTATGAAAATCGTAAAAATGCATACATTCAATTCATTTAAGTGTGTATATATTTTATTTTCATTTTAAAAACATATACTTCATTAGACAACTGTATATTTCAACAAAAAATTTCAAACCATGCACACTCTGCTAATGTGACTGCAGGATCGATAAAGTACAACATTATCCTTTTAAAGTTCTGCTTCTTCATTCACTTGGAATCAGAAAAACCTGCACAACATTGGAGTTCATACTATTAAAATCTTGGGAGAAGAAAGCCAATTAAGTGAAAATTAGTAACTTAAGATATCTTAACATGATTATTGGTGCATCAAATATCTATTACTCTATAAATTAGCCATTCTGATTTCTTGTTCCATAACAGGACTTGAATATCCATCCAAATAATATAAAATTGTCATGAAAATCCATTAAAATGAAATAGCAATGTCATTAAATAAGTAAATATTATTATATTATCATATGATATTAATTAGGGGGGGTGAGACCTTGGTTTGCAAACGCAAGGAAATCAAGGGTCCTTTATCTCCACTTGTTTAAAACAAAACAAGAAGATTCAATGTTCCTATTATATGTAAAAAAGTGATCACATTCAGGTAGTGCAAGTCATCTTCAATCACACTTTATTATGAGCTTGATTTCATCCAAAGAAGTATTCATGTTTTAATTTTGAATGTTTTAATATAACCATCAGATCCCTAAACCATAGAACTTCCTAAGAAGAGCCTATATTTTTAGGTATGATTTCATAGGATCAACTCTTCAGTCTTCACAACATCTTCCCGATGTTTAAATGATCAAACCTACAACGAGTTTTTCATTTTCCCTCTCAAAAATAGACCCTCAAAAACATTGTTTTCTATCTTTAATTGATGCCGACATTGCGACATTAATGTCCTAACAAACATAACATGGTTTTTGGTATGTGATACCAATCACAAATATCTCCAATCTTGACAAGAGATTCAAAACCTACGGATCATTCAATATTAGGGCTGCAACTCGGGCGAGTTGAGTTCGGGTTGACCCCAACCCAAATCCAACCCGAATTTCAAATTACTCAACCCTAACCCGACCCAACCCGATTTGCCAACCCGATTTGGACCAACCCGAACCCAACCCGAAATTAAATAAACCAACCTGACCCAACCCGACCTAACTCGAATTGGAACTAACCTAACCCCAACCCGATTTTCAACCCGAATTGAACCAACTCGACCCAACCCAAATTTCTAACATGATGTGTAAATTAAATAAATCAACCCGACCCAACCCGTAAGATTAGCTAGATTTACCTAAAATTTGGACTACCCATATTAGAAAGCTACAAAATGAATTGTCATGATCTTTTTTTAACTATTAGTTTACGGGTTCGGATTAGATCGGATTGTGAGTGAGGTCAACCAGAACCCATCCCGATTTGTGAGTCAACCCGAATTGGCCAACCCGAACCCGAACCCGATTTGATCAACCCAAATCATGTAAAAATCAGGTTCAACCCGAACCCGAACCCGATTTGATCAACCCAACCCATGTAAAAATCAGGTTCAACCCGACCCAAGTTGCAGCCCTATTCAATATACAGTATCACTGACCTATCAAGAGATTCTAATAGCTCTGCAAAGATAGTAAATATGGTTCAAAATTCGCTTTCAATCCTATATTTTTATTCCAATCAATGTATCCCAACTTTATATGTGACCATTAAAAAGCATTTTCACTACTATTCATCCTCACAAAGTCATTATAAGAGTGCAATTCATTGGCCTCACATGTACATATATCAAACACAATTAATCTTCCCAACCATGCTTCACATAGAGAATATGTGTGTGTACAGCACCTTCACAAAATGTACAGTTACAACAACTAAAAATCAAAATCAGTCAATATGTGTGTGTACATTAATTATCTGTGCCATTGACTTGTAGACACCAGCCATCCACTTTAATATTTTGCAGATACAGTTCTTCTCTACTGCTAACTGTTAACTTTTGCTCCTACACTGATATTCATCCACCTCATGAGATTCATGCATGATGTGGCACCCACACAAAACCACTTTAACAGAGATAGTGTGATTGGAGAACCACCACTCAAAAGGGAGATCCAAAGTCAGATGGCATGTACCCTCTCTTAGACACAATACACATTGCCTCTCATCTTTTATTACAAGTGCTACACAACTATTTTTGGAATTTCTTGAGAAACAAATCATGCAAGCCAAGGATTCCAGAGAGGGAAAAAAATCAACAAATGCTACATTTCACTATTCACTTTATCCAAGCCATGGTACCACCAAACATTATTTCATCTCCAATGCATTTATGCAACATGTAATAAAAAAATATTATTGACTAATTGATTGGCAATGATAACTCTTCATCAAGACTTCTATTTTTGAAAGAGAAAGATTGGCTATTTACTTGTTGATACTTGATAGTAAACCGAGTAGTAGAATAGAAGACTTATCATAAAGTTCTATCAAAAATTAAAAAAAAGGCACACTTTAATTGAAGGGCAGATATTAAATAAAAGAGGAGAACAAACTTTATTACAGACAACTTACATTCAGAAAACTGAGTAGAAATTCTAATTTAGCTCATAAATTTTAATAAAATGCATGGTCACTGCATGCATAGGGAAATAGAGGGTTGATACTTGGTGGCAACACAATTTAGTTTTCATGACAGGCAACACACAGTTCTTAAAGGGTGACAGCTACATCATGTAAATCAAAATCCACAACTCCTCTTCCACCTGCTTCAGAACAGCCAGACTCTGCAGACACGGATAAGGTGTTACTATTTACCACCCTTGCAAACTAATCACTGCCACCACAATAACATGGATTCATGCAGAGCACGGAACTGGTATTTACAGAACTAATCATGCAAACACGATTCCAGTGTCCATATCCTACACTAGTTCACTGACAAAAACACAAGTTTATGTACCTGGGACTTCAAATCTAAAAGTTATATTGGAAACACGTCCAGAGATATAAGACACCAAAACACTCCTGTCGGCGGGAGACAAGGAGAAAAAACCTATAGATTGTAAATTTGCAATCATTTGTGTTCTTTTCTTCCTCCTCTTTATCACTAAAACCTCATCTCCTGTCCAATTTTGCTGCTAGATATACAGAATTTGAGTGTTGCTCTGTTCAAATTTTTTTAACAGAAACAGTACTCCAGATAATAATAATGACTTAGTAACACAGAGTAACAGGGAAGCAGCAACACATTTCAAATACATGCATATTTGTAAAGGAAACTTTTCAACTTTAAATTAGAATGAAAAGCGAGAGAAAAGAAAGAACAATAGGACAAATAATTCTGCCTGAGAAGAGTTACAGAAACCTCTATAAAAAGTTCACATTTTACAATAACAGGAAGCATCATCTATTATGTGAAAGTAAAAGGCATTCTTCCATGAAGCTGAAAAGTGGTCAGGAGACTGGAAATCTTAATGGTCTCACTGACCATGATTGGTAGAAAATCAATCATATGTACATACATTTTCTTGAGCTAGCCCAGAATTTTGGATTGAAGAAAGCCTATAGCAGCTGCGAGAAAAGTACTTGCCGTAGGTTGCATGTTTTATTGCACTGACTCAAAAAAACTTCTCATACTCCAGAGAAGGGTTGTTCTCATATCCCAGAGAAGGATGATCCCACACTTCCATGTCCATATAGTCTACAAGAAAATATCAAAAGCAACTTAGAGTGGATAAAAGACAGTGGATCAAAGCTACACATGCAGTAGTATATAACAAGAAAAAATTAACTGCTTCTAGGTACTAAATAAATAATATTGCAATTCATCCCAAACAGAATACCAACTGAAACATCAAGAGAAGTTATACCAAAAAAAAAAAAACTGAAACATCAAGAGAAGTTATAATTACTCCTTCCATGACAGAATGAGAAGTCCACAGATATCGAACAAAAGTTCATACAACCGTGAACTTGTAACTTACAAATGCAAGTAACTATGCATTTCACAACAAGCAATGATGAAGATTGAAGATTATGATGCATCCATGATAAATTAAATAAGAACCAATCCAACATAAATTATCCCATCTAACTTAATCAGCCTTATCTGTACAAAGAATTAATAAAGAGCTCCCAGCAGTGTTTGTGCATATCATATCACATGCCACAGAATGTAAAAATACCCGGATTCATCTCCATCACATAAATCTCCCTTGTACATTAAATACCACAAGCCATCACACATCGAGAAACATCTATGGAACACTTTCAAATGGTCCTATGTATAGTTGATGGGCGTTAAAATTATGGCAAATCTTCAACTTTCGCATGCATGGAATAGTTCAACCTTACAGAGGATCGAAGTAATTGCATAATAACTCCTTCCTCCCACCCACCCACCAACCCAAATGAACAACCCAATGTGGTTCCCATACATATCCTTGAATGTCCCATCAAAATTTATCTTCAAAAAGCCACTGGAATGGATTCCATCTGGTAATAAAACCTCCCTTCTTTGGCCGTCCACTTTGCATCAGTAGCTAAGCTTGGTGAGAAACCTTCCACCTAGCTATATCCCAAAATCAAGTAGTTCCGGAACCAGTAAATCATAACTAATGAAATATGTAATCCTTACTTTAGTAACACTCAATGAACACTTGTCATATAGATATATTGTCTAGTAGCATGCCCATGGAGGTTAAAATTCAGTGAAAATCAACTCATTGTGTTTCATCTTTTAACGCTTTTCCTTTCCATGATGGAAAAATGTGTCAGAATATTTTGTTCAACAGAAACTACAACAACAGCTGTAATGAGAATTTCAGCATGTATAGAGAATGGAATTTCACCTCTGACTGATTGTACACATGAATATGTGAATTTGTTAAATGTTTATCAATTTTAACAAGCATTTAAGAGTTTCACTCGTTTCAGACTTATTTGAGGACTTGTCCACCAACATTTTCAAATCGGACTTGATGTTAATATGTGCTCTGCTGGGAAAAAAAACTGTGCAAATGCTCTCTAATATGTAAATCAGATTTACTTATGTTATTTCCAACAATCGAGAACAATAAATAAAGTAGACAAGCATAGGTACTATGCAATCGAAAATTGGACATACTTAGTGGTAGTTCTCCCAGAGATGTGTATATTGAATCATCATTAGGAATCACCTGAAAGAAAGAAAACGGATCACTGTCAACCGCAATTCAAATTCTCTGTCAGACGGAGATTTCGATATCATTATTCCTAAATTGTGAAGATCTCAAATGGATAGGCAAAATTAGAGTCTGAAGACAAATTCATAACTGCTTATAAAATTGGAAAATGTGAAGGAACAAAAGAACTTACATTTGGTATTGGAAAAACCTGTCCACCAGGAAGAATCATTCCAGGCTGCAGGTTGTTAATATCTGTTTGTACTGATGAACAATTAGCATCATTACCAAGGAACTCAGGTATAGTAAGACCATAGCCATCCTGAATTTCAGGAAGACCATCCGGATTGACTTGGTTGTTCAGAAAACTCTCGATGCTTGGATACATCAATGGACCCCTGCATAAAGAACATTTTTAAAATTCCCAATAATAAGCCACCATCATTGAATTCGAGCTACCATGACTTGACAACTAAGAGCAAAATAAAGATCAATCATTTGCAAGATAAAACTCACTTTTCATTTGAAGTGTCACAGGGATTGTCATCCGCTTCTAAGTCAATCACCTCAATCACTTTGTCCCCACTGTTGCCACCATTATTACCACTGCTATTCCCACCTATCGACAGACCAACATCCAACAATGCCTTCTTCTCATCCTCCACAACCGGATCGTCGTCAGGGACTTCAGTAATTTCAGGTCCCTCCATCAAATTAAGATCACAGATCTTGAACGATGCACACATGTGCTGCTGTTTATCCTCTTCCATCTTGGAATCATCTTTAGTTTCCACTCTTGGCGACTCATTAGCATCTACAGGTTTCTCTGCATCAACCATTACTTCATCAGTCAAATTCAGCTGCATAACTCCAATGGCATGATGGTGCTCATCACTAGGACTCTCCTTCCCATGATTTTGGATGGCACACTGTTCTAAACTTTCCACATCAGTTGATTTAACATATTCCCCTGACGTCCCAAACACTGGTGACGACTGATTCTTTGTCTCTTGTTGTACAACAAGCACTGTATCTGAAACTACATTCTCCATTGAATTCACCACACCCATTTTGGGATCACTTGATGACACCTCAACGAGATCTTCCGCAGAGTTCATAACCTTCTCATCAACGGTTTGACCGGATTTCGACTTCTTATGCACCGTCGATGATCGCGCCCTTGTGGGCACCTTTGCAATGCCACAAAGCTTTAGCAAGCTAACACCCCCTTCTTCACTAACTGACCCAACAACATCCTTCACTTCTTCCTTCTCTGCAATTCCTCCACTTTCACCCATCAATTCATCACCTTCACATCCTTCTCTTCTTCCATCTCCAAGGCGGACTCCGACTTTTCAACCTTGTTCAAATCCACATCAGACTTCGTCTTAGACCCTGAATCATCAGCAAATTCAGAATTCTCCGATTCTGATCCACTCTTCGATGGTGGCCCCGATTCAATGGCAGACCTCAGTCCCCTCGATTCACTATACCTTCCCCGGCCATCTCTCCGATCACCGTGATACCTGACAGGCGCGAAATCATCCCCACCGTCCATCGCATCACCAAAACCCTGGCTTCGTTCGTTCTCCCTCCCCCAATCAGAGCCGTAGTGGCTCCTATACGGCCCCAACCGCCTCCTCTCCCTGTAGTGGTTCCTCGACCCACCGTAATCCTCGCCGTACCTCCTCCGACCCGGCTGCGGGCCCGGATCAGGGACCGGGCCACCGAGGCGGGCCAGCGCCGAAGTACGCGCCTCGGAAAACGTGTTCTCCTCCCGATCGGTTCCTCGGAAATCCCGCGGTCCCCTCGGTGGGAGCGAATTCGGGGGGAGGAGGCCCTTGGAGACCAGATAGTCCACGGCGAGCCGGCCCGCCTCCAGGAATATCTCAGCCCGGCTAGACGGCACCGGCGCCGCCGAAGTCGGAGGCGGCGGGGGCGGTTGAAGGTAGGGTCTGGGTGGGTCCCGGCGGTGGAAGCTGCGGTTGTACTCGGCGTTGTAGGGTCCTCCGCCGTGGGATGGTCCGAACCCCATCGGACGGTCGGCAGGGCTCCGATGCCTCCCGTGGTGCATCGTTGGTTCGATAAACCCTAATTTCTGGTCAAAGATGGTCCCTTTGGTGGGGAAAAACCCTATTTTTCTCTGCCGAGTCACTGTTTCATCTGCTCAAAAGCAGCTCAAACGTAAATCCCCGATTTCTCTAGGGATTCGATTCAGATTTTTCCTTCTGTTCGATAGTTCTGATCGAATTGGGAGTTCTTTGACTGATTCGATCGGATCCGTGAATGAATTGGAGATTAAAAATGAAGTCTTTCTTGCTTTTTCGTTCGAGATGAATGATGATGAGGGATGCTTTTCCAATCTGAGGCGTGGTGCGTGAGATGATGCCGGGAAAGTAAAATTGAGGGTTTAATTATTAATTAATTAATGTACGCTTGATAATTATGAATAGGTCTCTCTGAGTCCGTTTAATTGAACAGAAAATACCCATACATATTCTGTTTCGTGACTAATTTATTATCACGTTACTCATGTAATATATAAAATCAATTAACCGACTCTTATGATAAAAAATAAAATAAAATACCACTTATCAAAAACAAATTTAAAAAATATAAATATATTCAATTCATACAAATATGTATTTCATATTTCATTAGTTATATATATATATATACACACACACACAGAGAAAATAGCAACTAACAAATCAATATTATATTGCTACTAGACATGATTAGATCAGTATGAGCCTAAACAGACTAAAAAACACAATATAAAAGTTTCTTGATGAGAAGATAGACATTTAACATTAATTTTATTGCTAAAAGAAAAAAGAACATCATGCAAATAACAAATCATAAAAAGCAAAGAAAGAAAAAAGAGGACTAAGATACCTGGATTCGAGGGCTTAGTAGAAGAGAGAGCTGTACCAAAGGTCCCCCTATTCCAAACCCCCAAAACTCCTACATTCAATACAAAGTGACCCCTTTACGGACTGAACCCTCGTGGCGCCAACACAAGGCACACCCCAATCCTTGATAAAAACCACAATCATTTCCCAAATGTTATCAAAGCACACCTTGGTCCCCGTAAAATGGAATGGTTTTGAGAAATCCACAATGCCCAAGCAGTCATCGGGACGATAGATAGAAGCATTTTAGCTTGAATGGACTTGTCCCCAGGCAAAGCTAGCTTCCTCCCAACGCCCAAAGAGTGTCGAGGGAGGATAAGTTGTCGTCCAAACCCGCAACTACACTCAAAGAACACCATACTTGCTTAGCAACATGCACTTGATCATGTTATGGGGTAGTGGACTCTACACAAGTGGAGCAAGCCAAATAAGTAGTGTCCTCAAGTGGCGCTCATCTCGACTGGTACCCATTTATGAGGAGTTTATCTTGATATACAATGAACCATAAGAAAAACTTGATTTTGACGGGGCACTTTGGACTTCCAGATCTCCCATGCCTTCCCCGCCGTTGTCTTAGTCTTTGGTTCTTTCTCCCCCACCAATCATAACAACTATGAAACTGAGAAACCTTTCCGCAAATGAGGTTGCAATACCATATTGTCCTGACTAGCATTCACCAAGGAGATGCTCTGAAGCTCGCGAAGCAGGTCGCCAACAAACAGGTAAGTAAGTCAGTGTTCAAACTTGAACTCAAGACATACGCTTAACACTAATAAACCCTTAACTTGTGCTATGGCCACTGGAAACTACATATATCATTATTGTTAATATAAAAATTAATCTATATGCTATAATCTATAATAAAAAATAATCAAAGGTACAATAAACATAACCATATTCCAATAGCCTCCATTTGAAGGGTGGCGTGGAATAAGGATCAGATCAACATGAATAGCACAAAAAAACAGGTTTGATTAAGAATAATAAACCCATAAACCCCAGTATCCATGTTAGAATAGATTAACAAAACCTGATAATAATTACAATAGGGTTGGAATATCCTATCTACTCATTATGCAACCCCAAAAAAATTACAACGATGATACATATGGCAATCCATCATACCGGCAGAGACGTGGACAATTTGGCATACCAAAATGATATCATATTCAGAGGTACACGGATCCATCAAGAGAATATGTGAGAGATGTTTCAAAGCTGCTTACGGATTGGGGATGGCATATTGCAAAGACAGAGAATGTTGCATTTAGAATTGGAAGTTTATGCATCATGGGGTGACCGCATAATACCTCTTGGGTTAGAAACCTCTTCTCATCCGGACGGTATAAGTGGAACTTTTATTTTTCAGATTTCTTTATGTCTTTACTGTCTATTCTCCTCCTTTTGAAATTTGTAATTCGAATTCAGTAATGAAATCAGATAATTAAAAAAAAAATTTGATGATGCATATGAAAAATATGACTAAATAGATAAAAATAAGATATATCAGAATAACAATTTATCCGGGATAAGTATATGTCATAACCAAACGGTGATGGAAGGAAACACGATCGAAAGACAGTAACTTTAAATCCTCCCAACTTTCCTTCCAAACTTTCAGCAGCAGATCCAACTCCTCCTCCCCCCTCCAAATATAGATTTTCAGGTGTTTATGATTTCCGATTAGGGTTCCATCTCCATCGATGTCAGGCGGCGGCGGCGGCGGAGGAGGAGGCGAATTCAGCGACACGACGGTCCTCCTCCGGTCGAACTCCTCCTCCTCCGGGGACCCGCCGGATCTGGAGTCCGCCCATGCCGTCGGAGGTTCCAGCGGCGCCAGCGGAGGAGGAGGAGGGGTAGGAAGAACAAGGGGATCGGAGATTTGTTAAGGCAGATCGACCGGGGCCTCTCGATCCGGCGATCGCTCTCCGGCCGGAGGCACGCGGACCACGGCGCGTCCTCGCCGTCGGCTTTTGACCGGTCTCAGGATGTCCTTGGCGACGGAGCCCCCCCTGAGTGGGCGCTTCTCCTCATCGGGTGCCTCCTCGGTCTCGCCACCGGCATCTGCGTCGCGGCCTTCAATCGCGGGGTGAGGCTGTTGGGAAGTGTTTTTTATATGAAAGATGGAATTTTTTTTTGGCTTCTGGGTTTATGTTTGGTGGGTTTTGTTTATCTAGGTCCCATTGGCTGATGTTGAATTGATTCTGGACTTTTAATTTAGATTCTTTATATTGGGAGAGAATGCGAATGCATTGAGAGGTTAGCTTATCGTTTTAGTTGGTTTTACATGTTATGCTGCTCATTGAGTACAAGAAAACATAGAGGAGTACTATAAAGTTTTCAATTTTTCTGTGCATTTATGATCTTGACTGTCATATGACTTTAGGACATGTTTGTCCAAAATTGTGATTTTTTTAATTGAAACTGAAACTGCTGTTGTTGATAAAATGTAGCTCAATCTCAAGCATGGCATTTAATCAATTTTTCAGTTTCTATTTGCTTTAACTGTTCTTTATGACCATCTTATGTGGTATCTATACAATATAAGTGAAGCTCATCTAATGTTTCAAGCAGACTCCTATTGAGTATTGTAGAAGAAAAAAAAAATGCAAATGGTGTGTACCACTCCGCTTTATAAAGATTCTTTCTCTTTTTACCCTATGATAGCTAGCCATGGCAGTTTTTATGAGGGTGTGAGTTGTAGTAGAAGTGGGATTCCTTGGAAATTATTTGAATTTTTTTATTGAGGTTTCCAATCCTTGTATTCTGACTTGCTATTGTACTACCTTTAATTTTAGGTGCATGTAATACATGAATGGGCCTGGGCAGGAACTCCAAATGAGGGTGCTGCTTGGCTTCGGTTACAGAGGCTGGCAGACACGTGGCATAGAATTTTGTTAATCCCGGTAACTGGAGGGGTGGTTGTTGGAATGATGCATGGATTACTTGAGATCTTTAATCAAATAAAGCAGTCAAGGTCTTCCGAGAGACCTAGTTGTGATATTTTATCTGGTATCTTCCCCACTGTAAAGGCTATTCAGGCTGCAGTGACTTTGGGTACTGGCTGTTCATTAGGTCCTGAAGGCCCAAGTGTGGATATTGGTAAATCATGCGCCAATGGGTTTTCTGAGATGATGGAGAATAATAGAGAGAGAAGAATCGCCCTTGTTGCTGCTGGTGCAGCCGCTGGGATTGCTTCAGGTATGCCTACTTTGGTTAGTGTTGTATTCATGCTAGTTTTTTATACTGCTGGTTTCTGTTATTTGATCATGCATGTTGCTCAGTTTGTGCTGCTGTTTAGGGGATGCCATTTTTGTCAAGCATTGGTTCACTGATTTACACTACAAGCTTGCAGTGATTGCTTAAGAAACTAATTTCATATTTATACGATTATTATTTTAATCATGAAAAAGAACAGTAACCTTTTCAGTATATCAAGCTTTTTTTTACAGTAAGTAGTGTATCAAGCTTTATGAAATTTGTTTCTGAATAATTCAGTTTTCTTTGTATCTTTAGTTTCTAAATGATTTTTTCACCAGTTCAACGTATCATTTTGCAAATATATCTTTTTGTTTAACAGTGCATTTACTTTTGTTCTCTTATAGTCATATCACATTGGACATTTATAGTCTTATCCAACTTTTGGGTTTGCAGGGTTTAATGCTGCAGTTGCCGGATGCTTCTTTGCCATTGAGACTGTACTGAGGCCTCTTCGTGCAGAAAATTCTCCACCATTCACGACTGCAATGATAATATTGGCATCTGTCATATCGTCAACTGTGTCAAATGTTTTACTCGGAGAGAGACCGGCTTTTACAGTGCCCACGTATGATCTGAAATCTGCTGCTGGTATTTTATCTTATTCTTACTCTGAAGAAAATCAGTGACAGGAAAAAAATTAGTATCATTATATGAGAATATTGAGTATTGCAATAGGAGGTTGCTGAAACTGTTCACAATGTGCTGTGTTTTCTCACTTTTCTCAATTGCCTTTTTTAATGGATAAGTAGATAAGATATCTCCACAACTAAAGTATTAAATAAATTAAAAACAACTTCTACAACATTTATGCACCCGACTGTTTATCTTTTTACAAAATTCCCATCTTGACCTGATCATAGTGTATTTTAAGTCACATTATGCTTCCCCAAAGCCCCAAGACATCCCAACACCCTATTCCAAAAATATTATTTACATGGGTTTGTCTCCCTTGGAAAAGCTGTTTATTTTTCATTTACTGTGAATTCCAAGACTACATGGGAATCAATTGTGTACTTCACCTCAGTGATTTTGTTCCTATCTTTAATAAATTTGTAAAAAATTAAAAAAAGTTCACATCAGTTCTTTTTCAATTATAAATTATTCATTGCCAGGTAAATGATATGTTTTTGTTTTAGCAATTTGCAATGATGCCATAACATATTTTCAGTATGCAAGTCGATGTAGCTGTTTTAGCCAAGAATTTAATATGATTTGTGAAGGAAAATCTATGCTGACATCAGTTACATTGTGAAATTTGATCCACTTGATTTGTTTAACTAATATGCATCAGTGGGTGTTATTTTTTTTTTCTTTTTGCATAAAATGTGAGTTTAATAATTTTTCTCCTTTGCAGAGCTACCTTTATACCTCATTCTAGGAATGTTGTGTGGAGTAGTAAGTGTGGCTTTCACCCGCTTGGTGAATTGGTTTACCAAGTTCTTTGAATATATCAAGGAGAGATTTGCCCTTCCTGCTGTTGTTTGTCCCGCTTTAGGTGGTTTAGGAGCTGGCATGATAGCCCTGAGATATCCTGGGATATTGTATTGGGGTTTCACAAATGTTGATGAAATATTGCATACTGGAAAGAGTGCTTCAGCCCCTGGAATCTGGCTTCTAACACAATTGGCGGCATTTAAAGTGATAGCAACTGCTCTGTGCAAGGGATCTGGGCTTGTAGGTGGACTTTATGCTCCAAGCTTGATGATAGGTGCTGCTGTTGGTGCTGTTTTTGGGGGTTCAGCTGCTGAAATAATAAATTCAGCCATCCCAGGGAATGCAGCTGTTGCTCAGCCACAGGCTTATGCATTGGTAATCTTTTGTTTGATCTGAAAATCTCTTAATTTTTTTCGTCATCCTTATGCTTCATTCTGTATTCCATAGTGAACAATTTATTAGGAGTGCAAATTTCTCTGTGCAGGTTGGGATGGCTGCCACATTAGCATCAGTTTGTTCTGTTCCGCTGACATCAGTTCTGCTTCTGTTTGAGCTTACCAAAGATTACAGAATTTTGCTCCCTCTCATGGTAATTTTATTTAATTATACTTGCTTAATAATACAGATGATCTTTTATGTGGCCCTTACTTCCATTTGACAAGCTAGTAAATAAGTTATTCCCTGATGACTACAGCAAGTTCTGGTTGCACACATGATGTAGGGTCTTGTCACTTCAACACCAAACAAATAAGACTGTACTAAAAATAGGGTTCATATAAGGGATGAGTTTGGGGATAAATGACTTCGGGAGTTCAGTGAAAATTGATGACTCTTGTAATTGGTGACATCTTAGATCTGAATTTAGGTTTAGAAGCAAGAGATGGATTGAACTAAGGGATGACAGACATACAAAAAGTTTTTTCAGGGTTATATTTTGGAGCTTTTGCCTTTGCAGGAATAGTACTTAAATTTGTTTCCAAACGCTCCACGCATCCCAGTGTTTCCATAAAGCAAAAAAAAGCTTTTAGTAATAAAAAGAGCTTTTCAGGAATCTAACAAAAGCATGCCTCCTAGAAAGCTAATTTCAAAAGTTGTAAGTGAAAAACTCTTTTTTTAAACACATTTCGAAATGGTACCTAAGACATGCCTATATAACTTTAACAAACTCACAACTTCGTTGCTTAGAGCGGAGAATGGCTTCTGTTGATTTGTGAAGCATGGAGATACAGAATGGGCATTACTAAATTTCCTCCATTCAGATTTATTAGTAGATCTGATAGTTAATAGGTGATACACTATCTCGGATGTTTGGAAAATGTTGACATGCATGCTGATTTAGCATGAGTTTGGAATCTGTATCATGAATTCTCTTGAGACATTTTACATGTAGTATGTATTGAAAAGTGTTTTTCCTTTGTCATGCAAGATTTGGTTTCCTAATTTTGTGTAGTTTTTCTTGCTAAGGGTGCTGTTGGTTTAGCAATATGGGTGCCTTCTGTAGCAAACCAGCCCAAGGAGATTGAGACAACTGAGTCGAGGGTTACAGGCCGTGGTTATACATCCATTTCAGTTGCTGAAGAAAGCGACACAATTTGGAGACAACCAGAAGATGGAAATGTTGTAGAACTGTCTATAATTCCAAATTCTGTTGGCCAAGATGCCATTGATGAAGATACAGTTTTGGATGAATTGAAGGTTCCTCTCTAATTCCTTTTTTCTTCCCATTTTGTCCATCAACTTGGCTAATTTTCCCATATTATTAGCTTGTTGTAGAATGTGTGTGTTTCTTCCAACATTGAATGTATTACATTTGAAGCTTACTAGGAATGACAATTTTGTTTTTCAGGTTTCTCATGCCATGTCTGAAAATTATATAAAGGTTTCACCAGCGACTACTGTGAAAGAGGCTTTGAGGCTTATGCATGAAAGCCAACAAAACTGTGCTTTTGTGTTTGATGTTGAAGATCTTCTTGAAGGAATCCTCACACGTGGTGACATCCAACGTGGAGTGCGCACAACATCCGGAAATATCCCAAAGGGTGATTCCTCAGTTCAAGATGTAAGTGTTGCTTATAATTTTTCATTAGATGGTGCATTTGGAATTCTCTCCTGTATGTGTAGGTAGTGTTATTGTCGTATTCATGTCCATCTTGAAGTGATATTTTGGTAGAATCAACTTCACAAGTTAAAATTGGTCATGTATTTCCCCATTCAGTTCCAAGTGTTGGTGATTATGCGTCTGAATTTTTGTTTCCGCTTTAGATAGTCAATTACAGATCATCTGACACATGCGGACTATAATTTGTGTAGATTAATCTAGTACCCATTATCGGATGTTCACTACCCAGAGTTGCCTGTTCAGTAAATTATATTCTGGCAATTCATATAAGATGGTGGGCTTTGCTATTTCATTGCATATATATACATGTTGCTTCTTCTATGTCCTTACTTCTTCTGAGATAGTCAGGGTGTGCAATTCTATTCTTGATATCTTGTATCTGATATTTGGAATCATTTACAGATAAATTCATGCCTTGTTTCATCTATCTGTACTCGAGGAATACCCTATCGAGGAGGTAAGCGGGGCCTTTTGACTTGCTACCCCAACATGGAATTGACAATTGCTAAGGAGCTTATGGAGGCCAAAGAAATCAAGCAGTTGCCAGTTGTTAGGCGTGGTGGAGACCCAAGGAAAGATCGTAAACGTAGGGTTGTTGCTATTCTTCAATATGATTCTATTGATCGCTGCCTCAGGTTAGTAGTACTGTTGTCAATTGTCTTGAGATTTTTTCCATCTTTTGCAATTTATATGTTCGTTTGGTAAACGATAAGGATCATCGTGTCTAGATTGTTTCATCTCCCAGCAGTCTGGGTTATACTTCTGAGTCATATTTTTGCCACTGATACCTGAATAATATCTTTTTTTCTTCTATTGGAGGATCATCCCCAAATAATTTATTTGTTTTTCAGTTTACACCTTACAATAATTATCAAGGCCCGTAGTTCACATCAAATTCACATATTTCAGTCTTGAGTCATGAGACATGGGTGCCAAAATATGTCAACTTTTGTTGATAATTTGACAAGTATCTGTTTAAATTACCAATACAAGATGTCACTGACATTCATACATTTCCTAATGTCTTACTCAGCCTTGTTCATTGGACTAAGCAGTTAAATCCTACTTGTGGGGAAATTGTACTGTCCATGACGTTTGCTATACATGTCAAAATTCCGCATTTATTTGTTTGTGCAGAAGAAGAATTTTTCCTTTTTTTCTTTGTTGAGATACATGAATTTGCTCAGAATCATTATTCAGTATAAAAAGAAGAAAACTAAAAGGGATAAATGTCAACCTAGCATTAACTATTTCAGTTAAGTGTGAAATGAGATTTGTTCAACTACATGACATTGTGAATGTGGGCACTTATTTTGAGGGAAACTTATTTTCTGTGAGAGCATGGCGATGCACCTTGACAAGTGAGGGGACCGGAATGACATTTTTATGATGCATTACTCACTGTCATTCCAGATGTATGTAAAAGTGTAGAAAATGATGAATATGAAATGAAAGACATGTTATTGTTTCTCAAACTTTCCAACTGTTCATGCTTAGCATTCATTTGGGCGTCCCACCCATTTAAATTTCTAGAGTTTCTTTGATTCAGACTTAATTACACAGTGCAATCTTCGCGTACTAAACTGATTGTGTTTGATGCAGAGAGGAAATCAGCCGTCGCAGAGTGATCTACGAACAAAGGAAAGAAGAACAAGAAATCACTGTCAATGGCCATTGATTTGTAAATCTATAACAGGCTGTAAAATTAGCCTTCAAAGACGCTGCCCGGCTCGAGCCACCCCAGAAGACGATTTGCGGTAGGCAGTCTCGCATTTTTGTCATCAACCATAGCTGATGTATAACTTATATCTCACATTATATACACCTGATTGTCAACAGATACAAGTTTGTGTTATAACATTGTGGTAATGAGTTCAGTGTTGCAGGACAGAAAGGTTGCAATTGGTTCGTTGATTAAAATAGAATAGAAATAGCAAGGAATAATTACTTACATTTGTATGGGTTGTTTCTATTGAAGTAATCAGGATGGTTGCAGAACAGTTTTGAATAGATCTTTGGAAAATGTTGAAGTTCATTCCTGCAATCACTTTTGCATGCCGTGAATATTGAATTTTTTTTTGTATATATTTATTAAATAAAATGCATATTATTATAAAAATAAAAATAGTATACATATTTGAATGAATTGGAGGATCTATATGCTCTATTATCCAATTGTAGTCCTTATGTACAATCCCGCATGTAGTCCTCTTAATATATATATTTCATAAAATGAAAGCAGAACAAATTTCTTCTTTTTTTTTTCTCTTCTGCGAGCAGATATATACAATTCATTAGGATATATGTTTAAGTAAATGCTTAAACATGCATATTAATAAAAACCAAAACACATGAGTGCATGAGACACTACATTCAGTAACATCATCCATCAATTAATGTTTATCCATCCATCCATAACTGATAATTCATCTTACAGCAACAAAAGGTGGCAACCCGAATAGATCAGATATGAATCAGATATACATGCCTGTGTGAGAGAGAGAGAGAGAGAGAGAGACCACTTTTACATGAACATAACCTGCTTTTCAATAAAAAAATTTCATCAAAACTGAGATCAACTTACTGTCAATACAAACAACAAAACATGAACCTTTTAACAGATTGTCTGACAAAGAGTCAATACCACTCCTGTTTCAGAAAGCTATAAATTCATTAAAACTGAAGTCTTGCACCAGATTTTTCTCTCTTTTTTTTCTACAGTATACATGCAAAAAATAAATTAAAAAGGAACCAATACTCTCTTTTCTCTTTCATTTACAGGTGATGTCAAAGAGGAAGCCTGTTCATGACCTGATGATATACCGATGACGCACCATTCGGCATGGGCAGCCCACCTGACTCCATCACGGGTTCCTCTTTTGGTTCCCCCTTCGGCATCATGAACCCGCCTTCGCTCATCTGGCGTTGTGGCCCTAAATAAGGATGAACCGGCATAACTGGCATGGACAGGTTTGTGAGCCCCTGCTGACCGATCCCAAACGAAAAGGGCGGCATGTCTCCTAATGGGTCTCTCCCGGGGAGTCTGAATTGCACGTCGTAGGTTCCAATGGCATCTTGGACTTGAGCGGGATCAGGCCTCCTGTGAATATGGGTTGTGGAGGCTTGGCCAGAGGATGAGTTAGCGTGGCTGCTGTTCCTGGCAGCTGGGACGTCATGGTTGTGCTTTCCCTCGTATGTGGTGATCACCGATTTGAGGTCGTGGGACGCCCTCTCCACGTGTTTCCGAACCGTGCAGCCTGGATTTGTGCACTTGTAGTAGCTCCTGTTTTTGGTGAAAAAAAGAACCACATATTTTAAGTTGCGTAGGTGAAGAGGAAAGTTGAGCTACAATATAAAACTTGGGCAGCGTTTGAAAATGCGTTTTGACAGCTTCTAGAGATTCTGCTTTTACAGGAATAGTACTTGATCCAAACTCATTTCCAAACGTCTCCAACCTTTTTAACGAAAGCGAACAACTTTCAGCATTGAAAAAAAAATTCAGTAATCAAACAAAAGTGTGCATCCTTGAAAGCCGCGTTCAAGTGAAAACTCTTTTTCAAACCCATTTCCTAACTCATCCTTAGATCAATGTTTGCACAAGAGCTATTTGTAATGAATAGCCTAGATCAAAGCACTCTATGCTAGACCAACATATAGAGAATGCTAAATCATCTCCGATGGAGATTCTAGAAATCTATGAGCAATATGTTCTTGAGACGTAAGGACGAGTATCACACATATTGAGAAGTACTTAATTCTAAGCATGGAATAGCATGTGATTAGACATCCATATTCCAAGTTATTCAAAGCAGAGAGTGGCAAACAAAAGTTTTAGATACTCATTAAACAAGTGGTCCTCTGCAGTACCTTGGATTTGGATTTCCTTTGACAACTTTTTGCCCGTACTTGCGCCAACGATACCCATCATCCAGGATGTCAACTTCACTTGTAGTCTGAACCACAACTCTTGGTTCACGGACAGCTCGAGAGGCTGCACTCATATCCATTGCACAAGCCTCAAGCTTCCTGAAGTCAGCAAAAAATAAATAAATAAATTTATAACAATGTATTATAGAGTCATATGCCCATAATAAGTAACAAAGTACTTCGACTTTTTTGAGCGTTCAAAAAAAATAAATACTATGATTAGATACCTCCCACACCTATAGGCTGAATATACTTCTATTTGTCAAACTTTGCATTTGGTACTTTCAGAATTCGAGTATACATTTAGCTTAGATGATTTATTACATTCTTCATAGTTTAAAAAACTAATCTTAATCGTCCCATCACTTTCACACTCACCATAAAAGTTTTTGCATGCATTTCTTATCTTATATTAATGGTTCGAATGCATATAGAAAAGAGCCAACTATCTTCATACTTTTAGCATACTTATCCAGTATGACATACAAATATACAAATATCTACCATGAACAAACTTTGTGTCCATGATAATAACCATGAAATATATTGTAACTAGGAGGATTACCTTCTCTTTGATTCAGATTCATCTCCATCACCATCACAACCGAGAGATACACTGCCAAGCGTTCCTCGATCATCCTCATCTTCTTCATTCGATAAAGTGGATGAGACATCTACAGTTTCAGGCGATTCGAAACGCGAGCCATCTTGTGTCTGCATGGAGTTAGCCATAACACCATATTCAGAACCCATAGAAGATGCACCATCTAAGCCGATATCAGACTTCCATTCAGTCTGACCATTGCTCCACAAAGATTTGTCTTGCGAACCATTATGATTAAGACCATCAAATTGCACCTCACTGACCGACTGACACGACCCGACACCTGATCGACGGTTTGGTGGAGGTTTGGGGTGGTTATGGGCTCCCTTATAGATGATTTCGGTGATATGGCCTTCATGGGATCTTTCCACCTTCTTCTTTACCTGACAATTGGGGTGTGTGCATTTGTAATAGCTCCGAGGGAATTCACTGCCTTTCACCTGTTTCTGCCCGTACTTCCTCCAATTGTAACCATCCTCTGAAGGTGCACCAATCATTACGGACGAGAAGTCCCCCCTCCGTTCTCCTCCCTCCTCATCAGGGTGGTCATCAGGTGTTGGAGAATTTTCATTAACCATGATGGAATCAGATTGTTGAGGAATTGCTGGTCTGGAAAAACTGGTTTCAAGATGATATCCTTGTTGGGTTTGAGAAAGAAATCCATTTGACTCGTGATTATTAGTCTGAATGCGGTGTTCTGGTTGAACAGAAACCTCGATAGTGGGTGCAGATTGCTGATGATCAACAGCGGAGTTCACCTGAAAATATTTGATATTCTTGAATATTAGGAGGACAACAATACCAAATGTTCTAAGAACTTCTTGTAACAATTAAAAAAAGTCAATGTAGAGCAAACAAACGAGAGGCTGCAGCAGTTAAGGGCTAAATTTTTTTTTCTTTCCATTTTGCCTTCTTTCTTTATCTGATATGATGTGGGGGCAGCTGCCCCCCACTGGGCCCAATGTGACTCTGCCAATGGCAGCATGGTCTGAAGTTCCAGCTTTTTGTGTGACTCAGAAAACTCTCAGATCAAACATCATAATAGAAGTGAGTATGACAATAACACACTAGATTAATGTACAATGGCTGAAAGAGCCTGGCAGACAGTGCCACAGCAACAGGCCTCCATAGTCATCACTCATAGTACCAAACATATAAACTTCTCGAACTACCTCTTTCTATGCAGGAGACAATAATTAGCTATTTGATTATGATGGACAACTAAGAAGATCCATTGACATGAAACTTCAATAAAAACAATGTCTTATGCAATATCCTTTACAATTGAATATAGTTCAACATATGGTTTTATTTTATTTTATTGAAATAAGGTGTGATACGTCTTTGTGCTTTCAATAGAACAAAAATATCAGAAACCCTCCACTAATAAGAATCAAGTCCCAAAGCAAAATGTTAAATCTCACCCATATATAAATGAAAAAACCTATGTAGTAGCTACCATTTAGGTAACAAGAACACTTTGTCTAGTTTAAGAGCCATGTCCATTTCTCCACATTATTATAGTTTCAGATACTGCACCATTGTTTGGTGCCTTATCACATACAGTATCATTTTTTCTTTTTCTTTTTTTGTGCACAAGACTGTGTGGTCATGAACAACAGGAACACCCAAATCTGTATCGTTGCAACATGAGTTTGAGTGGTCTGGGATTAACATGCAAGTTTTCTGTACATAAAGAAAAGATGCTTCCCTATGATATAAAGAGACACAACTAGAAAACAGACTTTGAATTCAAATGCTTGAAATACAAGGCAGTACACGAAATCAATCACTCTAATTCACAATCAAAAGAAAACTTTGACAGAATCTAATGTCATTTCAGAAACATCTTGAATATGTTATCTCTAGAAAGTAAGAATTTCATATGCCAGACATTTCAAATTTCCATATCAAGGTGAACCTATGAATTTAGCATTTAATAAAACATATGTTGACACTTTTTGTTTAAAAGACAGCAAGGATAATGTGCATTACTTTGCTCATCGCATTTGGAAAATAAGATGAATTGGACTCCACATGGGGCTTGAAGACAAATGATTCAGCATCAGCATCTTCCAATGAACGATCTTCATCTTTAGTTGGAACTGCCGACAATGGAACTGAGGTATCAGTGTTGCTAGGTGGGAAAAAAAATTTGCCTGTGGTGGGAGATGGTTGAACCTGCAAGGAGAGAAAATGATCTTATGCTTAATAATGCTCAACAGGTAATAAAATTTATATGGAAACTCATCTCAAATTCAGATGCCCAAATTCACATATGAGTTATTTTAGCATATAATATAAAATAATGCAACACCAACCAGAACAAAAAATTTTAAAAATCATGGTGTTATGACAGAATCAGCACACAATAGCACCAAGGAGGTCAACTACTTGAATGGAGAACTAAATTGCCTTTATAATGCCATAAAATGATATTTTAGACAAAAAATGAAGTGGTTAATGAGAAATCCAAAAACTAATAACCATCCATCATCAGAAACTGACAAGTCTAAAATTCTAGGAACTCTGACTGGATATCATTTTCTACAAACAGAGGTTCAATTCTGTTAATTTATTGGCACCTAGTTCATAGAACATAATGCATCACTTCCTACTAGAATACTAGTTATCCTAAATCAAAACGTATCTTGTCCTGCATCTTTCAAATTTCATGCTGCGTGCCCAACTTCCTCCCACTATATCAAATATTCCAAAGTATAATTGGAAACTAACCATTCTTTGGAAAATGTTTGAAGCACAATATGGATAATTCATTATCAAATTTCATGGTTTCCACAATAAAATCTAGCTGATCTACTGATTCAAAACATAATAATTTCAAATCAGAACTCATACAAATGCTCTACTTTTAATGAATGTCAAATCTAAAATCAACATAGAATCGAAAAATACTAACACGTTACCATAGAATTAGACAGAAAAACCGGCGAATCCAGAAACGCCGTGGGACTAAGACCTGGAGGGATTGTAATACGCGGGGATGGGATATCTGATCTAATTCTTGCAGTGTTCAATCTGAGATCATTAAAGCCAGCTCTTGATGCTATTCTCTCCCCAAGACCACCTCTGGATCTCGAATTCTGAACAGAGAATGGGCCCGAATTGGAGAACCCGTTCCCCGGCATCGGATCCCCATCTCCGAATTCCATCTCTTGTTCATGGGATTGTTCAATTCCAAGTTTTTCGGATCCGGTCAATGGAATCTCATTCTCTGTAATATCTGAAAATGGTGTCTCATTCAGAAAAGATGAGAAGAAGCTCCTCGGACTCGGATTCGACCAGTCTCTGTTCATAACATTTTCATCCACACCAGACATTGAAAAACCAAAACTCCACAAAAAAAGTAAATCAATACAAACCTGTACAACAAACCCAAATATATTAAATGAAAAACTTCTTCAAATTTAACAAACAAGTGCGCGCTTTTATGAAACAAAAAGGCACCCAATAAGAGAAACCTCTGGGGGAAAAAAACCACAAAACAAAGACAACAATTCAAATCGAGTACACCAAATGATTGGTGGGTTCTTTCAATAAGGACCCATTGAACAAAATCAATCAAAACCCACTAAAAAAATGGAATTTTTAAGAAGAGACATACATGGGTATCCTCTAAAAGAGAGAGAGAGCAAAAAAAACTGAAACCCAAGTAGAGCTGCAGATAATATCCCTTTATCTGACCATATCTGCAGCCTTGACAGACCCAACCATGAAAAAGAGATGTGGGTTCAGTTTGACTGTAAAGACCCAATTTTTAAAAAACAAAACAAGTTTTTTTTTTTAATGAAATGAGATGTTGGGAGTCTCTATCTCTTTGTATTGCCTCTTTTTTTTTTTTTTTTTTTTTTTTTTGGGCTTCATTGAAGCTTTTAATGGAGGCCTTGCTGTCCTTGTGTGCGCTAAGCTTTCTCGATCTGCCACGTGGACAAATATCTACCGTCGATTTCCGTGACTCCCGACGCTTAGAATTCCAGTCCGTTCTAACTGTATCTTTTTCGTTTTGCGACGTTCAAGTGTTACGACGGTCCACGTAATATCGGTTTGTCTAACTTTGTCTGTTTCGAATTATTGCGTCATAAATTAGGCTTAAAATGGATTTTTTTGTCTGTTTCGTATGAACTGTTTAAGTTAAACTTGGTTGGCACTACATCAGACATGGATGAGCCTTTCTTTTTTGTCGTTTGTTTTGTGAATAAGCAAGTGACAGAAATAAATTTATTCGTGTTTAAAATAAAAATTCAATTAAGTAACATAAAAATCATTTAATTTTTTTCTATTGTATATTAATATTTTTTTATCCTAATAATTATCTTCGATTCAAAACCTTTTATTAATCATAAGTAAAGTTGACACACCCCCACTGTTTTTTTTTTTTTTTTTTTTTTTTGGTTATAATGACTTTGAAAAATATGATTTTATGCATGTAATGAGGATTGATTAAATATGTGATATTAGGTGTTACGTGATACACTTGCTAACGCTTGACCCCAAAAAGCGTGTCTTTCGTTGCCTCCAATGTAATATATAACATAATATTATAAGGTAATGTATAAAGATTATTAAAATAAAGGAAAAAAACAACATGGTGGGCCAGCTTTAGATTCTCCCCATGTATTGAAGCTTACAAAAAAAAATGAAAAATTTTATGTCCAATGTTGTTTACTGCCCTCAATTATTATTATTTTTAAGTATATATATATATATATATATATTCGTTTCAGTGAAGTACATATATATTATTATAAAATTAAAGTGCTTATTTTTGATAAATTAATACATATTTTTATTTTCAAATAATTTTTTTTTTTTACATACAATACACCAGTAGAATATATATTGCATCATGATCATATAAACTTCACTTGTAAAATGCATAGTCGCTTGCAAACAAGATTCTAAACAGAATTAAACATATCAACACTCATAATAAAATTATTAATTTACTTTTATAAACAAATTTTCACGTCTTATTACTTATGTTGTAAGATATATTATTTTTCACTGTCAAGGGTCAGTATTAAAAATATTATTTTAAATATTCAAAGTAATTAATTTTTTTTTTGTTGGAGAGGATTGGACCATGGAGAAGTGTTTTTGATGCCTAATCTTTAACATATAACTCACATCAAATTGACTCTTTGATTAAAGTTAGGAGTTTTCCACATATCTCACGTTTGAATTCTTGGATTATATTTATACATTGGATTGCAATTGATTTATATGTCTAAGTTTCCTCATCACAGGGAGGAAAAAAAATTGGCATACGATCTTAAAAAATTTATTATATATGATGCTCAATCAGAGGAAGTAAATTATAACATATTCTTACGCATTTAAAATTTGAAAGAGAAGACATTTATTGGATGAACAAGACATGTGGTTATTAATTATAAGCAATTCTTAAGGATAGATACAATGTATATTAACTTCATGTGACTTCATAACCCAACATCATTTATTCATATCATCATATGGTGGCATTCTAAGTGTGGACCACTTAAAATGGTATAATTTAATGAACATTATTGGAGCATTCATAAAAAATTCTAATTACTATAGACTTTTGTAAACGTGTCATCACAACAAAAAATTGTATTAGAATAAAAACTATGGTAAGTTGGTGGGCGAGTTTTTTGGAATAAATTCAGACCACTTCTTTTATTAGATGTGGCATAGCATAGGGAGACCGATAATAGGGATGTATTTATAGAAGCATCAGTTATTTTGTTGTGATTATGAAGTTGTGGTGAAACCATAGCCTTCTTCGGATACTACTTAATTATATCTAACTTAAATTATTATTTTAGGATATAGATGACATCAATATAAATTATTATTATTCTTTTAATTATTTTATTTAATTATAAATTGGGGTGGGTTAAGTGTGGATATACTATTTTAGATCTCCAATGGAATTATATCCTTGAAGAAATTAAATGCATCCGATTTTTTTTTTTATATAACAAATGATATGGTAACATATAGTATAAATAACACGTTAGATGATTTCATGTATCACATTAAATAGGGGATGACTAAAAGTGTTTGAGTGCAACAGTACACTTGTCATCAGAACTCATTGCATGCCTTGTGTTATAGATATACTGATCTAATAGAGATTAGGAGAAATTAAAATAACAGCACAACCAATTTTTTTTGGTAGGTAGCACAGACATATTTGTCCAACAAAGCTATTTATTTGGAATTATATTATAGATGTGCTTAACAAGGATTAGTATCAACTTTACCAGGATAACGTGAAAATAAATCTAGTATTAGTCACTGAAAAATAAACCCTTTGTTTGGTTCCCACATGCCACATCAGCCAGTATTATTGTATTTTATTTTAAGATAAATTGTATGTATATCTATTTTATTGAAAAAAAAAAATAGATAATATCTGAATGAGTGATGAGAAGAATATAGAAAAAATAAAATAAATAGACATTGTGTTTTATGTCAGCTAGTATTATTATTTGTGTATAAAACCAATCTCTAGACACACTTTTATCAACTCCATGTCACCTACAGTATAACATGTAGGTAAAGTTTTTTACATACGTTGTAACCAATCCCATTTTTTACATTATTTTTCGTCGTTGGAGTATATATTTTCATTAGTTAGAAGCATGACAAAAATAAGATTGATTGATTAGAACATCATTTTTTGTTCTGACATATTTTTCCTACAAATTAAACACTACTATTGTTTTATTGTAAAAACATTAAACAATATTTGAAACCAATAATATTACTACTATCATCTTCATCATTATCACCTCTTTGTTTTCTTTTGTTGTTACCTTTGTTTGCTTTTACCCAAAAAAGAGGTTGTGAGTATTGTGAGTGAAGGTAAATAAGTAAAAATAAATAAAAGTAAAATATTGGGGGGGGGGGGGGGGGGGGGGGGTTGGAGATTTTCGCATGACCCATTACTCCATATGCAGATGGGATGCAGTGATCTTACAACTGTTGTTTGTTTATAATTATACAAAATAAGACCCCACTTGACAGTAGTAGTGGTTGATTTGGTAGAACTACTTTACACAAACTGGAGTGAGGGTACTACAGTCATGACACTTTTCTTGTCTCCTTTTTTGTTTGTATATATGTCAGTTGTAGGATTTTTTTGGAGGAATCAAAAATGAAATCATTGTACAGGTAGTGGCATGGACGGCATGTTCCTCTTCTATGAAATTATGAAATTAGTTGATAGATCAAAGGTGCGTTTGGTTGTGTGCTTATTTAATAAGAATTTAAATTTTAAAATTGTTTCTGCATTAACATCATTCTCATGATATTTAAAAAATATAATTTTTTAATATTATTTATCTAAAATCTATTTATAAAAAACTGCTATAATAAAATTATTTTGTTATACGATTATAGAAGAAGCTTCTTACAAACATTAAAAATGTCCAATCATGTAACCAAACGTTTCAAGAGTCATATTTTAAAGTCAATTTACCATTTTGGGTTGCGTTTGGATGTGAGATTGAAATGTTAAGATTTTTTAAATTTTATGTTTTAAATTCAGCTTTCGAAAAACTATGTTTTATTATATTTTCAACCGCAAGATATTTTTGACCTAAAAGGGAAGACAATGATTTAAAAAGCTAAAAACTGAAAATGTGTTTGGATTTAATTTGAAAATTTGTAATTTTTTAAATGAAAAATCTATCTAAATTAATATCCAAATAAGGCATTAAAAAATTACACGTTCATTTACAAGATTTACACACACATATATAACATTTTCTGCATGTGATTTATGAACACTGCATGCCAAAAGCATCATCTCCTTGAAAAAAAAATTGTATTCAATATTGTCCAATAAAAAGATTCTCTTGGAACTTAGCATCCTAACCCGTGAACATAAAGTTAAGGGAGTTTTCATATATACCCATGTTTGATTACAACTTTGTCAAACTATCCCTCAAAAAACCCCATAGTGTAAAAATACTACTCAAAAACTTCAAGTGTGCAACTGTGTTCCTGTAGTCAAATTCCATTGGATATGGTTGATATTTTCCATTTTCATTCCATCAGAGATGTTCGAATAACCCTCGTACCCTTAGGTTACCCTAAATGAGTTTTTTTTTTTTTTTACATATATATCTCTCTTAAAATTCGTATTTATAAAATTACCCATTTTATTTCCACTATTACATAAATACTCCTACAATTTTAATATGTCGTGCAAATTTTCCCATGCGGTTAGTGTCAATAAGAATTTATTAGAATATCTCCATTAGCCATCGTTAATTATATATAAATAGTCTAAAATACCATCCTCACTTTCTATTTGGAGTGTCGAACCATAGTTCCTTCTTATTTTTTCAATGTTCTCCCTTTCTTCTTGTTTGGGTGGTTTAAGTGGGGGTAAACTGATTATTTTACAAGGTAAGGTTAAGAATCATGATTCGATCTGTGTTCCTAACAGCGACTGACGAAGGGGTCAATTTGCACTACCTATTAAAATTTCAAGAGTATTTATGTAATGGTGAAAATAAGATGAGTAATTATGAAAATAAGGGTTTAAGAGGGGTGTATATATACAAAAAGAATATAACACTCTTTATTATTTTTAAAATTGATAAAAATGCGTTTGGACCCCTGAAGTTTTCTACACCCATAGAAACACTCCTTATAATTCAAAAATATGCAATTACAACCCCTACAATTTGATTTTCTATTATTTTCCATTAAGATGGGATAAAAGTACGATTTTATATTTTTAATTAAACTTTTATCATGTTTTGAATTAATTAATTAATTCTCACAAAAATACATTCAGATATATTTGAATAATTAATTATTGTATTAATTAATATTCATAAAACATATATATATAGAATTTTTCTATGAAGATTTAAATAGTTAAGGATAAAATAGTCATTTGAAATTGTTTTTGTTACATCTTAATGAAAAAATATAGTGACAAGGGTGTAAGTGTATGGTTTTAAATTTTAGATTGTGTTTTTGTAGGTTTTAAAAACTTTAGATATCCATTTAAAAATAGAAAAATATCCATGTTATTTTTATAAATACGATATGACATGATTAAAGCGATATGATGAGTTATGGTATGAGCTCAGCCATTCAATCACAGTGAGGTCACATACACTATACTTACCGTGACCCGGTCACACACTAATAAATCTAATTTTCTCACTCTCACCTGGTCACATCACATCTAATCTTTTGGTGCAGATGAACTGATGTGACTTTTGGTTGTCGATTAGGATGGGGGGGGGTTGTTTATTTTTAGGGTAAATTGCGTTTAGACCCCCTAAAGTCTTTGAAACCTGCAGAATCAACAAGTTACACCCCCTCCAGTTAGATTTCCCATTAAAATAGAACAAATGGATTTTACCCTTTTTAATTAAATCATTATCGTGTTTTTACTTTTAATTAACTATTGTATGAGTTAATTCTTACTATAAATTCATCCAAATTACCAAATGTATTAAAGAGTTGATTATTGTATTAATTAATATTTACAAAGCATATTCAAAATTAATTCATTAACTCTTTTTTTAATATTTTTAAAATTAATTAAATGATAAAATAGTAATTTTTAAGTGCTTTTGTCTCATCTTAACGAAAAATCTAACGATAAGGGGTATAAGTGCGTGTTTTTGAACTTCAAGGGGTTATTTTGCAGGTTTCTAAAACTTCAGGGGTCCAAATGCATTTTACCCTTATTTTTAACGTAATCCCTTCCTGGGCTGGATCCGCTTCGATCCAAGCTTTTGAAGTGAATTCGAGAGGAAGTGTATGCTTGAACTCCTCTTCGTGTCGATCCGTCTAAACCTTTCGTTCCTCGTCGCCTCCGTCGGATCCTCCGCTCCTTGTCGGCTCCGACCTTTGTGTACCTGTCACTCACACCAGTGTGGTGCCGGCTAACGCTCATTTGACGCTCAAATTAGTACTACTGCTTGAGAGGAAGGAAGAAGAGCTTGTAACACTTGAGAATTTTAGAAGAGAGAGTCAGGGGTTTTTCGCATACCTTGAGAGGGAGATAGAGCATCCCTTTTATACTAGATTGTGGCGTGTCGGTTTGGACCATGCGGAGTAATCATAACATGAAATAGAATCTCCACGTGGCCTCTGGGCTCTAGGACACGTAGCGCCTAGGGGTCATCATTATCATATAACGATTTTCTTGTCGTACTGTCCCCTTAGGTGTCAGGGAATATTCCCCTGGTTAACCATTTTGCTTCGAGGAGTGGATTATAGCCGGCCTGCTTTTTAGTTTGGGCCTCATCATATCCCATGGTATAGGTCAGTCGTCATAAGCTCCGCATTCGCATGATCCCACTGGCCGGTTAGCTGATTTGAATCGGGCACGATCATGTTTATTGTATCTTAGTCGGGCACTTGCCCTGCCCGACTTGCCTTGGACGGCCCGCGGCTCCTGTCCGTCCTGACTAAATTGGGTATAACCAATTGTCCGTCTTGAGTGTAAAGGAGTTTTTCCTTGGTCATCGTGTGGCCCTTGATCCATGGGCCTTTCTTTCCTCAGGCCCATGTCATCCTTACCTCGCTCAGTCCTTGCGTCTGTTCTTCCTTATTTCCTATTCGTTTTCCTAGCCAAATTGGTCTCCTACAAGGATAAAGGGTGCAATTACTCTCACCAACAAAATTACTAGTAACATCACCCTTTTAAACCTTCCACCTCCCAATTTAGCCTTCACCAACCCCACCTTATAATAAATACACTTCTAATGCATTCCCAACCCCATCACCTATCTATTTTCAAATGAACTTCTCTCTCTCTTTCTCCTTCTCTCTATTTTTTTGGTCTTCTCCTTAACATCTGGTGGTGCGATTTCCGTCATGAGTCGATCAATCTGTCGAGAGTCTACCGTGAGTCTGCCACGAGCCCATCGCGAGTCCATCGTGACGGTAATCCCCTTCCACAGTCCGCCCTAACGCCCCCCACGTCGCCCCCCATGACGCCCCCAAGCATAAAGAAACAGGTAAATGATTCTTCAAATCTCTTTTACCTCCATTGTTATTAGTGATGCATGAGTTATTCTATCTCTTCCTATGTTTCAATTATTGAGGGTTTTTTTTATTGTAAGTTAGGGTTTTCATAGGAATTTAGGATGTTTTTAGATAAATATATGGTTTAGGGCTTTTTTTGTTGGATTATAAATTGTTACTATGATTGCATTTGTTTGTTTTAAAACCCTTACCCTACAAGTATTGAGATTTTTTTATTCAAAGTTAGGGTTTTAATAGGAAGCTATAGTATTGTTAAAGCAATGTATGGTTTGATCTCTTATTTTTTTTTTGGATTGAAAACCATGTGTGTGATTCCATTTGTTTAGTTTAAACTCTTACATTACAAGTAATGAATGTTTTTTTTATTGTAAGTTAGGGTTTTGGTAGAAATTTAGGGTATTTTTAGAGAAGTAAAGGTTTTATGGTTTTTCTTTTGTTGGATTGTAAGTTATGATTGTGATTGCATTTGTTTAATTTAAAACCCTTAGCCCATGTTTGGATTGGGGATAACACCCCGGATAAACCCGGATAACCCCGGATAAAAAATTTCACCCGTTTGTTTACCCCGGATAACCCGGATAAAGTATGCCAGAATAAACCCAGATAAAGTGGTAATGGATACCAAAACCCCTGGAATAAAGTTATCCAAGGTTTTCCACTCAAAGATAGGGGCCCACTGTCAAATCAACTGTCATCACCTCTTATAAATCATCTGTCAAATCAACTATCATTATTTTTTTACCTTTTATAAATCTTTATCCATACTTTATTCACATTTCATCCAAACAATAAAACATTTATTCTTACGTTTACCAACGAGAATAATTCATAACACAACCAAACACAAAATCTCTTTATCCTTATTTATACTCATTTATGCTTGGATAAATCTATACCCTAGAATAAAATCTATCCCTGTTCAAACGGGGGCTTAGATTACAAGTATTGGGGTTTTTTTTTAAATTCAAAATTAGGGTTTTGATAGGAAGATTGGGTATTGTTAGAGCAATGTGTGGTTTGAGCTTTATTTTTATTTTTTATTTTTTTTATTGAAAGCCATGTTTTGTGATTGCATTTGTTTAATTTAAAACCCTTACCCTACCCCCCCCCCCCCGTTTGGATAGCGGAATTGAGTTATTCTGGATAGATAACTATGTCAGTATAGATAACAAATCTACAAGAATAAGAGATTTTATGTTTGATTGTGTTTTTTATTCTTATTGAAAAACGTAAGAATAAAGGTTGATTGTTTGGTTGATAAAGAATAAAATATAAATAAAGTGTAAAAAAGTTGATTTGACATGTGGGCCCTTTGATTTATAAGAGGTGTTGATAGGTGATTTGATGTGATAAGGTGTAAAAAGTTGATTTGACATGTGGGCCCATGAGAATAGATAAAGTGAGTATAGCTTATCATAGGGGTTACTTAAATTTGTTATACTAACGCAACAGAAAAATGATAAGAGATCTGATCTACGTCAAGATCTTAGACAACCTCTCTCAAAGAGAAGGAAAATTAAAATAACACAATATTATTGATAGATAAAAGTTGAATCTGCTATAGGGCTACAAGTCTTTATTATATAGATTCAATAAGGACCAAAAAGGGAACCTCATTAAATCTAATTATAAACTTACTAAAAGTAAAAAATATTAAATAAATATAATAGTTATTTATTCTAAGATCCCACAAATCAATCAGAATCAATGTCAAATAATTCTGATATTTGTGCAAAGAAAATAACCATGCAAATTAATGCCATAAATGACAAATTTGTTTATTTAATGGCTTTAATAATAAAATCTAGCAAAATTAAATATCTCCACAAAATAATTCAACATATCAAATTTTATGGGATTCTGAGATGATCTTAATTATTTTTGTCATCTGCTATTCTCAGTTTTCTTCCTGGATCTCTTTTGATGGTCTGATCGCTCCAATAACATATCGATCGTCCGTCCTACATCATTCTCCTCCACTTAAGAAAAACTCGATCTCGAGTTCAAAGGAAAAGAATTTGATAAATTAGGAGGTTGATATTTGATGTAGTCTGTCACCATTGATGTAAGATTGATTAGCAAAGATTTGCCCTCAGCCTTCGGAGCTTTGGAGACCAGTTGTTGTTCCAAGGGGAACATTGCGATCTTGTGTGTTTTCCAAACAAATACATAAGTGTTGTCGCAGCCTCGATAGGTGATGTCAATGTCGTATTGCCAAGGTCTGCCCAACAATACATGGCTAACATCCATATCCACCACATTGCAAAGCATCTCATTTCTATAGTATTTACGGATAGAGGTAGGAACCTTACAAACTTTTGTCACCTTCACGGACGGGCCTTTCTTGATCCAACCAATAGCGTAAGGCGCATGATGCATCTCCGTTGGTAGTTTTAAGTGGTCCACCAGTTTTCTTGAAATGAAGTTTTCGAAGCTTCCACTATCCACAATTAAATCGCAGACTTTCTTGTTGATCGTGCAACATAATCGGAAGATGCTATGGCGCTGACCGGAGAACTCCTCCATTAGTGCGTACAACACTCGATGTATGAGGAGGTTGACTTGCTCCCCTTCTTCTGCGAACTCGGCACCGTGATATAGATCATCATCGTCAGTTGTATCGTTTCCCACAATACCGTTATCATCCTCCTCCACGAGGTTCACCGACCTTCGATCAGGACATTCGTTGGAGCAATGTCCCGGCTTTCTGCATCGAAAACAAGTGTTGGGTGTTGGTCTCGCATATGGATTTTGAGTCCTTGAGGCGTTATGGTTCGTTGGGACTATTATTGGATTGATTCCTCCTTGTTCGCCGTTTACACCCAGTGTCCCTTTAGATTGGTAGGGAAGACTTGGAGATGCAACATCCTTCTTCTTATGAGGAAAATATGTATCGGGGGTGCTCCTACGGAAGATTGAAGAACTTTCTGCCCGTTGATCCATTAATTCTGCCTTTAACGCCATATTATGGGCCTCGTCTATGCTCTACACCACATGTAGATCAATCCGATCTCGAATAGATGGCCTCAACCCGTTAAGGTATCAGGCCACCCGTTGTGACTTAATCTCCGCAATATTATTCCGATCAGATAGTCTAAAAAATTCAGCAGTATAATCAGAAACAGATTGATTACTTTGATGGCAGTTTTGGTACAGTTGAAACAGGTACTGCTCGTAGTCCGGTGGAAGGAATCGACCCGTGTGGAGTTGTTTCATCCTCCTCCATGTACAAATAGAAGTCTTTCCTTGGCGTTGTCTGGTCATTTGAAGGTTGTCCCACCAAATGGTGGCACCGTTCTTCAAATGAAAGGCCACCAACTTAACCATCCTCACATCGGGGACCTCCATCATCTTGAAGAAGCGCTTGACCTCAGAGATCCAGTTGAGAAAATCTTCGATGTGCAGATTACCATTGAAGAAGGAGATATCCACCTTCAATCAATAATCACTACTCTCTTGTTGCCGCCGCTTCGGCTGATAGTCGTTTATTCCATTAATATCGTCATGCGAATCATCCTCGCTGTCGGTTGAAAACGAAGAGGTCGTCGGGCAACGTTGTGGACAATAGGTTGGCTTTGGGCGAATCCCTCAGCTCGCACCTCGTCCCTTCCAGGTCATCTAATGTCGGTGTGGAGATTTACACCAACTAGCATCTCGCGAATCTCTTGCAGTTGTCGTTGAATGTCAAGAAATTTTTGTTGATGTTGTTGTTGTCCATCTTGTAACTTTCGACACAGCTCCTGCACCCCACGATCACCATCAATAGGGTGGTTGTTCCCTACGTCGTCATGTGCCTTTGAGCCAGGTGAATCCTCGCTCTGATACCACCTAACGCAGCAGAAAAATGATAAAAGATCTGATTTACGTCAAGATATTAGACAACCTCTCTCAAAGAGAAGGAAAATTAAAATAACACAATATTATTGATAGATAAAAGTTGAATCTGCCATTAGGCTACAAGTCTTTATTATATAGACTCAATAAGGACCAAAAAGGGAACCTTATTAAATCTAATTATAAAGTCACTAAAAGTAGAAAATATTAAATAAATATAATAGCTATATATTTTAAGATCCCACAAATCAATCAGAATCAATGTCAAATAATTTTGATATTTGTGCAAAGAAAATTACCATGCAAATTAGTGCCATAATGACAAATTTGCTTATTTAATGGCTTTAATAATAAAATCTAGCAAAATTAAATATCTCCACAAAATAATTCAGCATATCAAATTTTGTGAGATTCTGAGATTATCTCAATTATTCTTGTCACCTGCTATTCTCACAGTTTTCTTCCTGGATCTCTTTTGATGGTCTGATCGCTCCAATAACATATTGATCGTCCGTCCTACAACCTTGCAAACAAACAACTATTTTCCTTATCCATTCTTATACCACTCTTATACTACCCTTATACTCGTTTATTCCGCTATCCAAACGGGGCATACAAGTATTGAGATTTTTTTTTATTCAAAGTTAGAGTTTTGATTGGAAGCTAGGGTATTGTTAAAGCAATGTATGGTTTGATCTCTTTTTTCTTTTTTGGATTGAAAGCCATGTATGTGATTCCATTTGTTTGGTTTAAACTCTTACATTACAAGTAATGAATTTTTTTATTGTAAGTTAGGGTTTTCCCTGAGTGTAGCATAACAATAACGTCGTTCACTACTTCAAAACATTTCCTGATATGAGCTCTGCTAGTACCATTGCGGATCGAGAGATTCAACATGTGATACGGAATACCACTTTCTGACTCAGCTGAGACACAATGTATGTCGCAACAAAGGAATGATCGACGGCGATGACCCATGTTTTTTTTTGTGTTTAGGCCCTTTTTTTGGACCAAGTTGTTTAGGTCCAGTCTTTTTGAAAGATTTTGAATTGGTAAATGTTGTTTGATTGTTTGTGGGCAATACATGGAACATTCAATGTGATATTGTTTAATAATGTATGAAAGTTTGTAGGTAATATCAACAGGTTAACCTAATTTGATGTGTCCCAGTCGATTTTCAACACGTAATCTCCACATAAACTTGTTGAGTAGATATATTTTTACTTTTTGAACCCAGTTCGACGGTCATCCATCAACCCGATGGGTACTAGATGACATTACTCCGTCAACTCTATAATATGTATTTCGACATTGGTGTGTCATATAAACATCTCAGTTTACAGAAGCCCCAGTTCGACGGTCATTCGTCAACCCAATCGATTACATATGTCATTATGTTGTCAACGTTACAGTATGTATTTCGACGTTGGTGTGCCAAAGGAGTATGACTGTTTACAAAAGCCCCAGTTCGACGGTCACCTGTTAACCCGATCGATAATACATGACATTACTCCATCAACTCAGCAGTATGTATTTTAACGTTGTTGTAAAGGGGGATTTGGGTTAATGGGAGAGATTTTTAATGAAGGGTATATTTGTATTTTGTCCTTTTACTATTTTTGAATAGTCAACAAACCAATTAATGAGATAATGACACCTCATGGGGCTTGTAAGTGGGGCTTATATTTTAGGACCTAGGTGTCATAATTCCTTCATATGGTTTATTTAACATACACATTTAAAACTTGTCATTGAAAAATAAGTCTTGTAAACTCTTTGTAGTATATGTTAAAAAAAAACCACTCATATTTAAGTTAAAAATTATGATCAAATAAATTTCAATAAATTTAAATAAACATGTAAAAATTGTTTATTTTAAACATGTTCTATGTCACGTCACCGTTGTTTATTCAATGCAATTCTTATTCTGAACCTCCATCGAATATACTTATCCATGGTTTTTTTACCATCTTGGATAAATGTCTAACAACGAAGAAATAACTATAATTTATCCTAGGGTGTGGTTATTCCCACTAGCCAAGTTCACAATCCCACCATTCAATATTACAAAAAAAACTTGGATTCTCATTTTATTATATTGCATCAATCCCACCACCTATACACATCCCACCACCCCAAACCAAATAACAATACAATCCCACCACCTAAATCAAAATAAAACTAAACCCTTATTTCCCTCGCCATATCTCCCTTTTTTCCGCTGTCGATGGTAATTGGTGATCTCGACGGTCCGGCCAATCACAGCCGCCACCTCTCTCTCTGGCGACTCTCTAGTTCATCTCCAATGACAGTTTACATCATCTTTTTTTTGTGTATATGATGCCCTAAATGAAAGAAGAGGGATCCAATGTGAATATGTGAGACACTTCTTAATTTGTGTTTTTTTTATTTGTTGTGTTTTCATGTGGTCATTGTGATTGTCCTTTTTATGGTTGTTGTGTTAGTTGTTGAAGTGGTGGTACATTTAGGGTTTGTTGTTTTGAAAAATAATTATTGTATTTGACATTGTGTGTGTGTTTTTTATGGTATTTAAAGAATCTTTTTGTTGTTGGTGGTGATTATAGTAATGCATGGATCATTGATTGTTATAATGTTGTAATGTTGTTGGTGGTGGTAATAGTTATATTTTTTTCCACATTCTTGCCATGATCTGGAATCGATTGGGTTGATAGAACTCTGTCGAATTGGGACTTTTGTAAACTGAGATTTTCATATGACGTACATTAGAATATAACAAAAATAATAAGATTTAAAAAATAAGTTGACTGTTACATTTTTGTCAAAAAATTTACGTGTAGTTAACTGTTACATTTATAAATGTAACAAATATAAATCAACACATGCATGCGGTTAACCGTTGCATTTACGAATGTAACAAAAATAACATAGATTTAAAAAATGACTATTTATATTGTAAACAATGTAGCAGTTTTATCAAACAAACTACTCATTAAAAAATGTAACAATATCGAATGTTACATTTAGATATTGAGACAAAAACAAATCAAACTGTAGAAAATGATATTCAATATATAAAAAAAATTCATGTTCAAACATTTAAAACAAAAATCAAAACACAATTCGATTGCGAATCTAATAATATCAAACCTGATCCGAGAGACATTGAGGTGAGACCCAAATAAAAAAAACGATTTTGTGCTTCCAAAACCTTAAAAATAGAATTTCAGATCTGCTCCCATGTGTTCTTCATAAACAAAATCAGTTTCAAAAATCAAACATCAATTAATATTGCTGCATGATTTTCAGAATCAATTAATGATGATTAAATACAGAATTTTTCAAATTAAATGATGCTCCACAATCACAGAGATTTATGTTGAAGTATTTATTAAGTAAATGATATAATAGACAATGTCGTATTGTCACATCATGAATTCTGATTTGGGGCACGTGGAAATTGGGGCTGAGACCATTATTGATTATTTATTATATGTCATGGTTACATTTTTGTAAAACTTATCGTCTGATTTTTTTTAAACCGTTGGATATATGTATATTCAACAAATCCAACGGTGACTACATAACCACGTGTACTCCATCGCTTCAACCTCCTCTTCTTCTACATCTTCGGTAAACAAAAACAAAAGTCCAACAAAAATCAAAACCCACCAAAAAAAAAAAATGGCGCATCGGCTCTCCCAGATCGGTCTCTTCTCCAAATTAAGATCACAATCTCAAGTAATCTCTCTCTCTCTCTTTCTGATTTCGTGTCTTCCATGTTTTTGGATCCTCGAATGTATTGATTCATCGATCGATCCGATTTTGATCCCCTGAAGAGCAGATTCAGAGCGAGGAGACCCCAATCCGTCGCAGATTCCACGTAGAGCCCGGCGCGCGAGAGAAGGCGGTGAGTGATCGATCGACTGATGCTCTGCTCCTCCCCAATTTCTCTCTGTATCTCTCCGTGATCAATTTCTGGCCGTTCGATTCTCCTGGTTTTTGAACATGTTGTGTTGGTTCTGTAGCTTTTGGAGGAGGACCCGGCGTTGAAGAATTACAAATCAAACAAGGCCGGCGTGCGGCGAATCAAGAAGATCGGCAACGCCCTTCTGATTCTCACAGTCGCCGGTATGTCGTTGATTCGTTGAATTGCTGATTCATGTTTCATAAGCTTGTGCGTGTGTGTAGTATCAACGGACTGAGTATGTGATCAATTTTAAGTAGATAACATAATCTTCTAAATGAAGTCTCTTTGCGAGATTTTTTATTGACATATGTGCTTTCATGGTGTTCTGTGACTGAGCTAACTTATCCGTGCTAATAATATATTTGAATGTGCGATGTAGAATCCGAACTTTTAAACATTGATTCGACTCATTGAAGTCTATGCTTGTTTGATGACATATATTGTCTCGATAGTGATGCTATGATTACAATATGACCACAAGAAGAGAAAGCAATTGGCATGGTTTCGTGAATGCGTTTTATTTTTTAAGAAACAAAGAAGAGAAGAAAATGAGTGAAGGTCTATGAACGATGAAAATGAGAAGGGTGTAAGATATGAAAGATAGAAGAGGTGGTTAGTGAGGAACATATATTTGAAAAACAAGAACAGAAGTTAAAATTTAGATAAGGAAGCTAGTATAGCACAAAAGATACTTGGAAAGAATTAAGAGAGGAGAAGAAAAGGATGGATCCTAGAATAGGACAAATGGATGGAAGTGATGGTGATGGTAAAGGGAGCCTGACTTCTATTTTATTTTACTTTTTGTTTGGAAGGGATGGAAAAGTAGAAGAAGAGGTTGAAGATTGGGAATCGAGTTTATGATTGATAAGTGAATAGACATAAGAATGGGTGGATGAAAAGATCGAATGGGATGGTTTTCTTTAGGTCGGTCTGAGATAATGCTAGTTAATTAGATTCTGAGTTTTTAAGCTTTCTTGGTATTTTTCAGATCAGTTTGGGACATGGTAGTTAATTGCATTCAGGGTTTTTAAGCTTTTCCTTTTCTAATTGAAAGGTTTGATTTTTACTCTTGAAATGGACCTACAGAAGATTGGCAGAGCAGCTTGTCAATTCTGTAGCAATGATTGCTCCTGCTGTGGTCCTTTCATTGTGTGCACCTTCTTTTTAAGCTCAAGAATATGGACATTGTGATTCTTTGGTGGTGGATATACATGGTCCAAAGTGATGATGCACCGTGATAGTTTCAAATAATGCATATGGAGTACGGACTAATGTTATGAATGCTCTCCAAGTGCCTTAGTTTGTTACCAAACCCATTGCCGCTCTACTCGAAAGAGTACTACTACTACTTTCATGAGGCCCAGGTTCATATATTGTTGGAGAATTTCCATTTCACAAATGTGTTTCAATTTCCGTCGTTCAAGTCAGGCGAGTTGATAATTAAAAAAGTTTCATGATCATAATTACTTTTTAAAAAACTGTCTGCTTACCATAGAAAATCATAACTGCAAGCAAGATGTGTTTATTGGCAGCCTCTAGACATGTTAATTAAATCTACTGTCCTTAGGTTTTTGCAATTAAATGTTTTTTGGATCTATGGATTATGTACAGCACATATTAAAGAGCTTCATTTCTCCATCAATTTATAACCTATTATATCCATGACATGAAAGCCAGTGAGTGGCGTTAAATAATGTGTCTGTGCCACATGTTCTGAAATGGATGATTTTTTATGCCCTTTTCTAAAGCATTGGAAGGTCTCTAAAAGGTCCTCGTGCTTGTTTGATTGTTGCAGCTTGTAGTTATGAGATGTATGTCAAGGCGGGAATTCGGAAAGCCAAGTTTGAGGAGATGCAAGCAAAATCAGAAGGGCAGAAAGCTGAGGCATGATTATTGTGGTCGTGCGTGCATTGTGGATCTCCATCTTGTTTGGGGAGTTTGAGTTAGTGCTCAGAAGTGGTTGTGTTTTTTTTTTTTCATGATGCTATTGAAAATAAGCTGTAATCTGAATCTTATGAATAATCAAAGGTAGAAAACATGCCATCCTTTCGCTATTTAACGAATTATATTAAACTTATGAGACCTATTTTGAATAGGTAGGCAACCCTCATCTTTTGCAAGTGAGTGATTTTGCCTCTTTATCTGATGTTTATTTCGGGGAGAACGGTCCCATGAATATTGGTGGGAACACCTTCAATTAGGTGTATCGCTCCGCTGCTCTGTTATTAGAGAGATTTTCCTTTTCATGTGTACCTCTTTATTGTTATTGCAGACATGTTTGTGTGATGAATAATGTTAGCAACATTGGTGGTTTCATGACTGTGGACCTGTTTGGATCCGTGGTGTGAATGTGTGTTGGACATCATCAATAGACATATCACATGTGATTTGTAAGAGCCAAAATCTACCTTCATAACAATGTTTGTAAAAAACGTTAGGTGCTAGTCGGGCGGTTGAAGAGGGACTATGGGATTAATCGGTTAGAGGATTAATCGGAGATTAATCAATTACTTTTTTATAATAATAAATATAATACATATACATGATATATATGTTAATGATTTTAGACTATAAAATAATATCAGAAATAAAATGAATAATATAAGCATAACAAGGATAGCATAAAAAAATAATTAATAGATATATAATATATAAGGTGATTTAATAACTTATTAGTCAACTGGGGATTAATTGAAAAAGCAGTTAGGCGTTACGCGTTGCGGGTTGGGATTAATCGGAGCCTAGGGGCGGCAGGGATTAAGCGAGATTTTTAGAACATTGCTTTATAATAATAATAATAATAATAATAATAGTATAATAGTTAAAAAAAATAATAGTATGGTTTATAAGATTAATGAAGATCTTTAGCTCAAAGATTAATAGTAATTCGAGATTATATATAATACTTTAGGGGCGGATTACTATAGCCTGGTCCAATTTTCACAAAACATCCTCTTATTAATATATCAAATTTCAATTTCAAATCTGAACTAACCTAATATAATTTTCACCGCAAATTTTTTAAATAATCTTCTTAAAATATCTTAAAATATCAAATAATCTAAATCTAATGTTCAGTTCTATTTTGTGGATGAGACAGAGTTTGACTAATATAATGTTGTTGTTACGTGATCGTAACAAACCAAAGATTTTTCTTTTTTTTCTTTTATCTATAAATATATGGCCCAATCTTTCAAAGAGAACATCTCATATACATAGAGAGAATTAAGTGATATCATCAACAGTTTTTCTCTCTCTAACTAACACAGATAAGATTTATATATCTAAGATTTATATATTGCTATACAAATAGGTTGACAATCTCATAGAGAGCACCCATATTTCAAAAACAGAAATTAGAGGTTCCCACGATCGATCAAGTGATGATGACTAGAGATTTGAAGGGGCGATTTCTCTCACTCAACATCCACACCGATCCTCTCTCCGAAATTTCGTGAGTCTTTTTGTAAACTTATTTGATCTGTCGTTTATTTCTTTATATTCTTTATTGACTTGTATATTCTTAGTTGATTGTGATCATGTATTTTGATTCTTCATTTTCTTCTATACCTTTTGCTTTGATATAATCAGAGAGAGAATGAAGAATGAGATCTAATTTATTAGAGAGAGACTCGATCAATCCTCTCCTCTCTAAAATATATAAAAATAAAAAATCTACATTCATCATATTTTATATTTGCGTCCCATTTGGATATAGAATATGACTTATTCTTGAGTATACAATTATTCTGGCATAAGTGAATATAAATAAAGATAAAACGATTTTATGTTTGATTATGTTTTGAATTATTCTCATTGAAAAAAGTAATAATAAAAATTTTGTTGTTTGGGTAAATATGAATAAAGTATGGATAAAGATTTATAAAAAGTGAAAAAATAGTAATACTTTAAGTGGAATAACTTAGAATAATTTTAATTCCAGGGATTGGTTGGAATATATATATCACTTTATATCAGTTTATTCTGAGATAGTTTATCTCTGGGTATTCCTTGCATTCAAACAATAAAAAATACATATTCTGCTTTATTCTTACTTATTTCTTGGGCTATTCCATATCCAAACGTGAGTAGAGTTTTCTTGTATACCTTTTGCGTGAAAGCGGAGCCCCTCCTCTCGGAAAAAATAAAAATAAAAAATTCTACACTCATCGCTATTTTATATATATAAATTTACATGATAACATGCAATACAAATAGATAACATCTAGATTAATATGCAACTTGTTTGGGTAGCGGAACAGGAACAAAAAGGATTGAATTGAGATGTATAAACCCAAAAAACTGTTTATTTGCAAATAATATGTGGATATAGTTATATGAATATGTGAGAATAAACTATTAGTTCCCAATAAAATTATATAATTGCCTTGTGTTATACCTCCTACCTCCTGTTTGTTAGACAAAATTCGAAAGAATTTTCTGTGGGATTAGAGACAAACAAGCGAAGGTCAGCCACGGCAAGCCCCTCTGTCATAAAAATAAAGGGGGGGGGGGGGGGGGGGGGGCTATGTCAAAATTACATGTCATTATATTTTTTGTAAATTAGTGGCATACATGTAAAATCATTTTTCACCTATTATAAATTATTTTTCACATTTTATTTAATTATCTTTTATTTAATAACTTATACATGACTATTATTATTTAGTTCTATGACTGATTATAACTAATACTACTAAAAACAATAATTAAATATTGGTATTTAAAGTTTGTTGGGGAAATAAATTCTCAAAAAATAAAGAAAGTTGGTTTTTATTTATTTATTTGGGTTCTAGATCCTCCTCCTGTGAGCTCCTGAATTAATTTTAAGTCCATAAAACATTTAAATTTATCTTTAGACCCCCAAGTTCGTGGGAGAATTATTTTTGGTCCCTTCCATCTAATGATAATTATCTTCTATCTTTTTTTTTTTTTGAATTTTATCCCTGTCTTAATATCATACATAGACCATGGAGCAACTTTTGCTAATATTTGATTTGAGGGGCGGGATAGTTTTGCAAATTGCCCGTATATAAATGAATGCGTTAATTAACCAGTACTCATCAATGGTTGATAAAATTTGATAGTACGTACTGTCATTAATTAATCTATGGTTGAATCTGATGAATGAATGAATGAATGAATGAATGGTTGGTTGTTGGTCAGGTTCGAAGAAGAGTGGTCCGAGCTGCCTTACGACCTTCTCGAGCTGATACTGGAGCGACTGAGCCTCCAAGAGTCCATCCTCTTCGGAGGGGTCTGCAAGTCCTGGCACGAGACATTCACCCACTACAAGCCACCATCGGATCAACATCCATACTTTTCAACCCTCTCATACGGACTCATCTCTCACTTCTTCAACGTGAGAACATACGACGAAGAATCATCACCATCACCATCATTGTCATCCCCTCTTCCCGATATCACGGAAAAACACGACGATCTCTGCGACGCCTCCCATGGCTGGCTATTGATGAAACCCTATCGCACTAGTACTATCTATCTCTTCAACCCATTCGTCAAAGATGATGGATCCTTGATTGTCATCCCAAACTGTCCAATCAAACAGTACAAGTACGCGTTCCTGTTGCAACCCCCAAATGAGTTCTTGGTGATGGTCGACAGCGGCGACCGTGAGATCTATTATGTTCGTGGGGGGTCGTCGTCGGGCTGGTGCGAGCTTCTTCGACCACCGTACATCGCCACACACTTCGAACGAGTCGTTCCCGCCTCCTCTGCTATTGGTACTAAACACGATATATATTACGGAATAGACGAGTACGGGCGGCTTTTCGTCATAGATCTTCACCATCGTAGCATCACGTGTTTGGAAGAGCTTCCGCTTCTTAATAGCTGCTGCCGCATCAACCTCGTCGGGTACGCCGGTGAGGTTTTCGCAGTTCTCAAGTATGGAAACATAAGGCGCAGCAACAATGGTGGTGGTGATGATGATGAGGTTGGCATCATAGAGGGGTTCAATTATAGGTTGTCGGATCACCAATGCATCAAGTTCAAGGTCTTTCGGTTGGACCTCAAAAGCTTGGCATGGGTGAGGGTGGATGATTTGGGTGAACATGTGATCTACGTATCTGGTTTATGTTGTGCTATGGTTAGAGCTTGTAGAGGTGATCAAGAAGGAGGGAATCGAATATACTTCATTGATAGATATGTCAAATGCAATGCAGAGTGGTATGTTTTCAACATGAAAGATTGGAGTACCAAGCGTGGACCGCCCAAATTGAATTCGAACAAAGACAACGAAGATGATCGTATGAAGAACTGGTTTTGGTTCTCTCCGAATCATGAGATTAGCAGAGCAACAGTACAAGAGGAGGTAGAGTCATCGTCTGTCCTTCCCCCACCACCACCAGAATCTGATCATTCAGAAGCCAATAAAGGTGATGGTGATCAGCTCATGAGGAAACCTATCATTGATTCAAAGAAAGGCAAGTCAAAGAAAGGTAAGCTCCAAGGCAAGTCAAGGAATGATGAGCTTAATCTGCAGCAACAACAACAGCAACCCAATTCAAAGAGAGGAGGAAAGTCAAGGAAAGGTAAGCCCCACCCCAATTCAAAAGAAGGCCGTCGTCGTAGGTTTCAAATTAAAAACACACCGAATTAAGGGTTCTCAGTCCCTCAACACATAATTATAGTGATCATCACCTGGAGACAAGATGAATGAGAGAGAGAGAGAGAGAGAGAGAGAGAGAGATCCTTCTTATACTGCATTTGTTTTTTGTTTTTGTTTTTTTTAGATAAAAAATATGACGTTGAAGAATTTGCCATATCTCTCCTGCATGCCTTGCAGACCTATACAACTGTTAGAAAGAGGGTTATCAATTTAGGTGGAAACTAGATTATGTGGAAGAGAATTTGGTGGAAGAGGGAATCTGTGGAAAATGAGTATTTGTATTACACATAAAATTCTCAATTGCTTGATACAAATGGCTTCACAAAGACCCTATTTATAAGCTTCAATGAAGTCTCTAGAAGCCTTACATACAACCACTTAGATTAGACTCTTCTAGACTTGACATATTTCTACACACTTACATGGACTATTCTAATTACAAGAACATTCTAGACACTCTAGACCACTTAGAACACTTTACATACAAGAACATTCTAAATTATCTAGATATTTCTAATTACAAGAACTTTCTAGACTCTTAGATATTTTCAAATATAAGAACCTTCTAGATACTTAGATCATAAAACATCTATAATAACTCTTAGGCCTTGAAATCAAGTTTACCTTTCAACAACAGCTACTCACACCTTGTGACGTTCACGAATATGCATGAACTGAAGAGTTTGTGGAGACATGCATTGACTTTCAATTCTTTTGTCTATAGTTGGCCAATATTATATAGCCTTTAATGTGAGAAAGTGGTCAAGGGAGAGTAGTAACTTGGGCAATTAGCAAAAATGGTACTGTTTAAATCAATATTAACAAAGATAGCATTGGATGAGGGATATTTGTAAAAATTAGCACTGATTTTTTTTATCAACTATTTAATTAAAATTTAATGGCTAAGATTTTTTGTTACGAGAGAAAATCATGAAAAATTTGTTATTTTGATTGATTAAATTTTTTAATTAAATTTGAGTGGTTAAAATAATAACATATTTCTATATATTTTTCACCAAACTCAATCCATGATCTTCCATGATTTTCTCTTTCAATCTGAGCCATTCAAATTTAATTAAATAAACAAATCTTCCATGATTTTCTCTATCAACTAGGTGTATTTTAAACAAAAAAAAACTCAGTCCATGATCTTCAATTACTTTCTCTCTTCTCAACTGACCTAATATGTTAAAAAATAATCTCGGCCATTAAAATTTAGTCAGATAAAATAATCTCAATTGTTAATATTTAATCAAAGAAGAACCAGTGTTAGTTGGTTTAAATGATGTTATTTTTGTTAACTGCCTTAGTAATTTACTATAAATTATTAATACGACGCCTTGAATGTGGAGCCCACTGGGTCTAGCTAGTTAGATCTGTCAATGGATTAGGTTCGGGCCAAGGCATAATGGAGTCGCACATGACCCGGGTCCTAGATGGGACCCGGCAAACTTAGCAGAATGTTGTTCCGGGTCCAGACCCAGTGGATCCAGGCTGACCCGAGAGAGAGAGAGGAGGAGGAGGAGAATGAGATTAGGCGTTGGGATGGTATAGGGTCGGCGTCAAAGAGGAGAATAAGAAGGAAGAATGAGAGAGAGAGAGAGAGGGGGGAGAAGGAGAGATTGAGAGGGAAGAATGGCTCAATGGGGTGTCGGGTATAGAGAATAATGAGAGATTGAGATGGAGATGGTCGGATTCATATCAAATCTTAGATTTTTCGGATTGGATATTTTTAGTATATATTTTTATCGGTTCAGGTCAAGTCCGGGTTTCAAGGCCTAGGTCCAAGTGTCGAACCCATTGAGTGAGGGAGTGGGTTTCAATGCCATGCATGCAAATATGTACGTCAATCAGTTCACGTGAGGTGAGGGTATAAAGGACATGATGATTACGTGGTGGTTGTTCGAGTCGCGTTTTTTTTGTTACGTTAATTTTTTTGGTTGGTTCAAAAAAGCGGTATCATGAATGGTCATGTCCGTACAATAAGGTATATATGAACAACATTCGGATCTAAATTAACTGGAAATGCAACCCAATTAACGTATTATAAGTCAATCAAACGGTAACAAAAGGGAGAATTGAAACATATCTCACTGCAGCTCGAGATTTCATTATCAAAAACAAATTAAAGGAAGAAACATACAGGCCGAAAATTAAAACATATCTCACTGAATTGAAACCACCGCTGATATATACAAAAAAAATCAATCAAAACGCCGCCGCGGCCGCAAGAAATGAATAACGCTGCCAGCACTGTTTCCTCTAACCCTCAAACAAGAAAATCTCATCATGAAACAAAAAGAAATTCAAATGTTGTAAAGAATGACAGCAAAGAAAAGCTTGAGCCGCCGCAAACCTAAGATGCTTCTTTCGCTGCAGACCAATCAGCCTCTCATTTTCGGTGTCTTCTCAAACTTGCAATTGTCTTCTTCTTCAGTCATGCTCAGCAGGGCTTCCCTCCTCCACCATAGAACCCCTCAGATGGAGACTCCTGAAGAGTCAAACCAGGAACACCGATTGATGATCCCCAGCATCCAAAAAATTGAACTCTTATTGGCCAAGAAATGAAGTTTTGGGATTTCACCAGGTGTCAGGGGAAAAAGAGTGATTTGCCTCGGTAGAATGTCAATCGCCAGTGCGACTCGACCACCACCGCCGCCGCCGCTGAATGTTTCCTCTGACCACCAGCAAACTTCCCCGGTGTCTTCGGTCTTCTTCTTCATCTCCCCTGTCAACCAATCGGACGGCGTAAGTGTCCTCAATGAGGGCGCCCCTTGCTGTCCGATGGGAGGAGATCATCTCAAGAGCAATAGTGTAATAACCCATATTTTTGCTTTCTTGGACGGGTAGTTTGGGTTCTTGGAAAGTTTGGAAGCTAAACGTGACGTTTGAGGGCTTATTAATAGATTGGTTCTTGGTATATATATAAGTTCTTGATATTTATATATATCTAACTAAACTAGTCAGCTAAGGTTTGTTGTTTTGGGGGCCACTATTACCACCCCGTCGGTTACAAACCCCACCCACCAAGAAAACAGAAACGCTGATTTCTTGAAAGAGAGCTACCCACCCCAATGAGAAGCTAAACCCACCCCCTTAGCTCTTCATGAGTAGGCCTGTCAACGGGTCGGGTCCAAACCCGGACCCGACCCGACTCGAATCCAATTACATGTGTAATATGTCCGACCCGATTTGGACATGACTTGGTGGACCCGAACATACAAACGGGTCGGGTCTAGGTCCATCCCGCCCCAACCTGTTGGACCCGAGACCCGACTATTTTAGTAGTATATGTTCAATATTACAAGACTATTAGTATTAGTTGACCCATAATTTTGTTTCTTATTTATCAAGTTACAAGTATAAGTTTTAACTCATTTTTGTATCTCTAAGTCCATAACAAAGCTCATAAATCATAACTCATAATCAACCAAATCCACTCGTTGACAAGCCTTATTAGTTTTTGAATTTGTATAATTAATTGGTTTGTTGCATGATTTATGTTAATTGTTTAGATTAATATGTTAATGTTTATTTATCTGAATGTTGTTTAGATTAATATGTAGTGTCTATTAACCATATTCAAATAGAATGATAAGACACACAAATTCATGAGTTCTTTTTTTATTAACCATATTCGGGTCGGGTCGGACCGGGACCCGACCCGGGTCCGGGTCTGATGGGTCCGGTTTTCCAAGGACCAGCCGGGTCTTCGATTGAACCGGAACTCGCCGGGTCTTGCCACAGGCCGACCCGTCGACAAGCCTATTCATGAGTACCCCTCATCTATATTAATTTAAACCCTACCCCAAAATCAAGCCCAAAAGAAAATTTTAAAATGAATATACTCATTTGTTGATAACCATATATAGTTATCTAAAAATTGTGTAAAATGTGGATTCAAACTATAATTTTAATGATTTTTGGTGTATATATAATATAGATTTTTTAAATTAATATTAATTAATTTTTAGAAAATCTAGTTATATATAAAATTTATAAAATATATGATCTGAGAAGAATTAATGTACATAGAGTCACGGGCAGCGTACATATATATATAATGTGATTAGGTCACTTGACCCGATCTCGCGGCAGTCTGCCTTTGCCACAAGAAACGCGACCTCGGGACGGCGGAGAGGCTACTGGAGGAGATGTGCGAGGCGGGATCCACCCCAACATGCTTACTGTAGAAAGGTGAACCGAATAGAGAAGAAGAAAACCCCATGTTTGGGTGTTGTGTATATTCACAAAATCTATAATACAATGAATTTACATCTCTCCATAATTGAAAATATTCTATAAATATTTTACAATCAATTGTGATTAATTATGTTGCTTCTTTCCATCTTTGCTTCCTCCAAACTTGCATGTGATTTGAATTTTGAATTCCTCCATTACTAGTTTCCATGTTGGGCTTCTTTCCATCTTTGGTTTCATCAATGATATGTTTCTTTCCATCTTTATTTCCTTCACTCCCCTTCAAGCAAAACGGAACAAGGTGTAGATTGAGCTTGGCAGCAAGAAAACGAAAGCGAGCATGTGTTAAGCCTTTAGTGAAAAAGTCTGCAAGTTGTTGCTCAGAGGGAAGATACTGGATTTGTAAAACTCTTTTTGTAGTTAACTCTCGAACAAAATGATAGTCAATCTCAATGTGACGAGTGCGAGCGTGAAAGATGGGATTTGAAGCCATGTATTTGGCGGAGATGTTATCACAAAATAGGAGAGGTGGATTGTGAAGAGCAATGTGAAGCTCACGAAAAAGATAGCGAAACCACATCAGTTCGGCAGCAGTTGTAGCCAATGCCTGATATTCAGCTTCTGCACTTAACCGAGAGACAGTTGTTTGTTTCTTAGTAGACCAAAAAAGTAGATTGGGTCCAAGAAAAATGTAGGATCCCGTTGTTGAACGTCGATCATCAGGATCGCCCGCCCAATCTGCATCGGAATAGGCTTTGAGTGTAAAGTTTGAAGACTTATGAAAAGAGAGACCTTGCTGAAGTGTGCCTTTAATGTAACGAAATATCCTCTTCACAGCTTGAAGATGAGAGGTTCGTGGAGATTGCATAAATTGACAAACTTGATTGACAGAAATGTTATATCCGGCCGAGTCAATGTGAGATATTGAAGGCCACCAACCATGCTCCGATATGACGTTGCATCAATAAGTGGATCACCATCAAAACAAGAAAGCCGAGAACCTGAAGGTATAGGAGTCGAGCAAGGCTTACAAGAGGCCATGTTAAACTTTTGCAATAAATCTGTGGCATAACGAGCCTGTGAGAGATATAGAGTATTAGAAGTACGACAAACCTCCATGCCAAGAAAGAAACCAAGATCGCCAAGATTACGAGTATCAAACATTGAACACAATTTATCAATGAATCTCTGAACCTCAGCAAGACTATCACCGGTAACCACTAAGTCATCCACATAAACTAATAAAATGAGTATATGGGAAGAAGAACGATGAATAAAAAGTGAAGCATCAGAGTGGCTGTTAGTGAAACCATACTTTAAAGAAAAGAATGCAAGCGATGAAACCAGGCTCGAGGCGCTTGTTTCAGCCCATAAAGTGCCTTGTGAAGCTTACAAACATGATGAGGCTTTAGAGGATCAATAAATCCTGGGGCTTGCTTCATATACACATCCTCTTTGAGATATCCATTGAGGAAAGCATTCCGCACATCAAGTTGTTTCAATGGCCAGTTAGAAGAGATAGCAAGAGAAAGAACTGTACGAATTGTGGATGGCTTGACAACGGGGCTAAAAGTTTCATCATAGTCAAGACCTTCTTGTTGATTAAAGCCTTTTGCAACAAGGCGTGCCTTGTATCGTTCAATGGATCCGTCCGATTTGCGTTTAACTTTAAAGATCCATCGACAGCCAACGATATTCATAGACGGAGTAGCCGGGACAAGAGACCATGTATGATTGTGAAGAAGAGCACCATATTCTTCCTCCATTGCCTCTCGCCAATGTGTATACTTTGAAGCTTGAGTAAAGGAGGTAGGCTCAAACAAAAGTGAGTCAGCAACATCTGCAGAAAGAGCATGTGGAATCGGATATTTGCAAGCAAACAAGCCATTAGATGAACCGTAGATAATCTTATTGATGCTCTTGTATTTAGGTGGAGGTGAGGAAGATGTCGGTGAGGAAGATGGTAGATGTGGTACCGAGATACCAGGTGCAGCAGAGTTGTCCTCATCAGGAGAAACATTACCATCGACCATAGGCAAGTTCAGATCAAGTGAAGGAGATCTAGGAGATGATTGCTGAATTGAATCAGAGAGAATAACCTGATTTGAATTTTCCTGCAATAAAGAATTAGAGCTTGTAGGCAGGTGGTCGATAACAAAGGGTCGTGGACATGAAGAAGGTTGACGTAGCGGTGAGATGTGACCCGCTTTATCTTTGTACGGAAATGTTTGTTCATCAAATAATACATGAGGAGAGATAAATACTCGACCAGATATAGGATCCATACACCGGTAGCCCTTGTGAGATGCATCATAGCCAATAAATACACACTTCATAGACTTTGGCATCAGTTTATGTTTGTTATAAGGAACAAGATGAGGGAAGCAGGTGCACCCAAAGACTTTAAGAGAACTGTAGTCAGGTCGACGCTTTAATAGCTTCTCATAGGGTGATATATTATCAAGCACAACAGTAGGTAGTCGATTAATTAAATAGACAGCAGTGGAAAAAGCCTCTAACCAGAATTGTTGTGGTAAATGTGCTTGAGCAAGAAGACAAAGGCCCATCTCCACTATGTGACGGTGCTTTCTTTCAACACACCATTTTGTTGAGGCACATGAGGACAAGATAGACGTTGTGTGATCCCATGAGCACGGAGAAAATTTTGAAACTGCCTGCTAGTAAATTCGCCACCCCCATCTGATTGAATTACTTTGATAGTGACAGAGAAAAGATTTTCAACAATCTTTTTAAAATCAATAAAAGTTGAGAAAACATCAGATTTTCGCATAAGTGGATATATCCAGGTATAACGAGTGCAATCATCCACAATAGATAAATAATAACGATAACCAGAATGAGAAGCAATAGAGGCTGGCCCCCATAAATCAAGATGCAATAAATCAAGTGGAGACAAAGCAGTAAAATTTCTGTCCTTAAAAGGAAGTCGACATGTTTTTCCAAGAGGACATACATGACATGTTCGATTAAAATCAAAATCACCAGAGATAAGCAAAGAGTGCTTCTTTATTAAACTACGAAAAGTTGCATGAGAAGGATGGCCTAAGCGAGCATGCCACACATCTTGACTTGTCCGCTCACCATAAAAACAGCTTGGAGAAATATGCCTGTAAGAAGCAAGGTTGTAGAGACCGTCAGAACTAGTACCACTCAGTAGCGTTTGTCCCGTCTTGATATCCTTCACACGAAAGCCATTAGAATGCATCTCAAAATAGCAATTATTATCACGTGAAAATCGCCGGACAGATAAAAGATTTTTCTTGATTGCAGGCACACATAAAACATCATTAAGAGAAAGAGATCGCGATGTAGTAGGTAATGAGGTACGCCCAATATGAGAAATATGTAAACGATCACCATTGCCAATAATAATTGAGTCAGTACCTTCATAAGGACGAGCATCAGATAGATGAGAAGGGGTAGCTGTCATGTGATGTGTGGCACCAGAATCAAGACACCAATTGCGATCAACCTGATTCGATATGTGAACCTGAGAGACATTATCAGCTAAGCCATCTGCAACATATGCAAAGTTACCACGTTCGGACAAGATCGAGCGGTATGGTCAACTTTGTTGCAGATCTGACAAGCGGAAGAGTGAGAGATGGAGGCTGGAGTAGGGAGAAGTGGGGGACGATTGTCCGGCATCGGGTGAAAACCACGTCCTCTTGAATAAAAACCACGTCCGCGACCACGACTACGCCATCTGCCACGTCCAACACCTCTAGCCCCATGAAACATTGGCTGATGGTGATGGGTAGGTGCTTGGAGGATGGTGCACGGTTGGCAGAGAGAGCAGTTGTTGTTGATGAAGCATCATGAGTCATCTTCTTCAATAAGATCTCCTCTTGTATCAAGAGATCATAGAAATCATCAAACGTAACAGTATGCCTCATATGGATGGATGTAATAAATTCTTTAAACTCAGGACCCAGGCCATCTAAAATACAGTCAATCAATTCAGAATTTGTGATTGGTTCACCAGCGGCTGCTAGAGAGTCTGAGATAGATTTAGAATGAAGCAAAAATTCATCAACAGACTGATCGGATTTTTATTGAGAGAACGAAGTTGATCACGAAGTGTACGGACATGAACTTTAGATAGAGGGGACAATCGTTTTTCCAAAAGAGTCCATGCTTCAAGAGATGTCTTGCATGGGAAGAGAAGAGTTTGAATGGATGGGGATACTGTAGCTTTGATCCAACTGAGAATAAGCTTATCAGTTTTGACCCAAGTGGTGTAGGTAGGGTTGGGTTGAGAATCATCAAGAGTTTTTGGGGGTTTGGGATTGGTTCCATCAACATAACTCTTAAGATCATAGATGTCAAGAACATCTTCAAATTGAGATTTCCAACAAAGGTATGTCTTGCGATCCATCGGGGAATGAGAATTGAAATAGTTGAAAATATTGAAAGAGGTAGGAGAGGGGGAAGACAGTACGGTGGCCATGGGAAAAGAAGGGTTTGATTTTTTTTTTTTTTTTTTAATGAAAAGAAAGAAGGAATGGAAGAAGGAATGGGTTTCAAGAAGGTCACGTTGAGGATCTAGGCTTCTTTTAGGATATGATGGATGTTATAGGGTAGTGGTGGTAGTTATTTTCTTTAACAGTGGGTAGTGGTTGACATTGAAAATTTAAAAGAAAAGGAAAAAGTCAATGAGGAAATTGAGATTGACAAAGGACCAAGCATCAATCAAAAAACGGGCTCTGATACCATGTAGAAAGGTGAACCGAATAGAGAAGAAAGAAGAAAACCCCATGTTTGGGTGTTGTGTATATTCACTAAATATATAATACAATGAATTTACATCTCTCCATAATTGAAAATATTCTATAAATATTTTACAATCAATTGTGATTAATTATGTTGCTTCTTTCCATCTTTGCTTCCTCCAAACTTGCATGTGATTTGAATTTTGAATTCCTCCATTACTAATTTCAATGTTGGGCTTCTTCCCATCTTTGGTTTCATCAATGATGTGTTTCTTTCCATCTTTATTTCCTTCACTTACATCCATGTCGGCGATAAAAGGGTTCTGCAAGGTGGTGCGGTTCGACAACGCGGCAGGGATCATGTGGTCGATGGAGGTGCACGGTTGCTTCTTGAACGTTGTCACAATGTTTGGTTTCACTTGGGACGTTGATGGCGATAGGGGAGGAGGAAGAGAGAATCTGGGGAGGGGGAGGGCAAGGGGCGACGGGTGGCGGAGAGGGGTAGGGGAGAGAACACCACAGGGGAGAGGGGAAAGAGAGAGAAGGCCGGGGAGGGGCCGGGGACTGTGGGTGGTGGTGTGTGCAGGCATGGTGGATGTGGTGGCGGTGGACGGTGAAGGGAAGGGAGAGAAGAGAGGGGTGGTGGGATTGCTATGTCCAAAAAAATTGTTTGGTGGGATTAGAATTCTCATAAAAGATATGTGCTGAGTTTAATAGGATAGTGTAGGGTAGTGGAGACAATAAAATGGGTGGGGGAGTATCCGTTCCCATAATACCCTCTAGATGAAACCTCCCCCTCCAAAAAAAAATAATAATAATTAGCGGATTCATAGAGCCGAAGTGGCTCGTATAACGTGGCATCATCAATAGATTATAAGACAGCTTTTATTGATCGAGTCTTCAAAATTTGGGGGAAGTCTTCAAAAAATAAAAATTTAGAATTTTTTAGAAATAGAATATTCTCATTTAACTTTTCTCTCTCTAACTAACACACATATGATTTATATGATTTATATATGGGGGCGGTTATTTCAACCCATCGACTACTCCATACGCCCGTTGTTCTTTTTTTCCTTTTTTGTGTGATCCTAACCCACCCCTCCCCCTCCCACCACCACCACCTCCCCCTCCTCCCTCCGCCGCTTCCGAGACCCCCGCTCGCCCGTGCCCACCGCCCCCCTCCGAGACCCCGCCTCGCCGCCCGCCCAACGCCCCCTCCGAGACCCCGCTCGCCCGCCCACTACCCCCTCCAAGACCCCGCTCGCTCGCGCCCACCGCCCCTCCGAGACCCCGCTCGCCCGCGCCCACCGCCCCTCCGAGATCCCGCCTCGCCCACCCCCCAGATCACATAAAAAAAAGGGGTGGGTGGAATAGTTGGTGGGGTTAAAATAACCGCCCCCTTTTATATATTGGTATATAAATTGGTTGACAATCTCATAGATTGCACCCATATTTCAAAAACAGAAATTAGAGGTTCCCATGATCGATCAAGTAACGATGATTGGAGATTTGAAGGAGCGATTTCTCTCACTCAACATCCACACCAATCCTCTCTCCGAAAATTCGTGAGTCTTTTTGTAAACTTATTTGATCTGTCGTTTATTTGTTTATATTCTTTACTCACTTATTTATTCTTCGTTGATTGTGATCATGTATTTTGATTCTTCATTTTCTTCTATACATTTTGCACTGTTATAATCAGAGAGAGGTTGAATAATGATTACTAATTTAATAGAAAGAGACTCAATCGAACCCCTCCTCTCTTTAAAAGAGAAAAAGAGAGTAACTTGTAAAAATAACCCCCTAAAATGAAGAGGCCGTTATCTTCACCCCAATTTAATGAAAACCGTTCCATAGGAAACCCACCCAGCCTATTTTATAAAACTTACAAAATCACCCCCAATATATTTTAGGGTGTGGATAGTGAAACCCACCCAACCTAGGCGGGACAATTTTTGTTATGGTTTTTTATTTTTAGGTCCCTATAAACTATATGATTTAGTGATCGATCCCTCACTTATTCATATTTCATTTTAAGTCTCTAGATTTAAGATATATTTTTATTAGTCCTTGGAAGTAGCCTATCCCTAGATTGTTTGATTTTGTTTTAATCCCTGAGAATGACTAAAAGGAACATATATTTTAAATCTGGGTACTTAAACTGAAATATGAAGAAGTGAGGGATCGATAACTAAATCATATAGTTTATGGGGACTTAAAACTAAAAAATATTTTTTTGTAAATATTCATTTTATGGGGTCAGTTTGGCAAATTACCTCAAAAAATCTACATTCATCATATTTTATATTAAAAAAAATCATGAACTATTAGGGTTTTCTTATATACCTTTTTTTTTTTAAACGGAGCCCCTCCTCTCGGAAAAAAAAATCTACATTCATCCTATTATATATATATATATATAGTCGAGTGATTCAGTGCGGGAATGCGGGAAACGACGTCGGTCGTTCGATCGCGGGTCCATCGCATCCAACGGTCGATGTGAATCGCACCCGACCGTCCGATGCGATGGACCCGTGATCGCTTCCCGCATTCCCGCACCGAATCACTTCTATATATATATATATATATATATATATATATATATATATATATATATATATATATATATATAGTCGGATGATAATATGCGGGACGTGCGGTCGTGCGGGAACGACGTCGTTCGTCCGATCGCGGGTCCATCGCATCCAACGGTCGAGATGAATCGCCCCCGACCGTCCGATGCGATGGACCCGCGATGGACCCGTGATCGACGGCCCGTGGTCGTTCGCGCACGACCGCACGTCGCGCACCGTATCATTCCTCTATATATATATATATATATATATTGAACCGATTAGGTGCGGTTTGCGGTCGGTGCGGTGCGCGACGTGGGCCGTCTGATCGCGGGTCCATCGCATCCAACGGTCGACGTGAATCGCACCCGACCGTCCGATGCGATGGACCCGTGATCGACGGCCCGCGGCGAACGGCAGGTGCGGCGTCGATCACGGGTCCATCGCATCGGACGGTCGGGTGCGATTCACGTCGACCGTTGCATGCGATGGACCCGCGATCGAACGGCCCACGTCACGGCCGCACCCGCCGTTCGCCGCACCTAATCGCTCGCCTATATATATATATATATAGATGATTACGTGCGGTGAACGGCAGGTGCGGCGTCGATCACGGGTCCATCGCATCGGACAGTCGGGTGCGATTCACGTCGACCATTGGATACGATGGACCCGCGATCGAACGGTCTACGTCGCGACCGCACCTGCCGTTCGCCGCACCTAATCGCTCGCGTATATATATATATATATATATATATAGAGTCGTGATATTATACGGTCGTGCGGTCGCGATTCACGGGCCGTCGATCACGGGTCCATCAGACGGTCGGGTGCGATTCACGTCGACCGTTGGATGCGATGGACCCGCGATCGGACGGCCCGCGATCACGACCGCACGACCGCATATTATCGGAAATATATATATATATATATATATATATATATATATATATATAAATGATAACATACAATATAAATAAATAACATGCAGCTAGATTACTATGCAAATTGTTTAACAGTTCCATCCCCCCCCCCCCCCCCCCCACACACACACACACAACATCTAATTTAACAGTGTACACAAACAATGAAGGTTCAAAGAGTAATTCATGTTGCAAAATGGGAAGGGAAAAACCACTATAAGTTAAACAGAAGTTTAAAAGAAATTGATCGGGCAATAATATTAAAATCAACAAAGCATGTTTTATCATGATGAACTAATTAATATCAGTTTTATACACACTGCTATACCACAATTCATTTTAAAATCTATTTAACATAAATTGGAATCCATATTATTCACGTAATTAAATCCAGCCTGCTTATAGGGAATGAAGGACCAGATGATGACCAAATTATTAGTGACTTTTTAGAAAATAAAATTGTTTTCATTTGTTATATTACATTCTTAAAGTTAGGTTCAGACCTCTCTCCCAATGGTCAAACTAAGTATACAATATGTTTGGCTAATGAACTTATTGAACTTCATGTGCAATTACATAAAAATTTCACAGTGCGCCCTGTATATATATACACAAACATACTACATACAGTGGCGGAGCCAGGATTTTCTATAAGGGGGGGCTTTACACGAAGTACAAAAAAATTCATTATTTATGTATATATCTTTGATATAAAATTAATTTTAAACAGAGACATTCATAAAAAATTATCATACTATTTAGGAAAATTATATTTGGAATCATTCATTCATGTGATCATTCCTAAATATATCAATTAACACAAAATTTACCTGAACTGGATTATTTGAAAAGAAGAATTCTTATTCTCAACTAGAATTATCAAACCGACTCTTAATAGTATAAATAAGATGCATAATAAGGGTTGATATATAAAATAAAGAGAATGAATAACAATGTACGAGTAAATAACATACACAGAGTGTATAATCGTGTGTAAAAAATATTTCACGAGGTAAACGATAAAAAAAGAGATTAAAGAATTTAGAAAAAATATAATCACCACTTAAGGGTGTTTTGATATATTAAAAAATTTGACAGACATAAACAAAATAAAAAGTTTTTTTAACAATATTTGAGTTTATTTTCCCAAGAATTTTATTATAATTCAATAAATATATTCATATTAAACTCAGATTCTCAATTGCTCTTGTTTGTTTACTATAAAAAAATATGTTGATACACAATGTTTTTATTTCAGCCCCACTTTCAGTCTAATATGCGTCGATAGAAAATTATCCAAGCATATGCTCATTTTAACGAGGAAGAAGTTTCAATAACTTTTTTTCACATTTTTTATAAATGCATTCATGCAATTCATTATAGCACACACTTCATTTTTTATAAAAACATATACCTCATTAAATTAGCTATACCAATTTTAAAAAATTCAAAACATTTGTAAACTAAATTTAGGACTGAAAAAAAGACTGGATGTAATATTTTCACAAAAAAAATAAAAAATACAAGGAGGGGCTTGAGCCCCCCCTTGTCCCTACATGGCTCCGCCCCTGACTACATATATGTGTGTGTATACATGCCAAACATTTCAGAATGGGAAAATGATATGTCCAGCTGCAGCCCCATCCATAGTCTACACCAGTTTTTTTTTTTAAATATATATATATATACACTCGCCTATTGAAATACATATTGTTATACGAATTGAAGTATACATTAAGATATACTAATATGTTTTTTTCTTTAAAAAAATAAAGCAAAATTATAGCCCCATACACTACGATTTTGCATGGTATAAAGCTGCAAAACCGACGTGTATCAGCGCGCACTTCACAATGTACAAATAACTATAATCAAGCTCATAGTCCCCAATAGACAGAAAGTAATAACAAAAACAAACAATATCTATAAAAATAAATCTCAACCAGAAATCTCATAATAACAAAGAACCATCTGTTTGAGACAAAAACACAAACATGTAAAGTGGGTAAACAGCAGTACCTTCTATGACTCTTTTTGCGAAGAATGATAGATCCAAGTCGTGTAACAACAATAATAAATATAAACCCATTTATAAAAATAAAAACTGAATTAAAAAATATAACTCAATATGTAATCCACAGTTAAGATTTACACATCACATATGTAAATTATAACATTTTCTTAGTAATAATATCAAAACGACTATATAAACCTATTATATAGTGGTGGGTAAAAAAAGAAAATTAAAGAGGCGGCTATTTATTTTAGAAGGGATATGAACAGTACTTTAATTAATTTATAAAAGATAGAATAATCAATTAATTTAATATTCCTGAGAGAATTTGAGATTACCACAAAAAAAAGAAATTTGATTCCACTTTATTTTCTCACATGTCTTTATTTTATTTTCAATGGGATCCACAATTACCATTAATATTATTACTAACGGAACAAGGAATTCCACATGATAATAATAATAATAATAATAATACCTAGCTCTTATATATAAAAGTCTTCACATAATGTCACAAAGAGAAAGATAAAAAGAAAATAATATTGATCCCAACATCTCCATGACACACTCGTTTAGTGGAATTTGAGGCTGGTCAAGACATTGTTGTTAACAGGGTCAGCTAAGTGACCCAACAGATTTTGATAAGGCCCAACCCCAGTCACAAGTCCCTGCACAAAGCAACCCAATATAGCCAACATTGCCAATCTCCCATTCTTCACCTCCTTCAGCTTCAGCTCCCTCATGGACTTCTCGTCTTTTCCGAACCCGAGCGGGTTGAATATCGGCCCGCCCGGGTACACCGGGTCGCCTGAACCCCCTAAGTACTTTTCAAAACCGAGGAAGTACTGCTATTGTATTGTTTTTTAAACAGATGATTTTGCTTATGTAGGAATTATAATTCACCCGCCCAAATGGTTTCAGTTTTTGAAAAAAATAAATGAAAAAAAACTTGTTTTTAATTATAAATAGTAAAAAATAATAAAATATTAGGAAATCTTAGCAAACAAAAAATGCTTCTTAAAAATCTAATTTCAATTATGAACTTGTTTCCCAACGCTACCCAAGTGATATAAACATGTCACATGCCACCTCAATGACTTGATATAATGCTCATTTAAATGTATAATTCAGAATCCATCACTAACATTACCTTCCATCTAGATAAGAGAGACTTTGTTTGGATGCAAACCAGAGCTGTCTATCTGCCCTTAACTGTATAAAAAAAAATGGGAAGAGCATGCATGGACTCATCAATATATATGAATTTGTGATAAACTTTTCAAATCACAATTCATCCTGATTTGGGGTTGTCACTTAACCTTGACTGGTGGTGTAGAGGTTGCCTTGACAACAAAAGAAGCCTTTCTTGGAGACCCAACAGACCTTGATGAGGTGGGAACAAGAGGCCTCCCCCCTAATAGTTGCCTCCCAGCCTCCATTGAAGAGGATAGTAGAGCTTGAGTTGCCATGACTTGCCTTCCCTCCCCTACTAAATTTGGTCTCACAAAAGTGTGAAATGGGTGTGTTGAAGTCACAAAAAAACAGTTAAAAAAAATCTGATGGAGGGGGTGAGGTGGAGGTCTTTGAAGATGAGGAAATGCTCTGCAACCACTGGGAGGTGTACGTGTCATGATTCATTAGATTAGAAGGATCTTGTGGTCTTCAAATTTTCAGCTGCTTTGACACATGGAATTGTGTGACCCACTTGTTAGAGATTGTTTGATCCCTATTTTTCAGCTGCTTTGGATTGGTGGTGGTGTATATTTTTCATTGTTACTGTGAAAGCCTTATAGTGGTCCTTGTAATGGTAACCAGTTGTGACATAAAATATTCAACATTACATATTCCATTTGATTACCATTTCTTTCTCTAGCAGATAATTTTTATTAAACTTGTGTTTGTATATAGTATAGTTTTGAATATATTAACAAGTATAAACTGCACATGTTATGTAACTGTGAAGGTTTGTTTTGACTTAACAAAGCTTAACTATTACAGTCCATCAATGCCAAACAAACATGAATTTTCAGGACTACGCCTATTCTTTACTTGTCCCATCTTATTCATGAAAGAAAACAATGTTCCTAATGTACAAAACTATTTATTCTATTCCAAAGCATAACTTGGAAAAGATGGTAATATTTGATTACAGGGGATTTCCATTTTCATTGGCTTGTGAATGAAATAATTAGGTCCCATAAAACACAAATTATAAAAAATTTAAATAAAAATCAGCACCACATATCACGAGTCCTCCACTCTCTATTCTCGGCCGGAGTCTCAGCCTCTCGAGGAGGAGATCTTCACTGCGCTGGAGGTGCTGGTATTCTTCTATGTCAAACACAGATCCTCTACGACAATCATCAGAGTTTATGACAACCTTGCTCTTTGATATCATTGAAGGACTATCATCTTTGCCAGGGCCACTGCAACTCCCGCGACTGCTTGTGAAATAGATACTGTTATTGCATACAGGGCTTGATTCCTGAAACATTAGAGAGGTTCATCCCATTACTGATAAGAACTATATAGCCTAAACATAGAACAATAGAATTGAACAATGCCATAAACCAATGTGTAGTAAGTCTCAGCTGAAGAATACAATTAACTGGAATCTGGTAGTGGCCCAATGTTACTTTCCAAATCTGAAAAGGTCCAAATTTGAAGACTAATAATCTACCATATGTAACTAATGGAGTATATGTGTCTGATTTATTGATAGGCTTATCAATTCAGAAGAAAAAAAATGAACTTGCAGGAAATTCAAATGCAGTAACCTACAGTCAAAACTGAACAACTAAAGTTAGAAAGGTCATTAATTTGAAGGATGGTAAACCCCAAATCTAAATGCCTTGCAAGAAAATTCCAGAAGGCGTTTTCCCCCCTAAAAGTGACTGTTTTAGCATAGTATAGAAGAAAAGATGGATAAAATCTAGCATTGAAAGTTACCTGTGCTGCACTGAGCAAGTTATTCCCTACTGTGTTGCTCTTACACAATAAAGGAGAGCAATCATTACTGGTTTCCCACTGCAACCACGGAAGAATAACCCCATCCAAATCGACAGGTAAGGATGTTCCTCTTGCAAGATTTTCTTCCATTTCATCTATAGCACAATAAAGTGGACGAATTCTTGATTTTATGCTCCCCCCAAGTGTAGAACTTGCATCGCTCTTTTCTCCATCAAAGGATGAAACATCCGTGTCTTCGACATTAGAAATAAAATCCTCAAAATACTTCTCAGCTTCCTCAGTCAAGCACTTGGACATCCTCGTCTTATCATCACTTCTCTGCAGGATGTTCAAAAATTCATATAGCATTCAACTATCATTTTTCCCTAGATATGAAAGAAAAGTGGATTTACCCTTCTGTTCCGTGATGGTCTTGACACAGGAGCAGTCGATTTTGGTTCGGGAAGTAAGTCCTTGACAACTTGGGAAAGCTCTCGAGCACGCTGTTCCTCAACTGCTAACTCAGCTAATAAGTCTTGCTTACGTTTCTCTGACTGAAAGGGCAATATCATTTCAGTTACCAATTAAACTAAATGATAAAAAAAAGTATAATAACTCTGCCAATTTTACTACATTATTAAAATCATTGTATACAATGGTGAATAGAAATTATAGAATCCTTAAGAGAACAAACCAGAAAGGTAAACAACCCACTCATTGGTGAACATATTCAATCAGTAACAGAGCACTGACATATGAACAATTGAGATATTGAAGCATCCTGGTCAACAAACTAATGGGCAGATGTATTAAATTTACATCAGCCAGCAAATGCAGCATGCACACTTATATTATATACAAGGAAACAATTGACTAATAGAAAAATGGGTCCACTAGGAGTTCAGTACCTGTTCCAATTTTGTAGTATAATTCTTTCTCATCTCCGTTATATCTTGAGAAATATCCGGGCTCCTTAATTTAAAACCATTGGTTGGTGCATTTGATTGTCCTTTTCCCATCACCTGACAAAACATGAAGGATTAAATGAATGACGTGCTATATGACATTATACATGGTGGAATTTGAACAAGATTCGTCCTCATATGTGGACCTGCTCAAGTTCAGTCCTCATTTCTTCAACAGCATGTCTTACTTCTGTACGCATAGCTTCATAAAAGCCAGTCTCCTCTTCATCACCAATCGGATGATCTATCTGAAAATAAAATTAGACAGTCACAGATCAATTGAAAAATGAATTTGAAAATTTCAGCACTTTTCTCAACTTTCCTTATTTCTCAATTTAATCAGTTACAACTTCAATCTAACACACCTTATTTTGTGCATATACAGCTCGTATTGTCTTCTCAATACCATATTTATTAGCATGAGAACTCCATCCTTCATCCTCAGTAAGGGCCGAAGAATAACTCTGAAAAGGTTCAAGCACATGCTTCAGTGTTTGGACAATTATCTCAATGAACTAGCAATTTAAACTCTGTTGGAAAACATTATGGAGTTTGTTACCTTATCTACCAGCAAATGCAAAAAAGAAAAACACAAGAACAACAAGAAATGCATATCAAAGCTACCTTTTTAATAACTGATGTCACAGAATCAGTGTAAAACTGAAGCCTCATGCAATCATGAGAATTACCATACAATTCTACTTCAAACACCATGCAATCACTATTGTGATTTTAGACAAAATATTTAAGTAGTGCCCACTCCCTTTCATGTGTGTAGAACTACAAGCAAGTTATTTCACAATATTTGAATCCGATGAGAATGTATGTAGCAGCTATATAATTGGATTTGTGGACGAGTATTCTAATCTGACATTCCGTTTCCTAATAAAATGAAATTAGACAATACTTTCACTAAAGAAGTTTATTTGAAACAACTGGCATAACACAAGAAGGGAGAGAGGTTTTATTTGTTATGCCCTCCCTCCCTCCCTTGTTTTTGCTATTTTCTTTGGGAGATCCCCTGTCTCCTTGTTCGACGAGCAATTTCATAATACAAGTGGTCCTGTTTCTGTTTTAAAAAATAATTGAAATCATAAAATATGGAATTTGTTATATAACCTTTAGTTAGATATTCTATGAACATCTACAATTTGTTTAGGACCAGATAAATTATTCAACTCAAATTAACCTTAAAAGTTTGCTGTTCAATTGAGCAGATAAAACAGGGTACCTAATTAGGATACAGAGCACCATATTAAACTGATACTAATTATTTGTTTGTCTCCAGAATTAAACCTTCACTTTCTAAAAGACATCTTTCATTTCATCACCCACCAGACAAAATAATACAAATCCAAGTTTGCAGCGTACTAATAGGATCATACTGTTCTTATAATGCCACAAAAATGGATAAAATATTAAGTCATAAACCACAGATGCTACCTCCGAATCACTTCCACGATACCGTGCAACTGACAAAGACCGTCTTCTCCTTGCATTACTCTCAGAAGCGCTCTTCATTTCCACATCCCGTGCCTTGATTACCAACAGAAAAATAAAGACACACTATTATTAATGACACTCAGAAACCAAAGCATTCTCATGGAAACTTAAGAAAATCTACAGTACAATCTTACAATCTTACAATACACGTTACACAGTTATTATCATCTCAAGACAACTCCACTTAAAACTTCAATTAAGAACCTTGATTAGATTAATATAAAACCCAAGGAATATACGATAAACCAAACAAAAATACCTCCAAATCACCCCGCCGATGCCGCGCAACAGACGCGGAGCGCCGCCTCCTTGAATCACCATCCGAAACACCCTTCCGACCAAATCCATTCTCCGAGGAACCCTTCCCCTCCAACGCCATTACCTTAAACACACGAATTCAAAACACCCAAAATAGCCATCTTTGCAAACAAAGATCACTTTTTTCAAACAAAAAAAAAACACATTTTTAATATTACCTCCGAATGACCGCTCAGATACCGAGCGACGGACAGAGACCGCCTCCGACTCAGTCTATTCTCCACATCGCCCCTACGTCCCCTATTATTTACCAAAATGCCACTCCCCTCCGCCGTCTGCCCTCCCCTCGACACCGACCTCCCCCTCCTCTGCGCCGACTCCGACGCCGCCGTGGACCGGCTCAACCGCCCGATCGACCTCGCCCTCTCCTCCTCACTGTCCCTCTCAACCGCCATGAAGAACTCGTCGGCTAGGTCATCGAGGCTCACGTCCGGGAACCCCGACCCCCTCTCCGTATTCACGAACTTCCCCTTCGGAGTCCTGAAATCGTCCGCCTCCGCCGCCTGATTCGGATTCCGCCGTCCCGGATTCCGGCTCAGGCTTCTCGACCGGCGGAGCATCCGGCTTCGGCTGGAGGAGCTGGCGTCATCGGAGGAAGTCTTCGCCGGACCGGCTATTTGGGATCTCTTCGTGGTGGATTTGAAGGCGGCCGACGCCATGGCAACTGGCGAGGAGAATTAGGGTTTCTATTCCGCCATTGTTAGGGTTTATTAAAGCTTCGACGGAGAAGACAAAAATTTGAAATTTTTTTTTTTTTTTATTGTGACTGCAAAGCAAGATTGGCGGAGAAATCTAATTTGTTTTTTCGTATTTAATGATTTTGATTTTCAAATAAATTCGAATCCCTGTCAACACGGAATGATTTGCCCCTGGTTCTTCCGGAAATTACGAGGATTGCCATAGGACTGAAGGGTCCACTCATCATGGCCTTTCCATAACAAACAATGAACGCTGATGAGGATTTTTTGTATTGAAATATTAGATTTTGAAGAAGATTACATTAGATATACATGATCCTCTCATTTTTCTTGAAATAACCCCTGAAAACAATGGATAAATTCAAATAATCTTTTTTATTGAATTTTTATTAACTATTGATAAAAATTTTGTTTAATTTACCCTAACTAAAAAAACATAATACACTAAAACCCCTTTATTATTATGTGTTTAAAATACAATAAAGTCATTTGTAAATGACAATTTTATTGATTCAAATATAATTTTATAATTTTTTAAAAGGATAAGGTCGTCATTTATAGAAATATTTTCTCACTTTTAATGCATTAGATGGAGTTCGAGCATCATACTGTGTTTTTAATTAAAGTTAATCAATCAGAATATTCACATAATGTCATCATCATCAAATGAAGTATGTGAATTTACATGAGTATTTTATTATATGAATTTTTAGAAAGGGTTATGTGGATTTTATATAGATGATGGGGGGGGGGGTTTATTTGAATTTTTCCCATTAGATTTTTGTGGTCCCGTAGATTGCGGTTTCCAATCACGGAAAGACTGCCACGTGAATGGGACGTATATTGGCCGTTCAAAGATCACATCAACGGTTTATATTCGCTGGAATTTATTACTTGGAGAGAGGTCCATCAATCGAAGGGACATACATGATGATCATGGAGCCCATTGATGGTATTGCTGTAATATTTCCAAAAACCAGGGGTGAGAGAATTAGATATTTAGATATTGAAGACGTCGATGCAGAGAATCTGTTGCCACGTGGATTACTGTCGTTTTCTGCCAGGTCAGCTGAGTTGACGAAAATGCCCCTCATTGGAGTAGTTGAGCGTTATAGATTGCGTGACTTATTAAAAAAATAATCGATGCGTTGTTTTCCCGCCCGTCAACGTTAATGAGAAATCAATGCACGTGCCACCAACTGCACTGCACGTGCATAAATGGATCTGGGGACTTGCTGACATGGGCTGAGCCTATTTTAGCTCGAAATGGCCCATTCATATATTTTTATTGTGTATGAAGTGTATGAAGTGAGAGATTACCTTTCAACTGCAGACGGGAGCTACAAACAGGATTGAGTGAATCGTGCATGTAAGTTTTGGCACATTTATAATACAGGATAAGTATAGTAAAGATATTGAGATAATCAAACTATCTTATGTATTCTATGGTTGGTATAAGAAATACATACAAGTTTGAAGACAGTAAATGCAAAGAAAGTAGTTCAACAAAAAAAAGTATGTTCCATCTCTATTCGGATTATTTTTTCAAACACACTAAAAAAATTTTATAGTACCTGTATCTATGACCCAAACCAGGTAGGGTCAGGTTAAATTTAACCCATCCAAGTTGTGTTATAACCACTTTTTTAACAATGAAAATAACGTCGGCAACTTCTACCTATTTCCCAAAAAAGAAAAAAAATTGCTTGATAAGTCAGTAATGGATGCCTTTAGTAGAGAAGGGACTATTTAAATGTGAAGACAAGGGCATATTATTATCCTTTAAGCCTCATGTAAGCCGCTTTAAAGTGAATAACAGTTCAGTCAGAGGACAAAAATTGTACCCTCATAGATGAAGTCATGAAACAATGAAGACTACAAATTCTGACATTTCAAAATTCTTCATTCAATGGAGACAAAAAAATCAAGTGGGTTGGACAGAGCCAAGCCCCACCTTTTAAATCAGAGTTCCATTTCATCAAAAAACATTGGAGTCAACAGTTTCAACCATGTCTTTAAATTAAAAGTACACGAGGAAAAAAAAACATGATGAACAAGGAACAAAGATTTTATTGATATTTGGAGCTACTTCTGGCTTTCTTGTATTCCAGCATCTCGGTCCTGTACCGCTCCTTGTCTCGCATCGCCTTCTCCTCATAGAACTGCAGAACCAGCATTCAAAATAAAAGAGTGATTATAGTTTTTAATTTTAGGAACATTTTCATATCATACATATTAACAAAAGGCTTCCATGGATGCTACCATGCAATGGAGTGTGAGCTTGAGTTGTTTCATGGATTGCTTCGGAACATGGTTGTATTGAATTATAGGTAGGTGAACAAAATTTTAAAGCATATTTTTTTGGAGAAATTCATATAAGATGTCAATGCATTAGACATTTTTTTGAAGAGAAAGGTAGACTAGCTACCAAGACTCATTAAATTGGGAAATCAGTAAATTATTTTAAAACCAAAACTACAAACAGAAGGCATCCCTACTCAGACCTGGGGGTTGAAAAGTTGGTGTCCCTACTACAAACAAAAGGAAAACCAAGTCAAGCATTAGACTTGGGGGCTGAAAAAATTAGGTTATTTCAACTTTACCTTGTGTATCTTATTCGATGAAATAAAAAGTAACCTGGACTAGTTTGGTAAATCTTCTCATTCTCCTTTGACTAGTGTACCCAAAATTACACTTATAATCATTCATTACACTCCTGAGCATCCCAGATAAGCATCAAATTTATCATTGGAAATTTTTTTATCGTATTGTGGTTATTAACCACCCCAATATGAGTTGATCCATTTCTCTTCAAATTTTCGGCTTTTTTCAAATGCCAAAAACTCTGTGCTTGCAGTGTAAGTAAAAATGAGAAGAAAAAAAAAGGAAATAGTGATCAGTCATTTAGGTAACACAAAAAAATTATGCTTTGTCCTTATTATGTTTTTTTCAATTCTTTTTTTCCTATTTAATAGAGCCCATCTGAATTTTTGTTCCCCTTGCAATCTGTATCATTTTAACATTTTAATCTTTATAAACCATCCCTCTTGGACCAGACCATCCTTGGTCACATCAAGTTTATAAGCATCCAGATGAGCATAGTAATATCTAATACAGAGTGCAAAACAAAATATGATTGAACTGACCAAAGTGCAAATAAAGAGAAATCACAATATCAGAGTCCAAATTAATTTATGTAACAAACTGAAACTTTCAGTATCTAAACAGTAATGAAAATGAGCAATGTGTGATTATTTTTCATTCAGGTGAGTTTTCAAAGCCAAAAAGGGTTCTTGATAAAGATTGACAACACAAACAGTAGAGAAACACAAGCAACAAGAAGCCACAATAAGATTAATAAAAGTAAGAAAAGTAGAAATTATTATTATTTCATCATACCTCCTTTTCAGATTTTGTGAGATTATTCCATAATTGACCGATTTCCTTGCTAATGGCCTTTTCTTCACCAGAATACAAAGGCTTCAGCCTTGCGTAGTGCTCCGCAAAGAAGAAGTTGTAACCGCTCCTATTTGATTTTGGGTGAGAGGGATCCCTTAATCCCTTCCGTAAACTTCTTCTACTACTTGGAAGATCCTCGGAAGATGCAGAATTATGGGCAACATGTGTTTCTTGAGGTACATGATAGAGAACACCTCTCAGTTTAGTTGAGCCAACATTGACGGTCACCAAATATCCATGTTCAAACTTCCCATCAATTACTCCAGTCACTAAATGACCCGCTGGCATTGGGGAAATCGATGTAAATCAGAAAACATTATATAGATAGACCTCATGACATGATATATGATAGATAAAATGGCATTGGCATAAAAAACAATTAAAATAAATGAACAAAGAACTTCAAATGCTTGCACACACCTATAGTTTTGCGTAAGAGGAAACTAGCAGGAACCTAAGTAAAATCACACAATCACTTCCAGGATATGTGAATTACTTGTGTTTTGGTTCTATGAAGAACTGATGTTTCAAGTTCAGATTCCTTTCCACTCTTTCACAAACAAATCTTGCCACAAATGAGATTATTGGTTCATCTGGCATAAAATCCATGTTATATATGGACATCATAACGAGAGTCATGTGTTTTTGAATAATCATTTTTTTTAGTCATTATTTTTGGAATCATTAAATAACATCAGTAAATCTGTGGCACACAAAGATTTGTTTATGGAAGACTGGACAAGAATCTTATTAAAAAATAATTTTAAATAATACATGGTCAAAGGCGACATTATTAGAAGGGGACTAATCGATAAATCAAAGTAATCAATAATTATCCTATAAAAGATGACAACAAATAATAAGTACCCTTAATGGTCAAGATGTCATGCATGAGAGGGTGTACTTTTTTTATTTTTATTTTTTGAAAAAGGTAGACTCATGCTATCAACCAGTGTTCTGAAATGCGGTATGCGGTTTACGTGCGGCTGGGGTACCGCACAGAGTATATGCGGTATGCGGGAGTATATGCGGTTTTATAATTTTTTAATAGTAAAAAATAATTCTAATAAATTTTGAAGATATCACAAACCTGATCTAATTTTTGTCACGTTTTTTAATCACACATTATAATATTAATATTATGAACAACAATTAATTATATGTTTGAAACAAAATTCAAAATAAATATTCATAAATTATTTTTGTTAGATACTTGTGGCTGTTTATGAACTAATTATGTAAATCAACTAATTATATAAATCCATGTCATATTATCACATTAGCATTATAAACAAAACATGGTTGTATATGTAAATCAATTAATTATGTAAATTCATTTCATATTTTCACATTAGCGTTATAAATAAAACATGGTTGTACATGTTTTATCTCTCTCTCAAGTCTCAACCTATGTATCACATTTTCCATTAAAAAAAAAAAAAAAAAAAAAAAAAACTTGCATCACTTTTTCATAAAACAATACCATGTGTCACTCCATCCTCCATTCCACCTGTTATCAACCCGTGAGAGAAAAAACAGAGGATAGACAGAGGGAGACTGGCACAAAGAGAGAGAGAGAGATAGAAATAAGAGAGACAAGAGAGAGAGACAGTGAGAGAAAGAGAGGCAGATGGCAGATCGGAGGGCGTCGCCGATGAAGAAGGCGGTGGTGTTGTCGATTGGAGGGCATCGTTGATGAAGAAGGCGTTGCGCTGTCGATTGGAGGGCATCGTCGATGAAGAAGGCGGTGGCGTTGTCGATTGGAGGGCATCGTCGATGAAGATTGAAGAGGCTGATCTCGGAGGATGTCGTCGTCGATCAAGAATTATCTTGAAAAGATTAAAGAAGAAGAAGTGAAGAAGAACCAACTGGGTCCATACAGCTCTGCTGCGGTTCGACCAGCGTTGAAGAAGAACGAAAACCCTTCGTTTTCTTTTTTTTTATTTACAAAAATCAAAACATGTGCGCCCGCTTATGTGCGCCCGCTTAAGCGGGCGCACATGCGGGATCGGGGCGCATATGCGGGCCTGGTCCGCATATGGCCCGATTTCTTTGAAATCGGTTCGGTCTACTGACCGAACCGCCCGTGCGGCCGCATATGCGGCCGCACGGACCGCTTTTCCGAACAGTGCTGTCAACCGATTTCATTTATGAAAAGAGTTAGTACAGCCTTTCCTCCGGATCCCCCCACCTTAGAGGTCGGGCCCTTGGAGTCTCAAGCGACGAGGGTTCCCTCAGCCTCCCCCCTTAACGGCATGGAGCACAGCCTGAGCTCGTGACTCCCAGCCCGGACGGAGTGGTGTGTAGTGCGGGACACAGTTAGTACCATGAGAGGATATCTTGGCTTTTCGTAGTCTTCCCCATTGCTACAAATACATATGAATACCGCATTTAGTTTCATTCACACGAATAGAGACTTATTTTTTAAAATGCTCCACAACGTTTGGCATTTTGACCATCTTCTCAGAGAAACTCTCAATGTGATGAGGAACAAGATTATAAATTCACCTATTATTTGGAATATTCTTCTTACTAGGATTTATTTTGAGTCATGTTAGGTTCTATCACAGTCTTGTGATTTAGGATCTTATTAGGAATTTTTTAATAGTTATTACATATGACTATTCTGTCATTTTTTAATTTAGTGTATTTCTCTATTTAAGTGAATGTATGACAATCAAGATTGAGTTATTTTATGAAAAATAACATATATTTTAGACTTCTCTTCTCTCTTACTTCCCCTCTATAATCTTCCTTCTCCATCCTGCATCACAATGATTATGCTGAAAGAATCTATCTTGTTGCATTGTGATAAATAGTTCTCTGTGCTTTCTGCCAAAGTTCCAACCGTCTCATATACAAAATGATAAGTGGTGGGTACTGATGTTCTATGTTGTATTGTCCTAAGTCCATGTATGTTTAAGGCAACTTTTCACAACCTGCTAAAGATTTAATCCAAAATTGCAACGTAAGGACCCATATGCTACAGGCGCACACATGAGCAACTAATCAAACCACGCTTCACCAAAACAGAGCAGATGTCATGCTTTCCAATAGAATATCAAAATACAGCCCCAGCATGAAGAACTTAAAGTTGCCTAAGCTGACACAAGTAGTGCTTAGATAATATATCTGTAGAATATATAGACAAATAAAGCATGCTATTCAAACAAAAGTAAGTGAAAAAGAGGTTCAAAAGATAATGGCTTTCCATAACCTGGTAATTGCTTATTAGTTTCTTTCTCCTGAGTGATTGGTGTCCCCGTTTGAGGTTTTAATGACGCTGGTGCATCAGCAGGGTTTCCAGCTGACAAAGAAATAAATATGTATGTAAGAAAATAATGAAAAAAGAGAAAATAACAAGCATATAGAATAGTGCGCAGATAAATAATAGATCATGGATTAGAGGTTGGGTGATGGAGCTCTAAATGCACCTGTGGCTGATACAGGCCAATCCTGATGTCGGAATAAATAAATTTGTTCATAGTGGTGAAGTAGAGAAATGTAATACTTTCGCAAGGCAAAGGATGCACTGGTAATAGTTGGGGGAAAAGAAAATGCAGCGATCACATCTTTCCATCTCCGATCTCTGATAACCTACAATGATATTCAATAAACAAGGATCTCTTAAATACCAAAAATGCCTATGATAAACCAACAGAACATAATGAAAAAGAAAGAAAAATAAATTACCATAATTAGGAAATTTTCAAAAAGTAAGGTCGTTGTGATTTTTTCTATTCTACGAGTAACATGATTCATCATTCAAGAAATAACAAATGGTATCAGACATTAAAAATACACACATACAAATAGACACTGTCACATAGGAAAAGAAGTTTTTCATCCCAGGTCGTCCATAAACCATCTAATAAGTTTTTTTGATGAATATGAGAGGAAAACCACAGTCAATGATCCTCTCATCTGGAAAATTCACTAACCTCTACAAGCAGTTATCCTTTGTAAAATTGTATGGTGGGGATAACAGTTAAGAAATATCTTTATATAAGAGGGTGCCTTGGGTCATATTTTTGGAGGCCTATTCCATCTTATTTTGTGGGATTATGAGAATTTGTATATGAATAGGCATTTGACTTAAAGTCTTGCAAAGTGCCACAAATATCTGTGCGTCGAAAGTGACAAAATAACATTACGAATGAGCAGAGTTGTAGCATTCATTTGTTGTAATTCAACAACTGAAATTCTTTTTTTAACTGCTTATTATCCCAATAAGTAGACATTTATTATATCATGTCTTTGACAAGTTCTAAAAGAATGAAGAAATATCATAAATTTCTAGAAGTGATTGCTCACTTCTCAGCAGTAATTTAAGAAGTTTCACAAGTTAAAAAACCATACTTTTTCAAGGCCTCCACGAGATGTGACCTCTACAAAAAGGCGATGCAGATCAAGAGCCTTGCCTCCAATTGTTGGAATCCTATAAGTTCAACGGAAGAATATCATTAGTGGATCTGCAGCAGTTCCAGGGTTCAAGAAAACAATCAATTGAGCAAATCGAAATTCCTTTTTAAATTTTAAACTAAATAAAATACAACTTCACCCCTAGTCATAAAAAAAACGTTCATATATGTAAATAAACAAAAGAGTACAATAAATTCCATACAACAGGTTCGGAGAGCAAACATCTGAGAATCAGTCCACTAGTCTTGCAAGGGTCATAGAGGCAACCATGAGATTCCTTTTCTGCTACATCACTCTGAGAGAGGTTATAACTGACTCCTTTGACTGTGGGGCACCTTTCCCCAATCTACACCCACCCAACCCACCCCCCCCCCCCCCCAAAAAAAAAAAAGTGAAGAGGGAATACATCTACCAACCTGCCAAGAGGTGGTCTCATTCCGATTACATGTTTATAAAGAAGAAATAGTAGAAGTTATCAATTAACAAAATACTGGTAACAATATATATATAGCTTCTCATGAAGGGCTTTGTGTTTTGCTCATCTAATGGCAACCAACGTCTTCAATTTTTTGGTAGGTAAGTGTTTTTTGTGTCTTTATCCTTTATAACTAAATCTACACCTATAAACAAGTTTAAGACTCGAAACCAAGATTTTACCAACCTATTGAAAGGTGGTCAATTACATGTAATACCGATAAAAGACAATCCTTTAACAAACAAAACAACAGAAGCCAAAAAAAAATCAAATGGATCAGTAAAACGAACACTTCTCCCTAGTCAATTATCAACTAACACTAAATGAGATAAATAATATATTAATACATATAAAGAGATTAGAAGTAAATCCTTCTAATCCTGTCAGCTCAACTCTACTCAATGGTAAAAACTGAAAACCAAAGGACAGACATTCATATCTTTCAAAGAAGGAGAAATGACAATGGACAAGAAACCAAAATCATAGCTTTTGCGAATCAGGACCATTGATTTACATATTAAAGTAATTATCACTAACAACAGTTGTTTAAATAAACAAAAAAAAATCATTAAAGAAGAAACCCATTTCAACACACTAGAATAAAAAAAGATCATCATCAAATACAAGTGACCCAAGAATCAAAAAATGCCAACCCACCAAGCAAAAAAAAAAAAAAAAAAAACCAAAATTAGAGATTGTAAGATGAGACCCACTCACATAAACTTGGTACCCATGGTTCTATGAAGGACTTCAAGTGTCCCCATGAAGAGCTTTGGGTCTGCAACAACTTCTTCATAGGTTGCCTGTGGTGGTGGGTATGACTTCTTAATGGTGGTGGTAGACTCTGAATTCCCATTCAGTGCTACAAGGTCTCTGTTGGACATGTTAAATAAAAATAAAAAGAACCCAATCAACAGAAGGTCTTGTCTTTTTATTTTTTCTACTTGGGTTGGGTTTTAGGAAGAAAAAAAAAATTTAATTTTTGAGGGAGGGTTTTACATGATCAGATGAAATGAATATGAAGGGATTGTTTTTTTGGAAACCTAATTGTTACAGGGGAATGAATGAAATCTAATGTTGATTTTGTCCTTTTTTTTTTAATCATTAGAAGACGATAATGCCCCTTATTAAAGCTGTTAATCACGAATTGAGTGTTGGGCTAAGATGGGCCGGGCAGTATTGGAAGCATTAGGCCCACAAATGGGAGAACACAGTTTCGGTTGTTTTGAACAAATTGTTTAACAACCTAACTTGCTTCTTGAACATGTGACTAACTTTATTATTTCTTGAATTTGGAATTTTTTCCATTTGGGCGCACTTATTTTAATACGAATTGCCTACGGTTTTAAAAAACAAAAAAAAATTGTTAAATAACAATATGGGAAAAATACAAAACATCCCTTATAAATTGCCTAAAATCCAAATAACTCTAACTTTTCTGAAGTCATATAACACAAAAAAACATCTTTGTAAATCCAGATAGCTCCATAAATTAAACTTATGTTGATCAATGAACTATTAATTTTTTAAAAATATAAAAATAATAAAATGGAAAATTATCCTAACTAAAAACAAAAAAAAACAAAAATAAGAAGAATAGTGAGGTCCACTTTCTATGAGCTCCTAGATCTAGTTAAGCGAAAAGATTGGTTTAGCTCTTCACATCTGAGGAGTTTACTGTTCACATATTTAACTAATAATCCTCAAGAATCATACCATTGGATATATTTTAAGGCTGTGTTTTAAAAGAATAAAAATACTCAAAAAAATCTTTGAAGTATTGGGAATACCAAAATCATCATTTTTTAAAAATTCCACCTACAATTTTAAAAAATAAAATGACTTGACTATTCTCTTATGTTATCTACTATTTAAATATTATTACATATATTTAATTTTTAATAGTCCAATTAAAAAATATTAAAAAAATTCTTGATCGATCTCCAATATTTTCAGCAAATTGAAAAGACCAAGTCATGTAATTACTTAACAGAATGAGTTCTATTGATTGTGGGATGTGTGAAATCTTCAGTTGATCTTCTTCCATCTTCATTACTAACTTTGATACTGCTACTTATTACAACTCATGACACAATTGTTCTTCATTGACATTACCAACACAACATACATTAACAGATTAACTGTGGTTTCAACCCTTGAAAAATTTGCAAATGTTCATAATTTTCTTAGGGTGATTCTTTTCTCTCAAAATCCATAAGATTATCTTCATTTATTGGTGGGTGTGAGCAGGAGGTGTAGTTACTCCTTTAGCATCTAAAGTGTTCTTCTAGGTGTTCATCAGCTAATTGAGCATTGCTTTTCTTCCATGATTAGTTTACTGCTCCCCGATTTCACACGGTTCTATATCTTGGGTTATTTCTTGTTTTTTTTTCTCCTCTATAATTTGTATTTTATTTGTCTGTGGATACAATGTTTTTCTCCTTTAGCATTCAAATTTGTTCTTCTCCATTTGATTGTTGTTGTCCTGTAGATTTTTTAATGTGGTATTTTTCTAGATAACCGAGGAATTGCTTCAACCTCCATTCGCTTGGCCTTCTCCACTGCTTCATAACAATGGAGTATTTTATATGTTTAATATTATACAAAAAAAAAAAAATCCTTATGTCAAATATTTATAAAATATAAATTAAAAATTAAAAAAAAAACTCTAAAAAGTTAAGAAAATCCAAAAAAAATCTTGTAAATTTTTTAATGACAATTTTAACAAATTCTAACATTTTGTATAATATATTTAAAATTTTTAATAACATATAAAATCACTCTCAAATAAAAAATATTTCTTATATTAATAATATTTTTCAATTAGATGATGGTTATGAAAAAAATTTAGTATGATGAGAGAGCGTTTAAATATTATATAAGGATGTGTTAGTCTTTTTAATTTCTAAAATTGTAAAATGAGATTTTATTTAGTATAATTATAAAAATGACAGACTTGGGTATTTCTAACTTCTTTAAGATTTTTTTTGGATATTTTTCCTTAAAAGAATGACTTTCTACTAAATAGCTTAATAAAATTCAATTCATAAAAGGCTCACTCCTCTGTTTTTTAAAAACTTATTTTTAAAATAAAAGCTGAAATAGATTTCTTAATTAAGATTATTTTTTATGATACCACTAATAAACAGCACTTTTCATTTTTTAAAATATAAATTATTACCCAAATGCATCTTAATACTACAAACAAATCGAATCTCATTGAATCTCATCTTCGTAGGATGGTAAAAGTACTCATCTTTAACAAAGAGATTTGTGTTCGAGTCATGCTTCAGAAAAAAAAAAAATACTTAACAATATAAAAAAATTACTGCAAACAGAGCAAAAATTATGCCAAATCATGAAACAGAGAACATAATATATTCATAACACCCACAGACCCACCACCACCATCACCAATGTACAAACACAAAATCAAAACATTGTCTTTCATCAATCACAAGTACAAAATACAACAAACAACGAACATCACACACACTCTCTCTCTCTCTCTCTCTCTGTTTTTTAACCAAAGAAAGAAGGGTCATATCCATTGCTTCCAGTGGCAAGTATATAATAAGCAACAATATGTCCGAGAGACCCCCAAGCGAGCACATCCACTATGTTGAACCCAACAGGATCATTGGATTTCAATATCCCAACATATTCTTTGGCTCGGGTGTCGCCGGCCTCGAAGTGGGTCGTCCCGTTCTGCTTCGGCAACCCCTGTTTCGCGACGTTCTCTCTCTGGAAGTTGAAGAAGACGAATCGACCCAGGAAGAGTGAGAGACCTGTGCTTAGACTGATGACCAGTTGTGGGTTCAGCTCAGATTTGATGGTGAGGGAAGAGGAGGAGCTCTTCTTGTTGGGTTTGAGAGAGATTGAGGAGGATTTGAAGGTGAGGTGGTTTGGGGTGTCTGTGGGTTTGGTGGGTCTGAGGCCTTGGAAGGTGGTGGTGAAGAGGGTGGTGGAGGAGGCCATTGTGGGTTTGGGTTTTTGGTGGGTTGGGGAGGTTTGGGTTAATAGAGGGAGAGGGAGAGATGATGGAGGTGGAGGAGGAGGAGATTTTGGGATTTGGGAGGTGGGGTTTGGAGGGATTTGATTGGTGGGGGTTTTGGATAGAGTGACTGGAGGCCACAAGTGTTTTGAGGGGAGGGGATGTGTGGTAGATGTTTTTTTTGTAGTGGGGCACCCACCACCTTTTGTCACCACCTGTTATCACCACCTGTTTTTTTATTGTTCTCAATCCCACCACCATATAAATATAACAACACTATAACACCAATCCCCCCCCACTACAATTTATACAATGATCTCTCTTTTCCCTCTTTGTTTCTCTCCTCTCACACTCTCCTCGGCTTGTTCTCACTTCACGCGGAGAGGATCTCACTTCACAACCCAAACACGGAAACCCCTAGATCCAACGGAGAGGTCCTCGCTCAAGTTGGAACTAAACAGTGTATGTGGGTTTTTTGAATATTGAGTGTTTGACTGTGTGGAAACATCATGAAAGCCAATGTGTTGGTGATGTTAAATGTTTGTTTTGAAAGAAAGAAAAACATCAGCTTGACAGATCAGTGTCGAATTATCTTTCACACTCGAAGAGTTTCTGTCGACCAGTCTCATTCAAATTTAATAGAAAGACCGTCGAACAGCTTCTTTCACATACAATGGGTTCGTACCAGACTTTTTCAATTGACGAGCTCTGTCGATTATATATTTGATGACTGAATGTCGATGGGGTTTTTCACAAGTTTGTTGTAGAACTACTCCTAAGCTCAGAGGGTTCAAAAGATGATAATCAAAAAAAAATATTTTTACAATATACATTAAGTTTACGAATGAATATAGCTGGATCAATCAATGCTTAAAAGGAAAGATCATTTATTTACTTTTTCGTTTTTTGGACTAGTATATTCATTTATAATTTTATCCATTTATATGGCTTTTAGAAGGAAATGTGGACAACCTTGAGGATATGAAGAACCATCACCTCAGGTGGCATTATTTCATTGAAAAAGTGTGAACATCAATACTACAGAGATAAAATCATTTACATTTAGAGATATATTATTCACCTGAAATGACACTCAATAATCATCATAAATAAATGTTTACATGCATAGATAAAATATGCTGTCATTGGGTTTTTATCTGCCATTTCGGTAAATGAACCCAAGGAAGAAGTGTCGAATGTTTGGTCGAATAATTGGAATAGGCCGTCGATGGGCTAAATTTAATTTGTTAATTCCAGGACGGGGCAAATGTATTAGTATTTCAAGTGTATCTATGGTGCTTGGCTTGAATGCCTATGTGATAGATTTGCACCAATACCCATTTTCAAACTCAAGATCCAAAAAAAATACATACACATGACACACATAAGATAATGAAATTAAACTCACATTGCATTCAAACTAAAACATTAAATACCAAAAGAGATAACAGATTGTCGTCGGAGAGCAATCAAAGGTCGTCGGGAAGGGGGATCGATCGGGATATCGGACCGTAGGTGGTCAACAACCGTTGACAGCGAAGAGAGGGTGAGAAAATGGCAGGTGTCATTGGTTTTTTTTTATTTTGATTTAGGTGGTAGGATTGAGTTTTTTTAATATTTAGGGTGGTGGGATGTGTATAGGTGGTGGCCTTATGCCACTTTATGAAACGGAAAATAATATTTTTGTTAGAATGGTGGGATTGATAATCAAGGTGGTGGGAATAACGACCCTTTGTTGTTGTGTGGAGTGGCTTGTTTGTGAGAATCTGGATCAGCCAATGGAGTAGTCTCAGAATTAAAATTCACAGTTATTAATTGAATACTTATTTAGTTATGTTACTCTTATAATTGAATATTGATATTATTGATCATATTTTAAATTTTTTTGGGGTCATCTTTGTTGTGTGGAAGTAGAGCTTTTTTAATAAATTGTGTAATAATAATAATATCAATAATGATAATAATAATAATAATATCAATAATGATAATAATAATAAATTTAAAGTGTACCTGTGTATCTATGGTGAATGTGGTTGTGAAGTTTTACTGCACGGAAAAATATTAGGAGTCATGTAAACATGGATAATGTTAGGGCCGATCCCAAATGCAGTCTCATGTTCATTCCATTTTCAAATTTTAAATTTTTTAAAAATAATAAACTCCGTGTATAAATATACTTGAATAAAAATGCTACATTCTATTTCGATTGATAGATCCATTTTAACAAATGTAAATTTTTTTATAAAATATATATATGCAAATACACCGATTTAATATATATATATATATATATGACTTTATAAAAATGACAGTGTAATAGCGCCCAACCAATAAACATTGATTTATTAAGTCAAGCAAGATTACTCTGTTTCTAATGTTTTGCCACTTAAACACAAGTATTGTTTACTTTAGAAGTCCTCAACTTTCATAACAAACCACAATAAAGTTATGCACAAACAAAAACCAAACTAGTCTATGGAGTTCAATTCAGAACAGTCATAAGTCCCCCTTTTTTTTTGGAAGATCCAAGTGATCCAACACCCATCCTCATAAGATTGTTCTGTACATCTTCTCTATTTATACAACTTAAAAAGACTACATGGAATACCAAGAATTAAATCTTATTTTTGATATAACAAACTCCCATTTCACATACTGCACATTCTTCCACCTACCACTAATTACACGTGAAAAGAGCCACTCTTTCCCCAGATTTCTTTCTGCATTTGATGCCTTCATTAACTTCAGAGGATCGAATCAAGGTATGAGTAGTTACGGCTGCGACCATATTGAAGAAGGCTTCCATAGGTTCGATCCCAGACACCGATGAAGAGTGACTCCGTGTCGGGGCTGAATGACACGCCGGAGATCTCGCCGAAGAAGTCAATCTCTTGCTGCTTCTCGTATCCACCTCTCACGTCGAATATGTGCACGAAGTCTGCAGGCTCCACCATCGCCATGAACTGGCCATCAGATGTGTAGCGGATCGATCGAATGGCCCCCAGGTTTCCCTTGAGGACTGCGAGCGATTTGGAGAGGTTCCTGACGTCCCATACCCGGCAAGTCTTGTCTTGGTTTCCTGTGGCAAAGGTGCGACCATCCGGATGCCAGGCTGATGCAAACGAATAGTCCAAATGACCACGCAGGTCTTCAACGGTCTGTTGTTAAAGAAGGTTGCATAAACACCAATGTCACCAAAGATATGTCAGCCCAACCAAAAAATATACACCCATCTACGGTGTATATTAATGGCCAGAGTTTATATTACCAAAAATAGGGAAAAAAAAACAAGGGAGGGGTAGAGTACCTTTCCAGTGTTGGGGTCTACAAGTAGTCCATCAGCATTATCCCCGACAATAACAACAAGCTTTCTGTCAGGGCTTAACGAAGTATGCTGAAATAATAAAATTAAATCAGTGAAGGGAAGCAAACATCCTCTATATTAGTGAAGGCTGATGATAATTGTTATCAAGTCCAAAATATCATCATGATCAAGAGCTGTATAATGTTAGGCATAGTTTAATAAGGTAAAAAGGGGATAAGGATAGTAAGATGAAAAAAATAAACTTTTTGAGTTATAAAAAAAATCGAAAAGACATGGTGCGGAAATTATCCCAATTCTGAATTTAGAAAAGGAGATTTTTTTTATTGTTTCCAAAATATAGATAAATACCCCCTTCTTTCTGTCCCTTTTTTACAAATGTTATCCCCCAAAATGAAATTGTCCTCAAAAACTTATTCCCTTGTAAATAGGCCTAAAGATTGCCAAATGTGATCTGGTAACTGAATAGCACAAAAGGTAAATTTCTACATCCCTTGAAATATATCAAATTTAGCAACCATTACATTAAATAAGACTGCATGATAAACCAACACATTCAGCACTAACAGTACTGAAAATATACTGCCCTGAAAATAAATAGATTTATAAAATATAAATTTGAAAGCTTACATTAACTGGCATGGGAGCGAAAATGCTTGGCAAGCTGATTTTTCCATGTCAAAGTCTCTTACTCCACAGTCATTATTCGATGCCATGAAATGAATGGTACCACTGCAAAAGTATTCAGATTAACATTAGCCACTAGGTCTGGGAGAACTGTCAAAAAAAAAAGAATAAGAATAAGAATGCCAAAAGGCAAATCACCTGGAACTGTCATAAATCTCTACGGCATTAGTGATTGCATTTTCATCATAAGTTGTCCTGGTACAGAAGCTTATTCCAGGTCGATCAAGATACTGGATATTACACAAGGGAAAAAAAATGTCAATTGTATATGGTTGTGGAAATCCAAGTCATTGTTTTATGCAGAGCTTTCTAAACAATAAATATTACGTGTACCTTTGGCAGTATCTTCTTGTCCAAGTTTTAAAATGCATGCAGTGACAGATGCACGAATTTATATCACATGTCCACAAATTTTCATAAAATGAAGAAACATATCATTACCTAGTCTTTTCTACCCAAAACAGAAAGGTATCAGGTGCATGCTAAAAGATTGCCAATGGGACATAAAAAAATGGACTTCAAATATTCAAAGATTTGATATCAGCAAATAATGAAATCCTTTATGTTATCATAAGAAGATAGCATATTTGGGTCTCAGATAAAGGAAGTGCTCAGATAATTATGATCAATCAGTGTGTTTTAAATAATTTAACCAAGTTACCTTACAGATGAGCTCTCCTTGAAATCCTCCTGCTACAAGGAGATTATCCCTTACTGACAATGTGCTGATTTGGGTCTGTGTGAAACCTTCTAATAGACTTCCAGGGTGTTTCTGTTATAGCAAGAGGCGATGTGATGCAATAAAAATTGTCAGAAAGAAAACAATCTTCCCCAGAACACACGAAGTACAACATGGATTAAACTATGGACAAAAAGAATATTCCAAACAATAATTGAAAGAATCATGGACCTCACGCGGAGCCACGTGCCCTGAAAAATTGAGGAGCTCTGATTTGTTACAACTCAATGAAGACCAATGGATCACAGAATAATGAGACATCATATAAACATCATGCTTAGTTGTGGCCCAGACCAAATTTCGTAGCTGCATAAAAAAAAGTAGAACCCCCCAGCAGATTAGGTACACAAGCATCCAAATAATCCAAAAACATATATATACATATTCCCTCAAAAGTAAGAAGGGAAAATGTTCTTGAAGAAACAAATATTATGATCGAAGAGGTTGCAATAAATATCAATTGATGACCAGGGGGAAATATGAAGCATAAGGGCTACAACCAGCAATGCACAATTAAAAACTGCAATTATTGCATTAAAGGGAAAAAAAATGTCCAAAACTTCTTTCATTCTTTTCTATGATTATCAGAAATGAGATTTTATTTTAAGCTTTATGGATTCTTTCTGTTATATTCATGTGTATATATATAAAACTATTCAATCGACTTCAGAGAACCACAACTTTCTCTGCAGAGTCTTTGGTAGAGTAGGAAACATTATATTCACCAGATTGTTAAATCTGCATGCAATATGTTACAGTCCATACAAATAAGAAGAAACCCAACTCGCAAATCACATAGCACTGAATTTGAGGGCTTTTTTCATTAGATTCTATCCTCTTACATATTTCCATCACATCCCATCCTTCTTCCTTATACTCCCATCTAAAGCTCAGTCTCAAGATCACTGAACACTTCCACATTGTACAATGAAGTTTCTCCCCTGCCCGGAATTGATTAAATTCCATTCCAATTGTTTACATTACCTCTATTGAAGGGATATCTTGACTATAAACAAATGGAAAACTTCACAATTTAGAATTCAAACTCAAATGAACTATACTTTCCTGGCAGTAGGCTTGCCTTCACATAAAGAGCCACTGTCTTCACAAAACTCTCATATTAGCTCAAGGTTTAATTACAATACTCTTCAAGGTGCTGACCATTTCATGGTTCAACTTATCTCATGTTCTGACAGCACCCGCCCAAAAACAGATATGAAAAGAGGAACCACTCATTCATAATGTCATGTGCAACTTCTCCGCCCCCCCCCCCCCCCCCCAAAAAAAAGGAATAAATAAATATTAACACTTCGTAAAAAAGTAATCCACTTTTAACTTCATGACCATTTTCATAATAAACAAATCAAATCAAAGTAATTGATAATATATCACCCCTTTTCCATTACAGATAAACAGCCGACTCAAATGCATTAAATTCCTCCCGTTACTCCCTGTATTCTTCAGACTTTTACTCATTTGAGATCCTAGTATTTTCCATCAACCATTATAAGCATAACATCCTGGTTTCAGCTACTCAATTTAAAAATTACCTTTCCCATCCAAGTCTAGTGCAAGGAACATGGATACCATCCTAGAAAATGTCTTTTTTATAGATAGTTATATGTGATGATCCTGATTTGTGATATCGCTGGAATTGTACCCCATTAAATCATTATAGATACCATCCTACAAAAGGTTGTGTGATTAAATAACGATCAGCAAAACAAAAAAGACAAAGGATCGCGACCAATATAAATGTGAAAAGATGACATTGATATGCTTAAATCGGATGCAACAGGAAAAAACATGATTCAATGAGAAATAATTGCTCTTACCTGAAAATGAACAAATGTCGATTTCACAGATCTTGAGTTGCGCTGAAATTCATAGAACATTCCCCCTTTCCTCGTGGGTTTGCACTCCTGGATAAAAAGGAAAGTAAAAAATTTACGCAAAATTAGTGGAATAGATGAAGAGACTATAAACACCATCTTTAAAATGATATGTATACATTAATACATTACACACACACCTTTTCAGACCCTTCACCAGACTGGGGAACATTTTCATAATTTTTGTACTGCTCTAGTCTTGTCTGCCTATACTTTTCCCTCGATATAGTTAATCTATCCCATGGGATTCCTTGTATATCCTTCCCTTTTCTTGCTTGCGTGGCCGAGGTATCGGTTATCTTGCTATGCTGCAGAGCATCCAACAAGATTTATAAACAGAAAGACAATCACAATAAGATACTCCAATCATTTAAATTACACACTCAAAAGGGGAAAAACACATGGAAAGGATAATGACAAAACCAAACTACATCAATACGTATGGAAAAATAAGGAGGGGTAGAACAGACCGCATGGCCATATTCATCTTCCTCCGAGTCCGAGTCCCCCATTTCTCTGCCATGAAACTCTTCATTCAAGTCATCCTCCATGTCTGCCATTTCATAATCATCTGCCATATAGTCAGCCTCGTCTTCTTGGTATTGGGACATGATCCACTCCAGAACAAAAACCAAAATGCCTCTGCCAAACAACAAGTTAAATTTATATATTTAATCCCTCCAGAGTCAAGTGACCTATATAAGTCTATTTGCAGTCAATCAGATCATGCCCCACTATTTCATACAATCGATTAAGTTCACAAAAAACTTTAAATAATTGTCACAAGAAACCCAGACCATATGTGTTGTGTAGCAAGGCATTTGCTGCATGAGGACACTTATACTCTGATAAAACTAAGATACATGAATAACATGAACAGACCAATGACAATAAGAGAATCTAACAGGATTCTGAACCATGAATGGCAAAATATTACCTTCAAATCCTGTTATAGTCCAAAGCAAGCACATTGGGAATCAATTCTAAAAACCCAACAAGGAAAATTGAATCACTACCAGACAAAAAAAAAGTCAAATGCTGATACTGAAACACCACTGACAGGGTACAAATGAAATACTAACCCAAACTCATCTTACCACACACAGATGCGCTCTAACCTAAATTATGAAAAAACAAACACAAATATAAGATTTATTGCAGGCAGGCGTGCGAAAGACGAAACCTTTATGATACATGCATGCACTAAACCAACCAATCTATCAAAAACAAAAATTAAAAACACATTGTTAGGGTTTCGTACATATTAAACCTAAAAATTGGAAACCCTAGGTGGAGACTTCCGATTTATAGAAGGTTCAGACAAAAATGACATCAACACCCAAAAAGGCAACACCTTTGAAATTAAAAAAAACACAACCAAATCGAATCCCTTAAACATCGAATCCACACCTTTCAAAAGAGGAATACGAAACCTTAACAGCACCTCAAAACACGATCTAACGCCGGATCTGCATCCGACACGGATTGGTGGGGAGGGGACGTGCGGTGTAGGTGACGTGTCCGATCGATTTTGATCGAATTCTCAAAACGTCGGTTCCACCGATCAATTTTTTTAAAAAAATTTATGTTTTTTTTCTTTTCAGTTTGATAAGAACGATAGAGTCATGTCATGATCAGGGGTCATTTCGACTTTTATTATCAGTTCATGTAAATCTGAAAGGCCATAAATGCCCTTATTTGTTGATGATAATTACGATTTTGCCGTATTTGTCGCACCTGATGTCGGTGATGTCATGTAAGGGAAAAGTAATATTTTTTAGTTTAGGTCCCTCGATTTTCTTTATTTAAAAATATATATATAAGATACATCTTACTTTTTTCTTTTTAAACCCTTGAAGCTTCATCATTAATTAAACGGATCTCACACTTCTTCAAAAATTTGTAATTTTTTTTATTTTGAACGAGTAAATAGTTTTTATTTTTCAAAACACTTTCATTTGATAATATATTTCATTTTATGAATTTTTTTGAATGAGGGATTCTTATTTTGAATTAGATTTCTCAAATTTTATTAAGTAGCATTTGGTTACACTCTCATTCATTCTGGCGACGACTTGGACAATATGGAAGACGAGGAATGAGTTAATTTTTCATAATAGTTTATTTTATTATGAAAATCTCTGGGAGCAAACGAGACATTATGTGAATGACTGGGGTAAGAAATTGTCAGGAGCGTCGGGGATCCACTTTGGGAAGATGGCTGGTGAATCATGAATTAGTGAGCTTGAGAAACAAACGGACCTCACTGAAATCCGGTAGAACTCTTTTGTATAGAGTTTTTGGGTCAATGGTTGTTTTGCTTGTTTGTTATGCTCTTTATTTATAATTCTGTTTTTTCACCCTCAATTCGGACACCGCATGTTTTTCCATCAGTGAATAGATATGATCATGTTTTTTTCCAGAAAAAATAGCGTTTGGTAGCAGGTATGATCGATTGTGCATTTCAAAATTCTTTAAGCCAAAATCAAACCTATTATTTCATCGTTTGTTTCTACATGATCAAATTTAGTGTTTGTAGTATTAAAACTAAAGAACGACTACTTTTCAAAAATTGATTTTCAATATTGTTTAAAAATCGAATTGCTCATTGAATCAGAAAATTGAATACATTAAGGTACACTAGTTTAACTATTGGGTCAACCATATTTGAACCTTATTTTTTTATGACATAATAAGTATATTAATTAATATGATTAAATAAGTAAATTTAAAAAATATGAAATATTTTTTTTTAAAATGTGCATAATTATCAAGTTCTTAATTTAGATACTTTTAATATTGTCTGTTTAAATTCAACAATAAAATCTAAATTTTTATTAGATTTCGTATATTAACAAATAATTAATTACTATTTCTATTAATAAATGACCATAGCTTGTTCTTAAAACCATTTGTTGAATTGGTAGGTTGATTGGATTTTACTTATTTTTAAACTATCATATTTAAAAATAAATGGAACTGAAATTTAAACGGACTAAGATGTAACCAATTCAACAAGTCGAATTTTAAAACACCGATTTAAAACTCAATTTTCTACCAGTAGCAGCTTTTCAATCGTGCAACAAAACACTGTCATACCATGTTGATCATAACACAACGGTTTAAGACTTACCCGATACAAACACGCGGAGATAGTTTGGTACACACACGTGAAAAGAGATCATGTATGTTTGTTATATATATGAACTTATTATTGATAGCGAGTCAAACTTTGGTTAATTGGCTTTATAAAAATAAGATCAGGGATTAAATATGATCAACTTAATTAACTTTTTATGATTAGGATCAAGTTATTCACTTTTATTGTATGGATAACGTGTGTGATATATCAACAATGCAATCCTATATGATTTTATGGACTTCTTATTAATGTGTTGACCAACATCTAATGTGTTATTTGATGGAATACTTGTTCTAGTATTGAATAAAAAAAAAAGTGGAATGGCTAATCAAGTTGACAAACATAAACGTCTGTGTCTTTGTAATCTATTCATTTTCTATTAGGTATATTTTTTTTCTTTTAAAAGATATATGGTGAGGGTTCACTTTATGTGTTACAAGAAAAGTTTTCTAAATAATAGCTAGTCACATACCGTGTCTGCATATATTACTCCAAAAGAAGCTATATAATACGATCTCTCAAGTTACATGGAAGCTATATTCTCTATTTACAACTATTATGTCTACACCAATTTAAATTGGATGATTAAATAAAAGCTACACACACACAAAGACTTCTATGCATATATGTCTATATTGACATGACCTGTGGGGTATTTAGTTCAATAGCTATGGAATTTGATATTGATTACTAGGCTATTTAGACGACTATGCACTTGCTAAATTTTTATACAGGAATTAGGTAAGCTCACAACAAGAAATTTAACTTTTATGACAGATATTAGCCATCACAAAGTCGTTGCCATTGAGGGTGTCGACAAAAGTCTTGGGACAGTTGTAGCCCGTTGTAGTATCTGAATTAGCGACACATTATATCCGTCGCTATTGATGGGCTTAGGTAACATCCTTGACCTTAAGTGACGGTCTATATCCATTGCTATTAACGAATTAGTAACGAAAATATTTGTAAAATGGCATTTCTTTTTTTCCTTTTTACCCATAATATGTAAATTTAAAGATTTTATAAATAAAAAATTCAAATAAATTCAACATCTATCTGAATAATTATTCTCATTCAAGTCATACAATCACAAATTGAAGATAATTTCATTTAGCAAATTTATAAAAATTAAAATATAAACATTAATTATAAAGGTAAGCTTCAAAAATAAAATATTTTCATTTACAACAAATGTTCTTCTTTTTTACACCTCAAAATGTGATGATCAAGCATTTGACCAACTCTTGTGAAAAGGTTTTGACTTTTTTGTAAAAATTATCTAACCATAGCTTGGTTTTCGATTTCTTAGTTTTGTCTTTCACATGTTCGTCAAGTGATGCTTTTATAAACTCCGAAGCAAAATATTAAACCTCCTGCACACAAAAAAAAAATTATAAATCAAACTCTAAGGTGTATACATATTATATATAAAACATATAATAGTATCCCATAAGAAATTATATGAAAGGAATAAATGATGACCAATACTATAATCATGACTAAGTAATAAGAACATGTAGCCCATCAAACATTAACAATATAAAACTCAAATAAATGAAATTAAAGAGATTTAGTAGATGATGTGTTTTTAGGAGATATGAAGCATAGAACTACTTATAGGTTTGACGCAAGTGGATTAACCTTTTCTACTAATCTAATGCCTTGGCTAGTAAAAAAAAAGGCTAGAACTGGTCACAGAACCGGACACATTCATTCTATCAAAGCTTTCTCTCACCATCACTATCATATAAAAAATTCAAAACTAGGGTTATAGTGTATGGGGACTTTGAGTTACTACACATTCATGGAGCCTAAGCATATTAGTCATCCATAAATAGGCACATGCATGTATATATAACAATCAACAATTAGAAGAATAAAAATATACAATTGTGTTGTAATTTGTCTGCTCATGAATTCCATTTCATAAGTAACATTGTTGTTTGAGGAAGAAACATCTGAAAATGAAATTCTGTTGAACATGAATAAAAATAAGAACTCAGTTCAATTCTTAAGTAAATCTAGTATACAACTGCAAAGAATAAAACCACTAATGCAAATTTCAATTGAACTTCTTAAGACAATATAAGAAAATATTATAGAATTCAAGAGTCATACCGAATGCCATGCACCAATATTGATTAGTGGCCCTTCTTTCAACATACCCCATGATGTCATAGGCAAATAATTCAATCCATAATAAAGGGAGATCACAATAATCCCACGAATACCCTGATTAAAAAATGCATAATGAGGATCTTAGATCTCTGGATACCAATAAATTAAAATAAGAATGAATGTATACAAGACAATAATCAAAATGAATGTTACCAATAAACTATAATCAAAATAATTTTCTACTCTCCATGAATTTTAAACAATTCAAATCACAATCAATTTTATGACTCCTTGTAAACTCCCTTTAGGGCAAAAGACACATCTTCTTTCAATCACAATCCAGAAAGAACCACTAATGATTAAATGTACTACTTTTGATTATCAATATAGGAATTACTTCAACATACTCAAGCATCCACAAAAGGACAACAGCTCTCTCCAATAGTCACTTTTCTTCGTTGAATCTTGCAACATCATCCATCTTATATAGAAGAATAAATATATTTTTAATAAGTAAATAGTTTGACATTTTTTAATAAGTAAAAGTATTTCATTTATTGATTGTTAAAACACCATTTTGCCTTCAATATTGTCATTTTATAAAAAGTGAAAAATCGAATATCAATAAAAAAAAATTTCATAAAATGGAAATAATTCCCTTCTATAAGCATTACAAATAAGAATTTATTTATCTTATCGAACCAAACAATTTTTTAATTAAATTATCAACACTTATGTTACCTACACTTAAAATCAGCAATCCGCCGAACCAAACCCCCCCCCCCCAAATTTGGATAAAGAATTAAGTTATTATGAGGTTTATGACTATTCTAATACAAAGAAAGATAAAATGATTTTTTGTTTCGTTATGTTTTGAATTATTTTTGTTGGAAAACGTAATAATAAAAATTCTGTTGTTTGAATAAAATGTGAATAAAGAGTGAATAAAAATTTATAAAATGTGAAATAAATAATAATAATTGATTTAACAATTGATTTTAAGTCGAATAACCTGGAATAACTTAATTCTAATGATTAGCTAAAATCTATATACCATTTTATACTAGTTAATTTTGACATGAAAATTCTCATTTATTCTAATGTTCCAAGCACCCATTTTGAAACTATATTCTGACTAACTCCCACTTGGGTCCGGGGATCATGAATCTAAAAGATATTAAACACGATTAATTAATGATGATTTATTTAAGTTGATATATTTGATAACAATTTTTAGCTTTTAACTTTTAAATGATTATGTATTTGTTTTGATGTGAGCTTAAAAGTAAAAAGCTGATTTTGAGGTTTGCTACCAAAGATATTAAACACGATTAATTAACGACCAAAACGGATCCGGCCACAGAAAGCGGAACCCAGGTGTCGCCACGTGTCCTTTCCGTACTCCACTGATTCCAAATCCGCCACGTCACCATACGACGGCGCACGACTTCCTCACTCTCTCTGTCTCCCCCCCCAAAACAAGACCAAAAAAATCGACCATTTCAAAAACCCTATTTTTTCGCTTCCCCCAACCAATCGCAACCACCAATCCACCACCAGCGATGGCAGCGACGCTTCTGAGGAAGGTCTTGGGGTCCGTCTCGCCCTCCTCCACCCGCCGATCTGAGCCGTGGATCCCCGTCGAGCCCTCGATGGGGGCTTTCGAGGCCCTGCCGTCCGATCTGCTCATGCAGATATTCAGGCTCCTCGGCCCGAGAGACGCCACGAGAGCGAGCTCTGTTTGCAGGTCGTGGAGGTCCATGGTTTCCGATAATCGGATGTGGATACAATTTTTACAGAACGGGAGGGAGAGCTGGGACTCGGTCGCCTTTGCCGAGACGCACCTGCGGTCGGTGTCTCCGTCTCTGTGAGTCGGATTTCGCTTTCAGAAGTGAAAGATTGGATCTTTTTTTTTATTATTTTGAGCGATTTTGATTTACATTTGGAGTATTTTGTGTTTTGATTGATAGGGAAAGTGTTTGTTTTCTTTTGATACCTTTAACTTTTCTTCTGAACCGTTTTCTTTTATTGGTTCTGTTTTTGTTACTGTGTAGTTGAATTTTGCATATATAACTGAAAAGATTGTTTTTTTTGTAAGTTTTAGTAAGTTAGATTGGAAGCGTTTCGCGTTCAATTGATAGAAAATGATTGGATCTGTCGATACTTGACTTATCGCAAAAATATAGTTGGTCTGGTTTTATTGAAGTTGCATATCTTGTCTTGCTTAAAAAAAGTATAAAATTAGTATAGCACCTTATACCAACTTTGCCCTTCATGACCACACCTTCTCTGAAAAGGACTTGCCCAAGTTTTCCTTGCTTCTTTTTATGCTGATTCATCACAAATCCAATAGGATTACTTTGTTGGTCAAATGATGTAGATGTTCTACCTTTTGCAGGATGTACTATAGTCATTCTTCACAGTTATCTTTCATGCATGTATATGGACAGCGGGAAAAAGTACCGGGGTCTGTTATTATCGATGGTGAGAGCTTACTTCTATACCATGTTAGAGGCAATATGTAATTTTACCATCTTGTGACAATATTCCTTTTGTGAAGTCATTTGTGTGGGTTAGCAGCATGATGAGCCACAGTACCTTGATGTTCATTTCCTTTTTTGTATATGCTTTTCTGCAACTGATTCCTTGAGTTTGCATTGCATGTATTAATCATCTTTTGTTTAGGGGGATCTGGATACTGCAAGTATGGTTGGAGCAAATATGATATACCTTCTGGTCGTTGGGCAACATTTTTGGTATGCATCACATACTGATGGCATTTGGTCTACATGCGAATGAATTTTTCTTGTGACTCAATTTTCTGTGCATCTTGATGGCTGAATGAGTGTTGCAATCAGCATTTGAATATAATGCTCTTTTGACTGCTCACCAAATTTGGACTTTGATTTATTTGTAGGAGTTTGGCAACATCGAGTCCCCACTAACATCCAGACTTCGACATTTTTTTGCCACAATTTATATCAGGTTCATGATATGTTATTCCCTTTCATTTGTTGTTTTGTGTAGATACCTATTCTACATATTCCAATATGTTAAATTTTCAAGTACCTATGTTTGAGATTTAACTTAAACTTTTGTACATGTTGCATCTTCTGGATAATTGATACCGGCCCTTTAGGACTATGATTCTCAAATATTGAAGTTTAGTTGATTCTTCGAAGTGGAGATAAGTTTGATATTTTATTACTAGGTAAAGAGGAAAAAACAACATTTATAAATGAATTTTTTTTCTTATCCTCCCCCAAGAGGTGATCAGATTGAAATGGCATTATATCTCAAAGTTTGTGTGTCACTCCCTTTGTAATGTGGTTCTTGATGTCCACATAGGATAGACATCCAGGCATATAATGACTAGATCTTCTTACAGGATGCAGGTGAAACCATCATCTCAGCCAGTTATCGTGTCTATCCCGATCTGCCATTCTGATGGTCAGTAGCTATTCACCTGCTTAACACATCTTGTACCATGTGCATGAAGTGTATGAGCATTTGCATGTTATTTCTCGTTTCTACATGATGAATATTTCCTTTGCCATAAATTTAATGAGATGCTTAACAATCTATTTTTTGAAATCTATTTTTGAGTAGTCTCCAGAACTCTCTACAATCTGGAGGAGGATGAAACTTCTTGCTCAATGCTTACTGATGATATCAATGAATCTGTTTTTGGTTTTGTGATGAATTGTTTTCTGCTCACCCTTTTAGTTGGTGTGTTTATTATTAATGGATTTTTTTATGTTATACTTACCTCCAGATACTGAATCTGCCAGAGCATCGAGAAAACAACTGAGAGAAGCCATCTACACGGTCTTGTTTGATATGAATGTTCCTGCAGTTTGTGCAATCAATCAGGTATGGATATTGTTGAGTTTTTGTTATAATTTTAATGTACTTGAGAAGAAGCAATTTGAAGATATTCATTAGCATTTCACGGCATTAGCTCATCAATAATTTACTCCCTCTGTAATCTGTAATTGATGTACTCTGATCCTAGCTCATTGTTGCTTGAAATGACTAGTGATGTTAGGTTCTTTTAGCTGCAAAACAAATCATTATCTTCTTCATCGGTTGAAGAATCCCTTTTCATGTATATCTTTCACTGAGTAATCTTTCGTGTATATCATTCAGTTTGGAAACATGCTATTTTTCTGAACCAAGCTCAATCGTGGAATTTGGGCATCTAGATAATTGAAATACTATGCAGAAGTTGTTGAACGATATTGTATTGTTAACATGTAAAATTACATGGTAAATCTTTGGTCATTGATTTTTCTTTTTCATTTGGATAAAATTCATGGTGCCATTTACTATTTTTATCACTAATTTTGTGAAAACTCACCCTCATGTGGAACATCCTAAATGGAAAATGTGTGGTGACAAGGTTTATGCAATGTTATCCTCAAAAAACTATTTCTTAGATATCAAATTGAGGCCTTAGCTATAATAATTTCTATTTTGATATAAGAACAATAAAACCAATTGATATGTTTTCTGATAGCACAAAGTACTCCCATTTTTTAATAATTTTGCCCAACCCAGTGTAAGGAATTTTTTGTGCATGAAAATCAGGATCCTATGCTAATCAAGTTCTGAGAGGGTCTCCTAACAGTATACTATGGCAAGTATGGGTTACCCTTAAGAAAAAAGTTTCATGTGACTGGTTATGCATAAATGAATATTCATGCAAGAGATCCAAAAACAATGGGTTTCATGGGGCTGGTTCCAAAAACAATTGAGTACTCACTCAAGAGAACAGAAAACAATGGCATTGAGGAGGGGCTCTAGGTGTCCTTTGTGCCATTGCAATTTGGAATTTACTGACCTTCTCCTTAACAAATGTCTTTGGGCTGGATTGGTTTGGAACCTATTATTAGATTACCCCGGAGTCCATCATCATGCACTGTCCAAATTTCTAGCATGTGGGCAATTTGGGGATGTCTGTCCAGCAAAAAGAAAGACCTAAGGAAATCAAATTCCTTTTACTGCTATTTGCTCTTTTCCAGGGTATTTGGCTGGAAAGACAATAAGATTTCCAATGATGTCCAAACATCAGAAATGTGTAGAAAGCCAAATGTTAGCGCTTATATATCTATGGTCTACCAAGAGAATTTATTAATTATTGTAAATTTACTGTCTCTTTGCCTTGATAACTTGGGGCATATGTTATTCCTGATTAGCATATGTTTAATAAACCAAAATCTTCTATATTTTCCCTCTGGAGGTCTGGGGTTGAAGCTTCATATATTTTAAGAAACTTCAGGTGGTGAGTTCTCATCTGACACTGCTAAAAACCTAGTCCACCGCACACTTATAAAAGGCCGGCCCATTTTTCTGATTTATTTTCTGGACTTTTTGCAATGCAATTCATACATTCACAATGAAAATGATGGATGTCATTTAATAAATATGAAAAATCTACTATATATTATTATGTAAGAAAATACCACATTTATATTTTCTTGATATCCTTTAGAAGCCTTTCCAGCTCTTCTGTATATATTAACATTGAGTGTATTTAGCTTAAATCGATGAATCATTCTTGTTCTGTGGTGTTTCTTCAAAGAGGAACAAAATTATTTCTTCATCGTTTACACTTTACATATCAACCATAGTCTTATATAATCTGAATTGCAGGCAGTGTTAGCATTGTACGCTGCAAGGCACACCTCAGGGATTGTCGTCAATATAGGTTTCAATGTCACGTCAGTTGTTCCAAGTAAGTATCTGATTTTCTGTCATTCTCTTTCTTTTACTATCCGGTTGATCGTATATATTATATATTTAAGATCTGTATTTTTCCTTTTTATTGCTTGCCTAAATGCTGTCTGTATTTGTGTCCAATTACATTTGGTCATATTACTTGCCACTAGTGCGTAGTTGTTTATATTCACTTCACTGGATACTGGTTTGCTTCAGCAACTACATAGATGAGTATTTTGCAATATTTTTGCAGATCAATTTTTATCCAGTATCCTTGCGTCAGAAAATTTTCTCGAGTATCCTCTATCTTCTTATAATGGGTGCTATCACCATCTTTAACAGTTCTTCGAGGTAAAGTATTATATGAAGTGGGTGTGGAAATTGTTGGACATGGTGCCTTAAAGCTTACTGGGTATCTCAGGGAGCTGATGCAACGTAGAAATATGAATTTTGAGTCCTTGTACACCGTTCGAACACTTAAAGAGGTATTGATCATACTTTTTGTGTCGGTTTATCTGTTATGTGACATGTCTCTGCACAAAACACGCATGACCTGTCTTTGACATTTTATCTGCACAGAACATACCTTTCCAATCTCCTAACCATCCAATGTCAGGTGGTTTCAGAAACTATGTTATGTTGCTCTCGATTATGAGGCAGAACTGCTGAAGAACACACAAACTTCATTTGAGGTTGCAGGACAGGGTATATTTACTTTGGCTCAAGAGCGCTTCCAAACTGCAGAGATTCTTTTCCGGCCACAACTTGCTGGACTGTATGCTTCCTCAACCTAGCCATTTATATGTGACATAGTTTGACTAGGCTTCCTATCCTCACCTCCGCTCATCAAAATTAGATTATATGAGCAAGTGCCAATGGTATTGTCTATCTCGATGGAAGAAAAAAAAATCTTCTTCGAGGTACAAGGACCAATTGTAAATAATCATGGGAGCACTGGATTCTGTCAGATGAAACATATCGCCACAAAACTTCTTGTTGAGCAGTACATTCATACATGTCTCATGTCACACTTGTAGGAATGGTAATGTCACCGAAATTAACCATTCACAAGCAGAGGCATTTTATCAAACATGCATATAATAGTAATTACAATATGTACAAATAAACATATATTTCACACTCACATGAATGCAAATATATGAGAAAATACCAATGGTATTTTCTATCTCGATGAAAAAAGAAAAAAGAAATCTTTCGAGGTACAAGGACCAATTGTAAAAAATCATGGGGGCACTGGATTCTGTCAGATGAAACATATCCCCACAAAACTTCTTGTTGACCAGTACATTCATACATGTCTCATGTCACACTTGTAGGAAAGGTAATGTCACCAAAATTAACCGTTCAAAACCAGAGGCATATTATCAAACATGCATATGATAGCAATTAAAATATTTACAAATAAACATATATTTCACACTCACATGAAATGAGAATTGCAAAACAACAAACTGAAATTCAATAAAATTTACACACTAATTGATATGCGCTACTCCTCTGTTCATGTCATCATGTCATTTGAGAATCCGAAATCGCACAATATGTTTCCTGTAACACAGTGAACAGGAAGAATATGTGGTCTTTAACTATAGTTGAAGCTTGAGTGCTCTTTTTTTACCCAAATTTATTCATTATAGCCAAATCCTGAAATTTCTGCTGCATTGCCATTTAATCTTTCATAACTTTCTGTGTTCTAGATCTTTGGTTAATTTTTTATATTTTTGTGGGAATAGGCGTGCAATTGGTTTGCACCATGCCATAGCACACTGCATGGATCATTGTCGTGACGCCGAAATAGCAAGTGATGAAGGATGGTGGAAGACTATTGTCCTGAGTGGTGGTACTTCATTTTTGCCTGGACTGCCAGGTATTGGTGTGTAATAGTTTTCACATCCAATTTTAATTAATCGTTTGTGAGGTCCACTGTCTGATATATGTGACTGATGATCATATAATTTACTATTTCCGAAGTCTATTCCAAATTCCTGATTCTCCATTTTCATTTTCCAATTGCCTTTTTTTTCCAGAAAGGTTAGAGAAAGAGCTCTTCAAAATGTTTCCACCATCCATATCTGAAGGATTCAAGGTGATTCCCCCTCAATACGGGGCAGATTCTGCCTGGTTCGGTGCGAAAATTGTTGGCAATGTAAGTTTTATTTTTATTAAAAATATTTCCAAAGGCAGATATAATTCTCTTTAAGTTACTGTGGTTAAGTGATTTTCTCTTATCAAGTGTACCAACATTCGAATAATGAACAGAATCCAAGGGTATCATTGTCCTTGATATGGGTTATGCATAATGCAGCGGAGGTGGATATCTGGATTGAATTTTCTATCCCCTAACCAGGATCTTGCAAATTCATAAGCTTTTGAAAAATTACTTTCTTGCACTCATATTATCGTGCTCCCTTATATTGCAATCGATAATTTGATATCTGAATTTCATCTGCAAAACTACATACATATAAGCGCAGCTTAAAGCAGAAAATTTTTAGTTCTTAGGTTTTGCACGCATGCATGCCCAACCTCTGCATTATCTGACTGTACTAATTTACATCATCATTTTTACTGAAACCAGGTGAGCAGCTTCCCTGAAGCATGGTGCATGTCGAAGAAGAAGTTTCGGCAGAAGGTTCATCGCAACTCGTCCTTCCTCGGCTCATGGTGAAATCCATACATCCTTACAATCAGTAGCTTCAGGAAAGCTCATAAAACTTGAACAAGGGATGGGAAGATTCATTTTTTATGGTTGTATTTAGGTGATGCTTCCCAATATATTTATATTTACAGTTGCTCTTTTTTCTTCTGTGTACTTGGCTGTAGGGGGTGTGCTATCAACTTAAACCCTCAAATGAAATAGCTGTGCAGTGTGTATGTTTATTGTCATAATTTACTTGTAAACTGTTGTATTAAAATAAATATTCCTTTAGGACCCGTTTGGATATTAACATAAGCTATTATGGGATTTATACCTATTTCAGAAATTGTTGACTTTATCAATGAAATAAGAGATTTTGTGTTTGGTAGTGTTTTCTGTTATTCTCATTGGGAAACGTAATAATAAAGGTTGGGGTGTTTGGTTGATGAAAAATAAAATGTAAATAAGGTGTAAAAAAGTTGATTTGACATGTGGGTCTCATTGATGTATAAGAGGTGATGACATGTGATTTAATATGATAATATGTGATTTGATAGGTGAGTTTCCTTATTCCAGTGGAGGAATAACCCAATTCTATGGGTCGACTTGAAATACAAATACCATTTTATTCTCTCCTTATTCCGTATAGTTATACCTTTTTATTTCGTCTACTCAAACACCTATTTTACCTATTCCTCCCTTATTTCACCTCTATTCCACCCTTATTGCTACCCAAACCAAACGGCCCTTATAGTCTCTCTCTCTCTCTCTCTCTCTCTCTCTCTCTCTCTCTCTTATTTGTTTCGCAAATAAAGACATAAATAATGGTAGAAAAAGAAGGAAAAAAATTGTTACTTTGTTTAGTGTGCATAAACTAATGACAGTCACAACGGATCCTCAAAATCCTCATCACTCTAATAAATGCTCCCTTATCCCCATTGCTGCTGATCATCCAAAGAATAAACAGTCACAGCTCAAACCCTCCTCTTCATCCATGCATCCAACAAAACCAAACATCCCCCACTTCATCATCTCCACCATCTCATAAATCCCTTCACCACTTCTATGCCCACTATCCCCACCCACAACAAACTCATGAACCACCCCATCCACTTCAACTGAACTCACCCCACTTGTGCTCTCCAACCCCCTCTCCCTTATCAACCACCTTGTCTTCATTGCCTCATCAGCCCCACCACTTGATGCAACCACATCCCCAACAAGCTTCATCCGGTCCCCGGACCCCGGCTCAAGCCATAACAAATGCTTCACTGCCCTCTGACCCCTCCTTGCATCACCATGAGCCCTGCATCCACTCAAGTATGACCCAATTATCACCGAATTCGGTCCCCCAGGCATCGACCCGATGACCTCCTCCGCCTCCCCAAGCCGCCCTGCCCGGCTCAGTAGGTCCACCAAGCACCCATAGTGCTCTATACCCGGTTCGATGTCGAACTGCTTCACCATTTATCAAAGTATCCCAGCCCGCGCTCCACCTTCCCTGCGTGCGCGCACGCCACCATCATCGATACAAAGATCGCCTCGTTTGGGCGGACATTGTTCTGCTCCATCGCCTCGAACACCTCGAACGCCCTCTCCGCGAGACCGTGGTTCGCGAAACCGGATATCATCGCCCCATACGCCACCACGTCTTTGCTTGGCATCTCCCCAAACACTTCGCAACCGCTCCTCACGCACCCGCATTTCGCGTACATGTCCACGACCGCGGTCGCGATGCGTATGCTCATGTTGTTGTTTTCCACATGTGCGTGGATCCGCCTCCCTTGGCACAAATTCCCCGTGCGAGCACACGACGAGAGCGCGCTAACGACCATCGATTCGTTCGGATCGAACCCACGGTCCATCGCGTCTCGGAACACGTTCAAAGCCTTCGAATGCATGCTGTTCTTTGAATAACCCGTAACCATCGCGCTATAAGATGCAACGTCCTTTGCTCTCATCGCGTTGAACACCCCTTCCGCTTCAATAATTCTTCCCCGATTCATGTATGCGGTGATCATCGCGTTCTCAACTACGGTGTCCGGCCCCGGGAAGTCTTTAAATACGCGTAGCGCGGACTCGAAAGCGTCGCACTCCGCATACATGTGCAAGAGCGCGCTGTGCGAGTGCGCGCGCGCGCGCGCGCCGCCTCGCTTGATCATGAGACAATGCGTCTGCTCGCCTTCACTGAGCGCGCGCGCGCGCGCGCACGCCTTGAGCGCGAATGTGTGCGTGTGATCGTCAAATATTTGTAAAGGCAACATTTGCGCGAAGAGCGATATCGAATCGTGTGGGAGACCGCATGTCATGAGGCCTCGCATCATTGTGTTGTAGACGAATGCGTCTTTTTGGCGGAGGAGGGTGAACATCACCCGCGCAGAGTCAATGTCGTGCGCTGAAACGTAGGACTCGATGAGTTTTACGGAGGTCGGGCGGTTGGAGAGGCCAATGATGATGCATTGTGCATGGACTTGTCTGACTTCTTGGGAGGTTTGGCATAGTTTGAGGAGTGTCACTTGGAGGGGTGGTTTCGAGGGAATTCTTGGTATGGGTTGTATTTGAGATGGATTTTGGTTGGCTTGGGATAGAGTGGGAGGTATATGATATGGTGAGGAAGCCATGCATGAATGAATGGGAGATATTTATGGATTTGGTTCTTTTGAAAGTGTGTAGAAATGGGTGTGATTCAATGACCACACATTGGCAGGGACCTTATCTCATAAGGCCTTTCAAAGGTCCACTGCTGAAGATGTGTGCGGAAAGAAGTCTTTTTGGAAGATTTTTATTCAATTCAACAACACATTTCTTTGCACACTTTGTGTTTCATTGAAAAATCTTACCAATAAAAACAAGTGGAATAACATAGGATCTGGTCACATGTTAGACATGTACAGTACTCTTTGAAAGATTTTTTTTTCCATTGACGTAAATAATTTATGAATCTAGTTGAATAATCCATTAAAACTTGACAACTCATTGCATTGATCGAACTGGTTAACAAGGTGACAATAAAACAATTTTTTTATAACATTAATTTGAATTCCTTCATCAAAGGAAGGATAGGAGGCCGAACTCGGTAGAAATCTTGTTTACACGGGTTCCTTGGTCTTCGCTGTATTATTTTTATGCTTTCTTTAGTCCTCTCATCCCTCTTCAGGCATTATCTATTTTTCTACTTATTATTGAAATAGAAATGTCTATATTTTCCTAAAAAAACATTAATTTGAATTAAACAATTTTTACATTAAACTGAGTTTAATTCATGTCAATTTTAAATTGAATTGAACGATTCATGAGTCGAGTTGGACAAAACATGAATTATATTGTATCATATGAGTTCTCTCATTGAAGAAAAACTCCGATGATTCCCATGTGAGTCAACCCTAATAGATATTGACTAGATCCAAAACTACGTAGTATTTCAACAACCCATCAAATAACTAGGTGCAACCATCTTACACACTAAAAAAAATATCAAACTGTTTCATAACATTATCTAGATTACACAAGAAGCACCAAAGACAATCTAAATGTTGTGAAGTGGCCCTAACAATTACAACACCCATCAATACCCAAACACATATCGATAACATTTATGATCATTTTGATAACTCCGATCCAGAGAAAGAATTCCTCATTCCCTAATCCTCATCTGATTCTAATAGATTTCGTGAAAATGATGAATGAACGGTCCAAACATCATATATTTCAAGACAAGAAGAAAATGAACATCGAACCAACCTTTTAAAGTCGGCTCGATAATAATTCTCATTCTTCTTCTACTGCAACACCCAGAGAGATCTATCAGAATCAAATTCTTATTGAACAATGAATTCTCCTTATAGACCAACGTTACCAAACTAACCCTCATGCTTTCAGAAACATAAAACCCCCAATGCGAAGGAGAAGGAGAAGACAATCAATGGAGGCGAGAATCTCCGACCAATGTGGGCGGTGTTGGAGCTATAGTTGTCAGACTTCGGTGGGAGAGCGGGGCACGAGAGGCCGTCCTTACCGTCATGACAAATGCTGCCGAAGAGGCCCGGATAGTAGCCTCCATTGAGATTGATGTAGCTGAACATTGTTTGTGAGCAGTCATTGGAGAGGTCATTCACCTCTGCTACGAATGGGCACATGAACTGCTTGTATGCATTGCAGCAGGGGATGGGAGGGTAGTCAGGTCCCTTGCATTGGCTTGTAAGGATTGTGTAGTTTTGGAACTCGAAGTTTATTGGGCAGGCTGAGTTAAGAGAATTACAGCGCATAAGCTTGTATCCACGGATAAAATTATGGAAAGAATCTACTGGAGTCGTAGTTACAAAGTTTGTGTATGATAAAAATTCAACAAAGATACAGTATCATACAAAAATATGAAAATGATTACATTATTTTCTTGATATGTTTTGATCAAGTAGAGGGAATCATAAACTCTTATTATTATTTAGGGTCAGTTTGATTCAGATGGAGAACTTCTTCTTCTCAAGAATCAAGTCCTAATAGATTACATGGATGATGAAATTTTGTCTGAAATATCTTAAAATGAACAGAGAAATGAAGGTATCCAAACACAATATTTTTAAAAATTCTGACAAAATGAGAATAAGAACAAATGCCAATATTCAAATGATTCGCTCAATCAAAACTCAACAACCCATCAAAAAAATCATCCCTTTTGCTATTGTTATTGGAGGTATCCAATTGGGATACTTTCAAACACCATGAAAAGTAGAAGTAACACGATTTGATTCCCATAAATCACACATTTCATGCTTTTAAAAATTGATTTCTAGAAATCATGTTTCTCTTTTCTTTTCTTTTTTAAGTTATTTTAAAGTGTCATTTATAACTAAAAATATGGACCACAATTTCCAACTGTAGTCCTGCAAAATCCCAGGCGTTTGAAAACGCGATTATGATTTTTCAATTTCTGAAAAAGCAGAATCGTCCAAACCGTATTTCCACACATCCCCTCATGAGAGAGGGTACTTACGCTTCTTTGTCTGTAGGAGTCTCCGAGAAGTGGTTCCATCCGACGATTCCAACAACAACAACTCATCTGAAACTAGCAATCAAAACCCAATCAAGAAAAGAAAAAAATTAGCCAAACAAAAGAAGAAGGAAAAAAAAACAGAGACCAAAGACCCAAAACAGAGGACCTCTGCAAATTCAAATGAAATGAACGAATACCACTCACTGTCAATGAATCTTTCAGAGGACGACGAGAGACTTGGGAGGATGAACAAGAACAAGATCACGTGGGGACATACATTCAACGCCATTATTCTCTCTCTCTCTCTCTCTCTCTCTCTCTCTCTTTTTCTATACACACACATATATGTATATATACATAGACCAAGTCTTTTTAGGGTTTTTTTAAAAAAAATTCGACAGGGGAAGGAGACTTCGAACGAATCAACTCGCGTGATGCGTTTTTGTATAATGAAATTATTATATATGATTTAATAAAAAAACAAACAAACATTGGGGGTAGGAATGTCGAACGGACTCGGATCTTGGTCAAATATATGTAGATATATATGGATAAAGTAAAAAGTAATACTTTCAGCATAATTCACATGGGGTCTCATTTGCTATCAGCACATGTTTTAATTTTTTTTTAAATTATATATGAAACTAGTAAAGTATATTTTTAAAATTTATGTTTTTCATAATGGAACATATAATTGGATAATAGAGTATATACTGTGTTAGTTAATTGTATTGCATTTACTCTGTTAATAATGTAACATTTGTAAAATGAACTATATAGTATAGACTGAGTGTATTAACACTCTTGGATAAATGTTATGAGATGCAAAAATGAATTTCAATACATATTTCTGACACATGTATATGGATATCCAATAAAAATAATGAAAAAAGGAATTTAAAAAAAAATAGATTATAATGCTTCTTCTTGGTGGTTTTTTTTCCTTTGGCGGGCTGGTGATATTTTTAAATTTATATTTGTTTTAATATATATATATATATCAATTTGGCATCAAATATGTAATTTCACTTTGATATTTTCACATGACATGCACGTTTATATATAATATGAATTGAACTGAAAAACTTATTTAACAAACTAGACAAGATGATTGTCTCCACATGCCTTGGCGTGGTGGTAGGGACACGCTCCCCTTGAGGGAGGTTGAGAGTTCAAATATGACCGTCTCCAAACACACTTGGAGTGGTGATAGGGACACGCTCCCGCTCCCCCTTGGGAGAGGTTGGGAGTTCAAATTCTGCCAAGTGCAAGAAAAAATAGTGTAAGTCCCTTTAGGGATTGGTTTGTCTATGAGCTCTCATGCCCGAGTTTCTACAACCCTCTGGGCTAGTTGTTAAGGGTCTCATGGTTTATCTCTATGTTCTCAATACAGAGCCTTTGAACAAAAAAAAAAAAAAAACTAAACAAGATACTAAAATAAAAAATTATGTAACATTAAAATTGTACAATTTGTGAATCAAAATGGACAACACATGAATCAGATTGTATCAGTGTATTTCAACATCCCATCAAACAAGTGTGTGCGCACACCCATATCATATACCAAAAAATACAAATTGTTTTACAACACCATCTAATATTACACATGGAAACCAAAACCAATCTACATGATGTGAAGCTGCTGCAAGAATTACAAAACACTCAAATGCCCAAAACACATTCTGGCTTTCACCAACACAGTGCCCCCAATGTGAAGGACAGGACAATCAAGGGGGGTGAGAATCTCTGATCGATGTGGGCAGCGTTGGAGCTGTAGTTGTCAGATTTCGGGAGAAGAGCAGGGCACGAGAGTCCATCCATACCGTCATGACAAAGGCTGGCGAAGAGACCTGGCGGGTAGCCCTTGAGGTCGATGTGAATAAAACCATTCTCTAGATATTATTCTAATTATGAAAAAGTACATGCAAAAAATTTTGAGGTGTGAAGGCAGCGATGAAAATGCACAATTCAATGAATACAAAATCGTTTGCCCAATAGATACAAGAGATATCTAATCCTCGAACAACAAAAGTAGGAAAAATCTGAAGTGCTCATAAGGTCCGATGAACCTTGTGCACTAAGTACACTCGAAATATACAAAATCCAAACCTACAGGAAGCGATCAAAGGTATTTCTCATGCCCGACTTAGCATGGAATGCTGGTATAATTTACAAACACCAAACACATTTTTCTCACATACAAAATCAAGACATCACATAAAGAAAGATAGATATCCTAAATGAACTCTTTTGCTAAAGATGCTCAATTGCTCATCAAAAAAATATACTCATCTTTATATAGGCTAGCATTCATGTAACTTAGTGAATTGCGTTAAAAAACAATATAACAACCCCACTATACTAAGAAACTCCCAAAAAAGTTGGAAACTCCTAAAATGTTTTTTAACATAAAAACCCCTCAACTTCCAAATTAAATACAAAAGGCTACCAAGACCTTTTTGTAACTTCTAACCCTTGATGTTGATGATTTTTATTTCAGTTTTTTTATTTTTTTGTGGTTCTAAGATCACAAAGAACTCCCACCAAATGAAAATCTAAGGCCTCATTTGGATAGATTCTGCGTTTGAAAAGTTAAAAATTTATAAACGCAGATCAAATCGCATATGACTAAAAAATCTTGCGATTGAAAGGTACAACGTTTTTCAAAAGTTGAGTTTGAAATATAAGATTCTAAGATTCTTAACGTTTCAATCTCATATCCAGACGCAGCGTAAATCAAGTAAGAGAACCTTTTAGAAATTGGGTTGTCAATCAAACTCAACATGTTGGGATTTTTAACAATTTTATTTGTGTGAAATAAATAACAATAATCGCGGAATAAATTATACGAAGCCAAATCAATCACCGGCGCAATCAGAAAAATATAAAAGCAAGCAAACCACAAAGAAACACCAAATTTAACGTGGTTCGGCGTAAGCCTACATCCACGGGGCACTCCAGCAACAATCCACTATATCAAATAATAATGATAATAACGTTCTCTCAAGTTTTGCCCAAAACTTGAGGAATACAAGATGAAAGAGGGATACAGGGTTACCTCAATGAAACCCTAAATAAATCTTTCAAACAATATGGAGAACCCAACATCGATGTAGATCGGAATACGTAGAGAAATATCTGAAGAAGAAACATTTTTTCTTCTCTCTCTCCTCTCTCTTCTCTCCCTTCACTGTTGCCGAACCCAACACGCCGCGGAACACTTCTTTTTCTCGCTACTGTTGTTGTATTTAATGAAGAGGAAGACCTAGGTATTAATACCCTCCACGTCATAATATGCACGTGTGTGCATTGCCATGCATTGGCCTTAATGCATGGGCCTTCAAATGCCCTCATGGGCTGGACCCAATAATGAGCCCAAACCCAACAATCTCCCCCTCCAGCCCAATGAGGGAGGAACCCAGCCTGCGGCTCCTCACTTGGAGTCTGTACTGTCCAGCTTCTCGTAGAGCTTGAACGTATCATGTTCTTCATGAGACCGTGCCTCTGAAAAACTTTTTGCCTCCCCCTCTTCAGTAAAAAGGATATACTCAAATGTGGGATAACCCAATGATGGTCTCTGCTCTCTCGATGATATCTTCATCGGAATCTCTATAGTCGCTGACTCTCTCGATGACCTCTTCATCGGAATCTCTGTAGTCTCTGACCCTCTCGATGACCTCTTCATCGGAATCTCTGTAATCTCTAACTCTCTCGATGACCTCTTCATCGGAATCTCTGTAATCTCTGACTGATGGCACTGCTCCCCCTGCTCAAGAGCTTCCTGTTCTGAATTTTCATCAATGTCAGGTATCTCTAGCAACTTATCAAAGTCTTCATTTCTCATCTTCTCCCCATCTGTAGCCGGCTAAATCGGAGAAGGAATCGGTGTCAAATCTGCAACATCACAAACTGATTTCGGAACCCCATCAAAATCTTCAATAGTCTGGTTTTCGTAGAAGACCACATCCCTGTGCCGAACAATTCTCTTCGTTGCTGGATCCCATAGCCTGTAGCCGAATTCATTTCCATAACCAACGAAGATACATGAGACTGCTTCATCTAGCTTCTGTCTCTCCTCTTTGGGTACAAGCGCCATAGCTTTACATCCAAAGACCTTCAGATGCGAATACGAAACCTCAGTACTGGACCAAACCTTCTCTGGAATCTCCATATCCAAAGGAACTGATGGTGACCTGTTCATCAAATAGCAGGCAGTCGAAACAACTTCACCCCAGAAGGTTTCAGGCCATTTAGCTTTCTTCAACATACATCTGACTTTCTCAATAATAGTGCGATTCATCTGTTCTGCGACACCATTGTGCTGTAGAGTACCGGGCTCAGTCCTTTCGTGTCGAATCCCATGACGCGAGCAATAATCTCTGAACCTCCTCGAACTGTACTCTCTTCCATTAACGGTCCGCAGTGACTTCAACCGTTTTCCTGTCTCCCGTTCCACCATGGCATGAAAGTGCTGAAAGTGCTCAAACACCTGATCCTTTGTTCGTAACAAGTAAACCCACACTTTCCTGGATGCATCATCAATAAACGTAGTAAAATACCTATTGCCACCAAGCGATTCAACCTCAAACGGACCATAAACGTCAGAGTGAATCAAGTCCAAAATATTAGACTTCTTTTTCGAACATCTATCGAAAGAAACTTTATAATGCTTTTCAATCAAACAGTAATCACAAGAGCTAAGAGACGTACCATTGGTAAAGGGAATGTAAGACTTCTTTACCAGAACTTGTAGTTCCTTCTCGCTCATGTGACCAAGCCGCCTATGCCATAAATCCGGAGACGAATCTTCTTCAGCTGCATTTATTCCATCCTTGCACACTTTTATCTTTGTCTTGTACGAAGTACAGCATGCCTTTCCTCTAGCAACAACTAGCGAACCCTTGGTGAGCTTCCATTTTCCATTGCCGAAGTGATTCTCAAATCCTTGGCGATCCAAAGCGGTCCCAGAAAGCATATTGAGGCACAAATCAGGAACATGACGAACATCTTTCAAAGTCAATGTGTGTCCGTCATCAGTGCGTATACACACATCACCAATTCCTGCAATCTTTGAGTGACTAGTGTTTCCAATCTTCACAATGTCAAAGTCTCCTGCCCTGTACGAAGTGAAGAAATCCATCTTAGGAGTCGCATGGTAGGACGCTCCCGTATCAACTATCCACTCAGTATTCTGATCTGCAATATGCGGACATTTTTCCTCTCCGAAAGAGAGAGCCACAAACTCATCCGTATATGCAGTCGCCACGATGTTCTTGTCGTCATCTTTCTTCTTCTGATAATTTTCCTCATTCAGTTCTCTTTTCCAAATTCGACAATTCCTCTTGAAGTGACCGGCTTTACCGCAATGGTAGCACGCATTTTCTTCATACCTTGACTTGCTTTTGTATCTGCCATGACCTTCTTGTTCTCGACCATTGCTCCTCCCCCTGTTCTCTGTGACAAGTGCTTGTGCATCATCTGTACCCGCTGATTTTCTTTTTGTTTCTTCATTCAACAAGCAGTTCGTAACTGTACTCATAGACAACACACCATCTGGAGCAGAATTACTCAATGTGACGACTAACGTCTCCCAACTGTCTGGCAAAGATCCCAAAAGCAGTAGCGCCTGTAACTCATCATCCAAAGTCATCTTCATATTAGTCAACTGATTCACCAAGCTTTGAAACTCATTTATGTGCTCTGTAACACTGTCACCTTTGAATTTTAAATTCACGAGTTTCCTAATTAAAAATGCTTTATTCCCCGCAGTCTTTTGTCCTATAAAGACTGAAGCGTTTTCCATAAAGAGTGTGCGTTCGTCTCATTCGCAATATGATGGAATATGCTGGGATCAATCCATTGCCGAATATTAGCAACACATTTTCTATTCAACTTGGTCCAGTCTTCTTTTGTCATTTTTTCTGGTTTGCTTTTATCTCCTTCAATTGGTTCAAATAAATCCTTACAGTAAAGGATGTCCTCCATCTTGGGCTTCCACATCAACCAATTGGAACTATTCAATTCAATCATCTTGCCGATGGAATTCTCCATAACTATCTCACACAAATAAATTCAACCTTGCTCTGATACCACTTGTTGGGATTTTTAACAATTTTATTTGTGTGAAATAAATAACAATAATCGCAGAATAAATTATACGAAGCCCAAATCAATCACCGGCGCAATCAGAAAAATATAAAAGCAAGCAAACCACAAAGAAACACCAAATTTAACGTGGTTCTGCGTAAGCCTACATCCACGGGGCACTCCAGCAACAATCCACTATATCAAATAATAATGATAATAACGTTCTCTCAAGTTTTGCTCAAAACTTGAGGAATACAAGATGAAAAAGGGATACAGGGTTACCTCAATGAAATCCTAAATAAATCTTTCAAACAATTTGGAGAACCCAACATCGATGTAGATCGGAATACGTAGAGAAATATCTGAAGAAGGAACACTTTTTCTTCTCTCTCTCTCCTCTCTCTTCTCTCCCTTCACTGTTGCCGAACCCAACACGCCGCGGAACACTTCTTTTCTCGCTGCTGTTGTTGTATTTAATGAAGAGGAAGACCCAGGTATTAATACCCTCCACGTCATAATATGCACGTGTGTGCATTGCCATGCATTGGCCTTAATGCATGGGCCTTCAAATGCCCTCATGGGCTGGACCCAATAATGAGCCCAAACCCAACACAACAAACCCATCAGAAAGAAACAAAAGGGCATTTCTTTCTGAGATTGCTCCCAGTGATTGATCAAATCAGAGAGGTACTTACTCGACTGGGTCTGGAGGAGTCTCCGATCAGTGGGTCCATTCGATAACTCCAACGATACCCCATCTGAAACCAAAAAAAAAAAAAAACCAATAACACCCAACAAAAGAAATTCAACCAAACAAAAGAGAAAAAAAAAGCAGAAACAAGAGATCCCAAAACAGAGTACCCTCTGCGGATTCAGAGGGGATGAAATTTGTGGTACTCACTGGAGGCCGACGAGAAGCCTAGGAGGAGGAGGAAGAAGAAGAAGAAGAGTTTCACAGAAGGACATCCATTCGACGCCATTATCGTCTCTCTTTCTCTAACACACTAATAAAAGACGAGATTTTATTTTTATTTTCCTGAGCGAGTCAACTCGCGCGGATAGACGCGGTTTTTTACTGATGTTTTTTTCCTGATCGAGTCCTCTCTCTCTCTCTCTCTCTATACATAGGGTGTGTAGTTTTATTCACCGTTAAGGGACTGACAGAAACCGATCATGATCAGATCACAGTTTGGATTGTGTCATGAGTTATTTTTTAGATAACTAATTCGACACATTCGAAGAGTAAAACATTGGGAAAAATGCATATAACCCCCTGTAAGTTGCCTTATATCCATATCCCCCCTTGTATTTTCTGAAAATCCATATAACCCCCTAAAAGTTGTGGTTAAATGGATCTGACCCCCTACTGTTAACAGTCTATAACCTGGGTACTCTTAACCTAACCATGAAAGGGTAAATGACTGTTTTACCCCTTTCACATCCATACACACCCCACATTGAAAATCTAAAGCCAAACTTAATTTTTTTCCTTCCAAACCAAGTGATCTCCTCCGAAACGCCGACACGACAGATGGGCCGCCTCACTGACCGCCGAGATCGATGATCTCCCTCATATTCTGCACCTACCACTTACAATCCCCTACATCAATCATCACATTTTTTCCATTCCTCACAGGTTCTCCTCTCTCTTTGGTTGTTTTGGGCTCTTTATACTATTTTACATGTTGAATATAGTGGAGTTATTATTTATGAAAAAATGGATATGATTAGGCAATTTTTTAAGGGTTTTTCATTGTTTGAGGATGTTTGTTTATGAATATTTAATTAGGGTTTTTTTTTTATGTACTCTTTGTGGATTTTGTGTGTTTAGGGTTCTTTTTACTATCTTATATGTTGAATGTTGTGGAGTTTTACCGAGTATGAAAAAAAATTGGAGGTGATTAAGCATTTTTGTTTAGGGTTTTCCATTGTTTAAAGATGTTTGTTTATAGATGTTTGATTAGGATTTTTCATTACATTTCATATTATTTGTCACTGTTTAGGGATTAATTTGGGCTTTTTTGTACTCTTAAGCTAATCATGTATGGGGATGTTTATGATTTTATTGTGGATCTTGTGTGTTTAGGGTTCTTTTTACTATCTTACATGTTGGATGTTGTGGAGTTTTACTGAGTATGAAAAAAATTGGAGGTGATTAAGCATTTTTGTTTAGGGTTTTCCATTGTTTAAAGATGTTTGTTTATAGATGTTTGATTAGGGTTTTTTTATTACATTCCAAATTATTTTTCACTGTTTAGGGATTAATTTGGGTTTTTTTGTACTCTTAAGCTAATCATGTATTGGGATGTTTGTGATTTTATTATGGATCTTATGTGTTTAGGGTTCTTTTTATTATCTTACATGTTGAATGTTGTGGAGTTTTACTGAGTATGAAAAAAAATTGGAGGTGATTAAGCATTTCTGTTTAGGGTTTTTCATTGTTCTAGGATGTTTGTTTACGGATATTTGATTAAGGTATTTCATTGCATTCCATATTATTAGTCACTGTTTAGGGATTAATTTGGATTTTTTTTGTACTCATAAGCTAATCATGTATGGGGATGTTTGTGATTTTATTGTGGATCTTGTGTGTTTAGGGTTCTTTTTACTATCTTATATGTTGAATGTTGTGGAGTTTTACTGAGTATGAAAAAAAATTGGAGGTGATTAAGCATTTTTGTTTAGGGTTTTCCATTGTTTAAAGATGTTTGTTTATAAATGTTTGATTAGGATTTTTCATTACATTTCATATTATTTGTCACTGTTTAGGGATTAATTTGGGTTTTTTTTTTTGTACTCTTAAGCTAATCATGTATGGGGATGTTTGTGATTTTATTGTGGATCTTGTGTGTTTAGGGTTCTTTTTACTATCTTACATGTTGGATGTTGTGGAGTTTTACTAAGTATGAAAAAAATTGGAGGTGATTAAGCATTTTTTTTAGGGTTTTCCATTGTTTAAAGATGTTTGTTTATAGATGTTTGATTGGGGCTTGGGGAGGAAATTGAAGGGGAAGCTTGTACCAAAAGCTTTTAAGTATGTCCAACATATCGTTAAGGACATTGGAGAATATATAGTCAGAAGAAGCTCAGATATGATAGCGGAGGTGGCTGGTCCAGATTTCACTGCTGTTGTGAGATTAGATGAGAGAACATGCACCTGTAGAGTCTGGCAGGTGACTGGTTTGCCATGTGTGCACGCAGCAGCACTTATTACAAGAATTAGGGGGCTAAACTTTAGAAGTCAAGCCACAATGGGTAGTTTAACTACTAAGTCTGCCACAACAGGTTCAGAAACAAGAGTGGATACTTCTAAGGCAGACAATAGCATCCACACTCTCCAGGTCTCAACTAGCATGCAAGGCATGAGGTACACACCACCATGAAAAAAATTATTTCTATTGTTCTTATGTTTGACCACCTCACTTAAAAAATGATGATTGTGTTGTAGTCTATGAGTGTACGAGATATGAGAACCACCAGGTATATGCTAAAAATTTGTTGATTCATAAATTTATACATTTGGCTTTACTACTATAACTAATACATGTGTTCTTGTAGTGAATTCCAAGCTAATTGAGGTATTAGGAGGGGCAATTCATTAGGAGTACGTCCACCAAGGCGAGGGGTTTCCAAGCCATCATCATCAATGGGGGGACAACAAAGATGCGAGCAAAGAGGGGGGGTGGTACTTTACAGACTACTGGCACTCAGGAGAGTAAAAAGTAAAGCACATGTAAGTATTAACTAGCTTGCTTAATTTCATATACATGTATTCATTACAAACATACATATAATAAATTTTTTGTGACAGGTGGTAGATGGGAGTTTGAAGTTCTACTTAATACAAGCTTGTCTAGACATGCTTATATTTTTTTTTGAGAAGAGCCTAGACATGCCTATATTGGATAGAGTTGCATCTATTTCCATATCAGCATGTTGTTGAGTTCATTATCAAACAATGTACTATCTGTGTGTTTTGGAGTTGTTTAGCAAAAATTGTAGTTTAAGTATATAGTAAACTATCAAACAGTATATGTTGTGGAACTGTTTCAAGTTTATTACGCGTTGACATATTTTCAATTACAGTAAGACTGAAGTTTGTTATACAGGGTGTTACATGCTGTTTTTTTTCCAATTAAGGTAATGTAGCTAAATGAAATATGTGAAGGTATTTCATTGCATGTTGATTGTTACAGGTAATTCGAACTTCAAGTTGAGTTATAAAAGTAATTTTGAATGCAAGTTTAGATTAAGCTCCCAGACCATGCATTCTAGTTTAGATCAACCTCCCAGGCCAGTTAAATACAAATTCAAGATGATTGAAAATGTTGGATTTAGTGGGGATTTTGAAGGCTTGACTCCAAACGGGTAGAAAAGTGACCGTTGGATAGGAAGAAGAAGACATCTTCAAAGACACTGTGTAAAAAGGCAAGTTAGTCATTTAGAGGGGGTTTTTTGGATTTTTGTAAAAATTCAGGGGGTTATTTGCACACACATTTTCAATCTAACAGCAGGTTACGGAATATTCCCAATAATTTAACAGCAAATTAACCCAGGGGGTGATTTGCTTAACCAAGGCAACTTTTAGGGGGTTATATGGATTTTCAGAAAATACAAGGGGGGATATGGATATAAGGCAACTTACAGGGGGTTATATGCATTTTTCCCTAAAACATTTTATGTTTGATTAGATTTTTTTTTTTTGTTAAAAATAATAAAAAATTTATGGTTTGATTAATTATGTATAAATTGTAGATATATAAATAAGATGAAAATAAAAATTATAAATAGTGAAAAAAGATGATGCGTACTATCTCTGATTATAATAAATGATGACAATTGAATATCATAAAAATATTAAATTTAATATTTTTTATAAATAACTTCATATAATTCTATATATTTTATTTTTTATTATAAATGTATATCATATTATATTATATACAAATAATTTGATATGGTATACAGGTATACTAATGGGATTGTCACATTTTCCATTTGACAAGTCTCACACGGACGCAGGACCTGGAATTTCACACGCGGCTTTGGAATTGCACAAAAAAAAAACCCATAAATTTTCAATAAACAAACACAGGATTATCAATCAATGAAATTAAATAAAACTAAACAACTTTTAGGGCTCTCCACAAATCCCAAAATCAGATCCCCTCCAAAACAAACAAAAAAAGATACATGGAGACCAAAAACATATGATGCTCAATAACCACCCCCCCCCCCCCCCCAAAAAAAAAAAGAAGCCCAAAACATCCACAGCAAAACCCCACCACCAAAAAAAAGAGACACCTATACATGTTACAAGACTTTTTTTTCAGGTTTGGCTGGGCATGGTAAAACCAAAAATAAAAATGAGAATGAAAATTGACGCCCCGAACGCGTTGTGTGTAAAATAAAAAAAATTCTCACTCTTCAGGTGTTCCTTTTGATGTCCAAGTTGTTCGAAATCTTTCACTCCCAGCAGAAGGACCTCCTCTGCAATAACAGGACAGGCTAGTCATCCTTCTCCACCCAATCTTTCCATCACTGTGATCACATGTTTCCAATTAAACGAAAAAAAAGTTTGCTTCATGTATAGCTAATTATGGGGTTTATTCATGCAATGCATGCATTAAGTACTGGTCTAGAGTTTGAATATCTGATGCACAAGGTTTGTAGGGGATTTTTGTGCATCAGAGGTTCTGATGATGATGCATGTATGTATATGTGCATGTATGTATACACCTGAACACGTAGAACTAGTCAACAACTTTTTACATACAACCCTAGTTCAGACAGGAATTGCTTTTCCCATAATTTAGAATAAACATGTTTCCCTCTAAATCTGTAAGAACTTGGGCACAACTAAAACAAGTACTTAATATTATTATTATTGAAACTTAAGTACTTATTTTGGGAATGCATTAAGAGAGAGAGAGAGAGAGAGAGAGAGAGAGAGAGAGGAACGAAACATTTACGTGAGTAAGGTTGTTCTCATAAAGTGACTAACCTGAGATTTTGTTTCCAGGACAGATTCCATTGATCTGGCAATCTCATGTTGTGTCACCAGGGTCGCATGTAAGGTCTGATTTAAGACAATAAGTGCCCATTAAAATTTGAATAACTCAAAGAAACTAATGAATTATTACCTCACCAAAGTCACAAACTGTTACATGATTTGCAATTGTTGATATTTTGCGAACATTGCAGAAGATAAGCAAAATATAATATTTTGGTAACTAGAGTGACCCTTACCAAAGCCAATGAGGAGTTTTTTTAATAGTCACTTTGGCATCAATCAATAGTCTGGTTGAATGCCTTGTTACCTAATGCTCTGTTTAATTTGCGTATTATATGTGTACTTTTCATTAAAAGTGCAATTCCCATTTATCGTGTCTCAAAACAATACGTCTTATTTAATGATTCATGTATAAACAAATTAAATATGCATCAAATGCATAACACATAATTTACTTGTGCAGACTAGACTAGACTAGAACCAAAAAAGAAAAAAAAATGCAGACTAGACTAGTCTCAGAGTTTTAAGGTCAGTTTTGATGATTTTGCCTAAATTTGAATATTTTAACTTCAACTCAAAAGTCTTTGCAGTTCTTCTATTATTATTATAACATCAGTGAAAAATCATGGAAGGATTCGATTTAATAGTGGTAATTTTGCATGTCATAAGTAATTTTCTAATTTTATTTCCCCAAAAGTTTCCTGAATTTCTCCTAAATTTAACCTCCCAGATTATGCATTTGAAAGTCTACAAAAGATTTTTTTTAAAAAAAGGGAAATTCTTTGTGAGACTCACCTTCTTTGTCTTCTCAAGGTCGAATTCAATAGCTTTTATCCTATCCAAGGACTGGTGGATCATCTGTGCCTTCTCCAAAGGAATCTCTGGAGGCTTTGTGCTTAGTTCCCCAAGTATCATCTCGAGCCTTTGAAGACGTTCTAAACAGGGGAGGATTTGCTCTTCCTTGACTGCTTGTTCTTTTGCATGGTCATCCTGATTGGGCTCACTAGAGATGGAAGGATGAACAGTCCCCACCACCCTCCGACGCGCAAAACCTAAAATTCGGGCCAAAGATAGTAGTTTTACCAGAAAAGCCAACAGTGTTCTGGCAAAATACCTCAAGCTTGTATCATCAGCTCCAACCTTTCCAGTATTGTGTCGATCAACAGGGGCAGTACCTGAGCAGACACATCAATCACCTCATAAACAGGTAATATATATGAAATTGTCCACAAACAATAATTCAGTGATTGGTATTACATGATTTCAGTGGATAATGTTTGTTGCTTCATTTAATACATAATGGAACACAATTTTTTTAATCCCAACAGGAGAGTGAACTTTTGAGCAGTATGTTGGGAATCTGGAAGAAAATTAGCTGATGAATCTAATGGATAATTTTGCTGTTAAAATATTTGACGATGCTGGAAAAGTTTGTAATTTATCCACTTGTCTGAACACATTGTAATATGATGAAGGCTCAGTTGTCACCATCGCCAATGGTGCGACAACAAATATTGTAATCAAGGGGTTCCTGACATTTTTTTTATTATGACTATGTGGAACTTACTATGATCAAGTCTTGATTTTTAGATATCATGCAAGTATAACTTTGAAAAACTCAGTCAAATGAATTGGTTATTTGGTTTGGCCATATCTTGTCACTAAGTAGAATATTCACAGGTTCCTTGTTATCGCATGTATATTGTACATATGGCTCTTAATAATAAAACACTGTGAGAGGATTTAAGCTTGACAAACACCCTGACAACTGATTAATCCCCACTGTCAATACCTTGTGAATCTGGAGCCAGAACTGCATGGGAATTCCTTGTGTCTTCAACACCAGGCAATGCCTTTTCAACAGGACTTCTTCCTCTTCTTCCATAATCTATGGTTTTATCGACCATAATAAAATGGTCATCACAGCTGTAGTACACTGATGGATCTCCAGCCCTTACCTGAGTGAACTGCATATTTAGATGCAAGCATCAGTAATCTGTTTTCATTTAGCATTCATCTTCAGTTTAGAGAAAAATAATAGAAGTCAAGAAATTTAAAATGGTGCAACAAGCTCTGAATTCTGAACAAACCATATATGGAAAGCTAATTTATCAAGCCAATGATCAAGATGCAGTTCAAGGAACGTTTGACAAAGTGGTGTATTTTCAAGATAGATAACAAAATTTAATATAACATGTGGAGATATTCAAGTTATGATTTACAATTCAATTTAGTTGCATGATGTCACTTAGCTGACCCGTACATTCACTGCCAGAAGCGAAAGAGTGAACGAAACTAATAGATACGCATTAAACATGCCATAAATTGAAGAATTTGATGGATAGATTTGATGAAGCCCCTCATGGCACAACAAATATTCAAACTATTTTAATAACCAGTTGCTGAATCAGTCATGTAATGCAATCTTCACACTATCGATGTGCAAATAGACTACACTTTATATGAGGTCATATACATTCAGCATTACATGCTTATAAATTATAGGGTTATATTGGCTGGTGAATCACTCTTAAGTTTTACCACAATAAATATATCCATATCTTCTGCATGTAAGAAGCAAAAAAGAGTGAACATAGGCCGATGACAATACAAAGCAAAATTCATGAGCGACGGAAGTGACAGCTCAAATTCTGTCTATAACATTCTGATGTCAGTATGAATTCCAAAAAATCTCCCAAGAGGAAAAGATTTATTCTTTATTTTTATGTGTATAGATCAAATGTGCCACAGTTCATTCATGCACGCAGTGAATGTCTCTAAACAAGAGATCTTGCATCTATGCAAGACATAATGCAGAACTTCTATATTTAGCCACAATGGTACAAGATAATACAACTAATAAATCCCAAAATAAAATAAGATAGTCAATGACCAAACTAACTTCTTCATGGACCGGAGCCAATCGAGAACCACCAGCACTTCTTAATCCTGTGGGAGAACTAAGATCATCAACATCTGATCCTGATTCTGCTGCCGATGCATCACTACCTCTTCCCTGCTATTTGGTCCATGTGTTAAGGACAAAAAAAAATGCTCATGCTTGGTAGGGGGATTGGAAGAGTTAAGTCAGTTGGACTCCAGAGACTAACCCTCAATGGACGCAGTCTGGTATATGAGTCGATTGTCCTTTCTCCAATTGATATTTGTCTTGTTGGCTTCTCAAATGTTGCCTCTGCATCCTGCACAAGGTGTAAGCAAGAGATATACATCAGTCAGAGGTGCTGACTAAATAACCAAGCCGTTTCATTGTCACTAAACAGATAATTTATGAAAGATGCATCACCTTCATGATTTGAATGTCATTCCATGGTCCTTTATTGGAATTAAGACACCCACCAACATCAGAACACGAGCATGAACCACCCAAAAAATCTGGCAGTTGGCTGAAATAAGAAATATTTTTTAAAAATAAAGATGATGATACAGAACTTGAAAATTGCTAGAAACAACTGAAACAGGGTGCAGATTTCCAGACCTTGAATCAATGACTTCGAGTAATCTGCTCTGATACTTTGTTCCCAACACCTATGAATTTGGAGGCAGTTGCAAAAAATTTATTAATGACACATTTGATTAGAAAACTATAACATCCGACTTTAGAGCTTTCCCTTACATGAATCTTTGAAGCAGTGTTTGGGTCAATAAATTTCTTTACAGCAGCCCAAATCAACCTGAAACTACCACTTGCATTTATGACGAACATCTGATGTAATGTCTGAATGAAGAATAAAATAAGGAATAAAGTCATGAGTTAAGGCTGTCTCACAAACAATGGATAGATCAAAAGGTGCAGGACAAGTTGTACCTCAGGGTAATAATTGCCATCTATTTTGTGCATATTGTGCAGAAGGTCAGCGACAATTCCATTGTAACTCCGAACACCCTGTATCGTCAAGCGCTTCATTTTAGTGATCCATTGAAATCAATCTGAATTACAAACTCATCTAATTTCTGAACTTGAGATAGTTGAAAGTGCCAACATACCAAACCATGCACATCCAAAATAGTGGTTGTCGAACCAACATGTCTTTTAGAGGCGATAGAACATGCGGGGAATTTTTGAAGCAGGGCTCTTTCAAATTCTTGTACATGGTACTTGAGGTAGCGATCTATTGTAGTGATTTGCATGAGCTTTTCTGGCTCCACCTGTGATAGCCTCTCAATGTAAACTGGTCTACCACCTTTATCAACTCCATGGTACCCCTGCGGGTAATGACGCAGTACTTGACCCAGCTCTGTAAATTTGAAGTCCTTGAAGGCAGTTGATAGTTTGAACAGTGTTAGGGAGTACCATAAAATGACAAAAAACGAATTTAAACCAATATATACAGCCAACAGACAGTCAACTAGGGAATTCTTATTTTGAGCTTTGAGAAGAAGAACATAGAAAACCAGCATGGAATTTGGGCACAGACACCATGAATTGCAATTGCAGCAAATCTTTGATAGATGAAATCACAATTGAAATTTTGCTGTAAATTTAAAAACTTCACCACCCAGTATCAAATCCTAAAACCAGAATCCAAACTGGAATATGCCACGAACCAGAAGCTATTCATATATATATTATTATTAATTATAAAAGACTTGACAACCGTTTGAAAGAAAAATGACCAATCCTAAAGCTTGACAGTCTGACAGAAAAATAAGGCTCCTATAGAATAATGCCTCACCTCCAATATGGTATCTGTACCAAACTCTTTTCTCCACCGTAACATTTCCAACCACATATGGATAGTTTGTTCCAAATCAAATTTTCTAGCCTTCAAGAATCTGCAGTCAAATCAGAAAGATGGCACATTGATGGGAAAAAAATCAGGTGAGAGAGAGAAAGGGATCCGGATAATCATTGGGTTAACCAAATTAAATTGAATAAAGCATGTGACAGATAGAACTCAATGGGGGAATATAAAGATGTTGATGGAACAGACCTGAGCATTGTATGATAGTCATCATGCCTGGCAGGCAACAAATCCCTCACAATAAGCTCTTGCCGGAAAGCATTGACTGCACGCTCCTCTTCTGCATCTCGTATATCCTCTATCGAAACTGAAGGAAACCGGCAGTCGACTTTCCTCTTTCCACGTTTCTTAAGGGAATGTGTGATTTTCGTCGAAGCATTCAGAGCTTTTTTCCTAAATGACCCGATTCTTGTTCTCCTCCGCTCATCTTCCGAGTTTTCCACATCCGATTTCCTGTCTCTTCTCTCCTCGAGAGAAAGAGCCCCCTCAAGACCTTCGATACAACAAACTAATATGAGGCACCAAAAATCCAATTAGGATGCAATGCATCCTCATGAGCATATACAATCAGGATTAATAAACACAGAAAAAAAAATTCAATCTTCTGTTTAATTCAAGTTTTCAAAAGTCAAAAAAATTTATGTGCTTAAAGATTAAAATGCCGCCGATTTCACCATGTTTCAGCCAGTGAATAGCAAATTGTAGCAATTGACAGACAAATGTTAGACCCAATTTCACAAAATTTATATTTAATAAACTATACGGAGAAAATCACATAAACTGAATAATAAGATCTTCAATTTCAAAAGATAGGCTCCCTACCTGACATCTTCCCTCAAAACCAATAAATCCTTCACAACTCCAGCTTCGACACTGCAAACAAAGATGACCTGCAAAAAAAACACCCAAATAAGGAGAAAGTGAACAAATATTACAAGTCAACAACAGATGCTCATACCAAAAATTTATAAAATAAAATAAAATAAAAAAGACGCACAAATCAAAACAAAAAAAAAGAATTCATAAGAAAAAAAACACGCAATAAATACATACACCAAAACGAAGCATTCATTAATTAAACAAAAATTTAAAATGCTCACAAAGGCGTTCAACAGTGCGTCCAAGTAAAATAAAATAAAACAAAAAAAATCAAAGCCGCCTCAACAAAACTCTCTGTCGAGAATCCAAACAGTCCGATCCAAAGAAACCGTTTCGAATCCGCCTTTCATCAAGCATTGCTCAAACAACACCCGAAACCCCAAAACTTCATTCAATCCAACCCAAATTCACGAAAGATCCATAAATCCATCCAGCAATAAGTATTCAAATCAGAGAAGAAACAGACGAGCAATCAAAGACACACAGATCCAAGTTTTCCCGATCCGAAACGCCATGACGAGATCGGAAACGACAAAACATAGACTCACCGAACGAAAAACAAACAATGCTACACGTTCCCGAATCCCGATCGAAACCTACCTCCCCGGGTAGCTGAAGCGGCGGCGAATCCAACAAGTCCAGCCAAAACGATCGAATCCGTTGAGGATTCTAGAAGATCGGCAGATCCGAACGTAAGAATAACGAATCGATTTGGATTTCTAGGGTTTTTTTGTTGTCGTTGTTGTTGTTTCGAAATCTGAGACGGATTTTTTTTTCTTCGCTTCGGCTTTGGCTTTTCGGTTTCGCTTTATGAAAATAAAATAAAATAAAATAAAAATAAAAATAAAAAAAAATCGGCGAAGAATCGAGTACTCTTAAACTACACTTATTCACGACTTTGCCATTGCCCCACTCAATCTCCCGTGCTTTTCTTTACACGTGTCGGTAGAACTCGGCGAGTAGTTGGAGACCCGCCGCGATTTACTAGGATCGTGAAGCGGACCGTTGAATCGGTGCTCCTGGTATTTAGGAAGGACGGTTGAGGATGCTTGATGAAGGGTTCACGGGATGGACGGTGAGGATTGGGGGAGGGGGTGGGAGCAATAGGTGGCGTATCTTTTTCGGGGGATGAAAAAGACGTTTTAACTTAAATGGTTCGTTGTGATTTAATTGGGAGGGATGTATTTATGTTGTCATGATTCGTCATTTACTACATCTGCTTTTTACTTAGGGGTGTATTACTTAGGGGTGCAATATTTGTATCTTGGGTGTTTTATTTTGGGAAAATTCATGTAACACGTGAAATCTGATTTAAATCTATATAACCCCTGCAGTCTTCATATTGTTGAAGAAGATTGTAATATGCAAAGTGAGTGCTTGGTGAATAGTCCCACATCTAAAAATTAAAAGAGAATTTTTCAATTCATAAGTGAACCCACTTCTAGATGGGTGTTTTGAAAAAGATAAAAGGAAGACAACACATGCGACATGTTTATTAGATACATTATTAGGCGTACTTATTAGGTTGATTAGGACCACACATGCTACACATGTTTATTAGGCACATTATTAGGCGCACTTAGCACTTTGCACATGTGCGAAAATAAGATGTTTACCCTTTACTAGATTTCAAATTTTTGAAATTCGAATTATCTGGTCAAAAGACACTTCTCCAATGAATGCATCCTTTCATAAAAGGCATCTCTTTTATCTTTAACTGAATTTTGAAAGGTTGCTCAAGGCATCCCTTCTACAATTATTTAATAGGTGTTCATGGAACAATCAAAATCAGTTTTAGTTCTACAGTGTTGTGAAAGAGTTCCTCAGAGTTGCTATCTGCAGAACTCTGAGTTTGTTATATCCTGGAAGTAAATTGTTTGAGAACCCATTAGCAAACTCTCAACGAGTCGGGTAATTATCACTTTAAAGATAGCGATTCTTCTTCGTGCCTCAAACTCAACAATTTGTCACTGTCCACCAAATTCGTTTACACATATATCCATATAATCTCTTGTAATCAGACACCAAAATCCATATAACCCCCTCCGTCTGCCTTCCATCAATCGAGTTAACGGCGATGAATTTATGCAGGGGGTTATATGAACTTAGGCCATACTATATGGGGTTGTATGGATTATTTTCCAAATTTTTATTTATTTATTCTTTTTAAAAAAAATGATAAATGACGTGATTTCATAACCAATACCTCGACACATTAATAACAAAGTAAATTAACATTTACATGCATTAACATCTAATGGATTATAAATTTTTGTTTTATTGTCTTTTCTGTTATTCTAATTGGAAAACGTAAAATTGAAATTTTTATTATTTGATTCACCTTGGATAAAATAAAGATAAATGATAAATAAGATATGGATAAGAGTTTATGACTTTTCAATGACAACTATATCCCTTCATAAATTGTTTATGTCTGGGAATAATTATGAGAGATGTGTGTGTGATACGATAGATATGACAGTTTTGAAAAAAAATTTTCTAAAAATGCAAAAATGCTAAGAGGATGAGTTTTATTTTTTTATTAAATCTTATGGCACCTCTTGTGTTGGTGTCAAAAGAGTGATTTTTGTTGGGGATAAATTTTATGCGAATGTGTAATTTTGGGTTCTTTTCTGAAATACCAAGAGAGAGAATATATATCTCTTTTACTTATATCTCTTTGGTGGGTGATCTTGTATGTGCGTATGATTTGAATAACCATTTTCTTTGATTAAAAGTAAATGTGCATGATATCATGAAAAAAATTTAAAAGTAAATGTTAAACATCTCAATTTTTAAACCACATGTAGAGAAAATATAATAATTTTTTTTTTAGAAAAATCCATGTAACCCCTTGTAATTTGGCCTAAATCCATATAACCCCCTGCATAAATTTATCGTCGTTAACTATACTGACGGAAGGCGGATGGAGGGGGTAATGTGAATTTTGGTGTCTGATTACAGGGGGTTATATGGATATATGAAGATTGCAGGGGTTATATGGATTTAGGCCAGATTTCAGGAGGTTATATGGATTTTTCCCTTTATTTTTTAGCTCATGTCACTTATATGATTTAATGATCGATCTCTCACTTCTTCATATTTTGGTTTAAATTCCATATTTAAAAGATATAATTTATGGGGCTCTTGTTTTTTTTAACCCATTTGGTAGAGAATTAATAGAGAATATAGGTGAATAGCGGAGAATAACTTTTATTCACTGTTTATTTTTTTCGGATAAACTCAGATAGTTATATTTGAGTTATAATAATATCTGATAACTATTTTAAGGAAATGTTAAAATTATTTATCAGGGTTTATTTATGTCAATGGATAAAAATATCATTCTCTGATATTTTTAAAAAATTTATCTTATCTAACAATCTCACACATACATTCTAAAAACTGCCATATCTAATAAATCGGTCACACATCTCTCAAACTTATTAAATGATATAGTTATCAGTTAAAAACAGATAAACTCTTTACGTCCCTTATTCATCACTTAACATCATTATATTCAAGATAAAACCAAACAAACAAAAAATGTCACGTTTACGTTTCCCAATAAGAATATAGAAAATGCGATTAAAGAAAAATTTGTTTATTCAGCATTGATTGTTATCCATTCAGGTATAGTTATCAAAGATGAATAAACTTATGTTGCACCCACACAGGACCAAATATATTTTATACATACTAAATTATTATTACTACTACTACCATTTATGTGTGTGGATATTGATTTTTTTATTAGATTAAAATATGTATTCGTTTCAATGTTTACTAATTAAAGATGTGTATAAATATGAATTAATATAGATGTATTAACATCCGCATCAATTTGTTTTCCTTTTAAATAATTATTGGTAAGTAAAAAAAATTTAATTAAAAATTATAGCTACATTTAGTGAAACAAATACGAAAGATGAAACCTGATTAATGAAGAATGGCAAGAAAAAAAACCATTTAATTCTCATCTATGTAAACTGTTTTATACATGAATAAATCATTCGCAAACCAAATGGGCTTCTAGGTATAAAGAAAAATCACAAAGGATAATTAAAAAGAATTTAAAGATTACAATAATAAAAAATTTACAAAAAAAAAAAAAAACACCTCCTTTCCTAATCCAATCCACATGGCCGAACTAGGTAATCATATTCCTAAAGATAAAAGTTGCTTATATATCAATATAATTGGAAAAAAAACAATGAAAACTAAAAGCATTTAAATAAATTTCCAATAAATAAAATATCACGGGACAAGATATTTAGGTCCCGTTTGGAACAATGATGGCCTGAGTTTGCACCGGTAGACATGGTGAAATGGTGTTCGAGTTTGACAATCGACGATAGTGTTAAACCCGGATTTTCTCTTATTTTTTTGACGCATTAAAACACTGCTTCTCAAAATGCCCCTTGTTTCATCTGACACGGTGGTTCTCGATACTATCCCAAAAGCCGCCTTAATAAAATACCAGTCACTATCATAAAAAAAAACATTACGTGCTAGCCTCTTTTCAATGAATCTTTATCTGACAATATATAAAAAGCATGAATTTTGAGTCTCAATGCTTCACTACCAAAAAAGAAAACTGAATTTTTGGGTTTGGATGATTCTGAAACCATATTTAGGCTATATTTGGAAGCAAGTTTTTTATTTAGTTTTTTTCTTAAAAGTTAGGTTTAAAAATGAGATTGGAGGAAAATGCATTTCCATGTATTATAAAAAGTTAGCTTTTAAGTAATCTTTATAAAGATGTGTATGTAACTTTTAATTATGCTGTGATATTTTTCTTTTTAAAAATAGGTTTAGGAACACAGTTTTCTGCAAATCCAAAATATTTGTGAACTCACTTTCATCGGGGCCTTAATACAAATAGTTTTTTAATATCTCAACTTTTCTAACTTTTCTTTCAACTTAAAATAAATTGCTTTCCTAAAAAAAAAACATTTTAATTTTCACAATAGTTGTTTAGGAATCCAAGGAAGTATGTTCCATAAAAAGCTATGTTTTAAAATTATCTTAAATAAAAAATATTTTTCAAATTTCCCTTTGTCTTACTTCTAATAAAATATAATCATAGAAGAAAAACAAAAATAAAATACCAATATCTCTATAAAAATAGATGTTACGCAATTCGTTTCTCAGCTTTCATTTTTCAACGGAATCATCATCTTTAATATCTTGCCACAAATTCACTTTTACATATTTTTCAAAAACGAAAAAAAGAATAATAATCTTTTATAGAGATATTTTATCACAAATTCATTATTACATATTTCAATTATAGTGGGAGAGACTAGACCTGTCAACAGGTTAGGCCCAGGTCGAGTCAGATCGGGACCAGGTTGAGGTGATCCCATCCCGTTTTAATTATTGGGTTTTTCAGGTTAGATGATTTACGCCTTTTATCGAGTCTAAGCAGACCCATTAATAGACCTAGGTCGGACTAGGAGAGGACAGACTTTGAGAGGTCCATGGATGCAAATAAAAATAATATATATATGTTTAGACCAATTGACAGTCCTAGGTCGGACTATTTAAATCAAATTAACACGGACACATAAAAATAAAATCTACTTTTAAAGTCTCAGAAGTTACACTAACACCCAAAATAAATCATGCATCAAACCATCTAGATTATACAAATTTAAAAGTTAATTATCCAGAATAATTAAATAAGCTAATCAAAGTTATGCAAGCACATTACATTACTAATTTTACTATATATTAAACAACCAATTTCTTACAAGTGTAAGCTTATATGTAAAATAGTCGAGTCTCAAATCTATAATACATGATCCGATTTTATGTTTAAATCCACTAGTTCGGATAAATTACACGTGCAATTAAATTCGTGTTTGAACCTAACCTGATGACAATCCTAGAAGGACAAAAATCGATTTATCATATCTGGATTGCGAGATCCGACTACTCAGCTTCTTTTTTATTGGTTGATGCTGGTTGTTAGCGATCCGAGCCCTCGAACGTTGAACACACGAGGAGGTGGTGACCTCCTTTTCCCAGCTTTCATTTTCCAACCGAATCATTTTCTTATCACAAATTCTCTTTTACATATTTTTCAGAAAAAAATGAAAAAAATAAGAAAGGAATAAAAACATTCGAAGCTTTAATTACATGGGGTGGGGAGGGTAGAATAACAAACATTCTGATACGCCAGAGTGTAATTAAACTAACGAGACAAAATAAAACATACGCGCATTTAAACCGCTAATAATAATAATTGTCGGCCCGTGCCACGTCACCTCGGTGTACGCTAAACAAAAGCGAGGAGGAGAAAGTCTTAATTACACCTAACTTTATATAAATCAATACAGAGAGAATGCACAGGTCGGCTTTGCCTTTTATTAAAAGAAGAAGATGAGTCCGTACTTTGATGAAATGATTATTATTTTGCAGGGGACGGGGAACATTATTGAAAAGGACAAAGTATGATTATTAATTGCGGGGAGGTCCCCGGTGGGGGGTGGTCCATCGGTTTGTCTCGTTATCGGGGAACGAAAAACGATAAGGATCGGACGGTTGTGGTTACTTTGTTCGTACTTTTTGGAGGTGGAATAGCTAGCTAGCTAGCTGTCTATGGAATATTGGAACAACAATGGAGCCCTAGGTGGCTTCTTATGGCATAGTTGTTCAGGCTAAAATAAATAAAATGTTGTCAATAAATATAATATATATATACTAGGTAAAAAAAAATTTGGGCCACTGTAGAGTTTCAGATACAGAATGACAGACCACTAGTATCATTTGAAGTTCTGATTTGGATAGCTATACGAGCCATATTAATAATAATGAATAATTTTATTTTAAAGGACAAGAACCATGTCACCTATGCTTTAATTTTATTAAAGAAGTATATTTACACGTCTGAATCAGGGATGAAAAAGATTAGAGGTTGGCAGTAGATGAGATATCTACCCGCCCCTACATGCACCCTCACCCCGCAACCATCAAACCGTGGCCACTATTTTTTGTTTGACTGTATTTGTAGCTGTTATGGTAGAAAATTGTAATAATAAATTTTTTGTATTGTTTGTCCTTTATATCAGTAAAAAAAAAATTGATTGAAAAAACATTTTTACAAGGATTAGAATACAATATAAGTTCATTTTTATTTATTCTAACATAGCTATATTCACCTATTCATTACAAATAAACAAATTTTAAGCTAAAATCACATGTCAGATTTCTCATATGTAACTGAGCACATCTCACCTCCTCCAAAAGATAATGAGTTATATTTAAGGGAACACTATTCTTCAAAAAATATTTTCACATGTCACTTAAAAATTTCACAAGACAAAATATAACATTTTCGTGTAAATAGAATAATAAAAAAAAATAGACAGTAAAAAGTGAGTGTTTTAAAATCTGATCCGACCCAGTCTGTTGAATCGATTAAGCCTCCATCCGCTTTTAAGTCCGATTTGGTTTACCTAAAAAATCTGATCATATAAAAAATCAATAAAACCTAATCAACCCACAAGTTCAATCGACGGTAACGCAACAGAAGAATGATAAAAGATCTGATGTACGTCAAGATCTTAGATAACCTCTCTCAAAGAAAAGAGATTAAAATAATCAAATATTATTGATAGATAAAAATTGAATCTGTCATTAGACTACAAGTTTTTATTATATATACTCAATAAGGAACAAAAAAGAAACTTATTAAATCTAATTACAAACTTACTAAAAGTAAAAAATATTAAATAAATATAATAGTTATTTATTCTAAGATCTCACAAATCAATCAGAATCAATATCAAATAATTCTGATCTTTGTGTAAAGAAAATAACCATGCAAATTAGTGCCATAAATGACAAATTTGCTTATTTAATTATTTTAATAATAAAATCTAATAAAATTAAATATCTCCACAAAATAATTCAGCATATCAAATTTTGTGGGATTCTGAGATGATCTCAATTAATCTTGTCACCTGCTATTCTCAGAGTTTTTTTTCTGAATCTCTTATGATGGTCTGATCGCTCTAATAACATATCGATCGTCCGTCCTAAATCAGAATCAGCTTATCTCCATCTAATAAAAAACAATTTAAATAAATAAGAAATAGTTGTTTCAGTTATAATAACATTTAATTACCATATTTCATTGTGTTATTATAATGTCATTGAGTAATCTTTAACTCGTTCAATTTTTTTTTCCAGTACAATAGATTTTAAGACAAAAAAAAAATGTACACGTTTTCGTAAAATAAGCTCTAAAACGTAACTCGCGAAACACGATGACCAAAAGGTAGAACATACGTCAAACGTCACGGACAGCCGAAAAATCACGACCGTACAGACAACACAGCCTCCTACACGAACGTCCAAAAAAAAAACGCAAGCCATCGTGCACCCCGACCTGACCCCATCCATTCGACGGTCATGATTATACCGAATCCCGAGGCAGTGTTCATGTTTCTTCATCGGGAACCATCGATCTGATGAACTCCTGTAAACTGTGGGGCCTACCTCGTCACGTCGTTGTATTTTGACGGCTGCGACGTCGAAAGTTTTTTTAAACAATTCAGATAAACTGAATAAATATTTTCTTAATTAAATTTTGAATGAATAAGTTCTTTGATTAACCATGACTAACCAAAAGCTATTATAATTTATAAAATTTACAAAAAAAATTTTTGGTAAATAATGATTTTGTCCATCTAAATAAATTATAAAACTCATTTGAGACTAGGGTTGGTAAACGAGCTTAGTAGTTTGGGCTCAGCTCGGGCTGACTCTGACTCGATTCAGTTAAACGATCCGCGCTTGAATATTTTTTAAAACTCAATTTATAAATGAGTCGAGTCAGAGTCCGATCCCGATCCCAAGCCCAAGCCCGAGCTGAAATTAGATAAACGATCCGCGCTTGAATATTTTTTAAAACTCAATTTATAAATGAGTCGAGTCAGAGTCCGATCCCGAGCCCAAGCCTGAGCTGAAATTTGAGTTTATGTTAGTTACACATGTATAAGATGTCGTAATTTGTGAAAGATGATTTTTTAAAATTAAATAAAGTTTCTTCTTAACTAAAGTTGAAAAATAGAATATTAATAAAAATAACTGTGATTGAAAATTTAACTTAAAAAGGGATATTCGAATTTATATAAAGAGTTTTCGGTGGTTATTTGAAAATTTTCCTTTTTGTTTTTAATTCGGCAAATGCACGTGGCGCATACGTTGCGACGGCGTCAAAAGCGGACAAAAACAGAGATTCGTCTTTTGGGGAAGCTCTTTTTTTTTCTTTTTCTTTTTGGGTTTTGACGCTTTTTTGACGCCTTGGTTCAGGGAGTGGGGGGTGTCAAGGTTTTTTTTCCATTCTTCGCTTGCTATGTTATCATTTTTTTTTTGTTGTTTTGTTGTTTTTATTATGATTTCGGAATTTGTGTTGTTTTAATAAACGTTAAAGAAGGTGTTTTTTGTTGATGGCCGATAAAGGCTATGCTGTCAATGATTACGCAATCAAGATTTTTTTTTTAATGACCATGAACTCTAGTGCCTAAACTTACGGTCAATCTGCTAAGAAATTAGCCCTTTAAATATGATTTTTGACACAACGTTAAAACTCAATTTATCTTTAACACCAGTACATATAAATTATTGTGCTATAACTACTGTGGTATGATCAGAAAAAATGTTAAATTTGTGTTTTTTTTTAAAAATATTAGTAAATGTAGTGTATGCTTATACAATTTTATGATGATTTGAACTAATTCACTTAGAAATATACGTGATTTTTTAAAAAGAATATTGATAACCAGAATGGTGAGATATATACATAGCCGGATTATTATTGTGGTGTATCGATTGTCCTTATGAATAGTGTTGGTTTTTTAAAATGTTTTTTAAAAATAAAATTTTAAAATTTATGTTTAAATATATTAATTTATTTTTATTTCAAATTTGATCCCTCACATGCTTTAAAATAATCACCAATTAGCTAATTATAAGACTTGAATATAATATGAACAAGTGCTATATATGTGGATGTGAATTTGGCATGTGAATATGGACTTGACATGATTCATGTATATTGGTGGAGTAAATACATGCATTGATTCTATTAATTGTTGATTCATGTATTAACTTTGAAAGGTTCATGTGTGTAGTATTTTATGATGTACCTAGGTTGGAATGAACCACATTTATGACAATGAATGTTCATATGTTAATTGCAATGATGTACCTGATGAATACATTAACCTTTGCATGGAAAAGTGAAGAGTCCCCATACATATACTTTAAATTTGCCACCATAATTGATTATAGAACAATAATCATGCATGGAATAATTGTGAGTCCATTATTCCTAATTGAATGGTGCCTTGAATTTGGAGGTGACTCTTGGGCAATCTAGAGGCCTATATAAAGGGACCCATGTATGCCATTCTATCCATCGAAAGTCACAAAGTGCGTATCCACTCAAAGAGAGAGAGTCGCTTGTGAGAGTTTGTGAGAGATAGCCCTGACGTACTATTATTCCAGTAGTCAAGTGCCTTTGTGGTGATAGAGTTCTAAGCCAGTTTCTGATTCCACCTGAGCGTGCATTCTGTGTGGCTTGCTAGATCCTGGGGGCGGTTCGGTCCATGACTTCTACACCGGGAGGAGCCGAATAACGCCTTAAGCGTCGCAGCGGCTTCGTCCATCCATTTATCTCTCACTCCTTCTGATTATCTCTGTTATTTCAGTATTGTATTTTGCTGAATTTTTATATTTTCACCTTATTTTCATCTAATCCCGTAACAAATAGGTACTATGATATATGAATTGTTAGTTATATTTTCCCCGTAGACTGTTAGTAATTAATAACGTTCTTGATATTAACCTCTAGTATTAATTTATTTGGAATAGGAGCCGGTATTTATCACTAATGTGAAAATGTTTAAATTAGAAAATAGGGTTAAAGATATCTAAGTCCATACAAATATGGAAAAACCCATATATGTTCCTTTTAAAATTGGGACAGACATATGAGTCCCTAAAAACTCATAAAAACTCAATTATCATTCATGAGTTAAATTTTCATCCAAACTTAACAGAATATTCACATAACATTCATCACATATAATTATATAGACATTGAAGTCCATATAAACAATCTTAAAGACAAATTAGTCCCTGCAAAAGATAAAATTACCCCTGAAAAACTTTTACATTAAATTGTGTACACATTGCTGTCCTTATAAACAATCATAAAGATAAATTAATCCCTACAAAAGATAAAATTGTCCCTGAAAGAATTTTACATTTAAATGGATAGACATACAGTCTTTATAAATAATCGTAAAGACAAATTGGTCCCTGTAAAAAACAAAAAAGCTCCTAAAGGACTTTTACATTTAATTTTGTTTCAGAAATTATATTATTTGTCGTTATGATTGTTTATAAAGAATGCAATGTCTACATAATTAAATGTAAAAAAATAATAAGTGCATTTTTATCTTTTACGGGGACCAATTTGTTTTTACGATTATATGGACTGTGATGTCTATCCAATTAAATGTAAAAGTCTTTCATGTGCAATTTTATCTTTTACAGAGGATAATTTGTCTTTATGATTGTTTATAGGGACTGCAATGTGTACACATAATTTAATGTAAAACTTTTTAAGGGACAATTTATTTTTATAGGGACTAATTTGTCTTTATGACTGTTTATAGGGGCTTTAATATCTACACAATTATATGTGATGAAATATTATGGAATATCTATTAAGTTTGGATGAAAATTTAATTCAGGGATGGTAATTGTGTTTTTGTGAATTTTCAAGTACTCGTACGTCTATCCCAATTTTAATAGAGATTTATATGGTTTTTTTATGTTTGTAGAGACTTAAATATCTTTAACCCTATAAAATATTCATTTTTTTTGTACATGTAATTTCATTTATAATGATAGTTCTTGTAATATATGTATTATATGTGGGAGAATAGTAATGTATGCGGACTATGTATATATGAATATTTGTGAGTTAAGGTTTATGATAGACGTGGTCAAGATTTAAAATGTAGAATAATTTTGTAGTCTTCACACATCAAATTTGTATTACTAAAATAATACAAAATGATCTCTTTCTCTTTCTAGCTACTTAAATAATCTTTAATTAGATTCTTGGGTTGTGTGTTTGTTTCATGCCAGGTTAGGTGGTCAAAGTACTAGCTAAGATATTAAGAGTAATTGTTAAACTAATCTTGTAGGATTTCGGGTTTTAAAATTAATTTTTGAAAATTATAACTTTAAGAATACTATTTGTTTAAAAATCTGTCTGTAGAAAGCTGTTATAGTAAAATTGTTTAATTGCACGATTGTAGTAACAGCTTATTACAAATGCAAAAATTGTTCAATTGTACAACCAAACTATCTAAGTGATTAAAAAAACTTTGAAGAACATAATTAATTTTATTATTTGTGTTTGTTATTAAATAAAGATCAACATTATTTTAGTTTTAAGTTGGAGCAAATAAAAAATATTTTATCTTGCAAAATCCATTGCTTAGAATATCATGAATAAATGTTGAGCATTGTAAATAAAAATGACTGCATAGATGTCTGTCGCTAATATAAAAATGACTGCATAGATGTCTGTCTCTAAAATAAAAATAACTGTATAGATGTCTGTCCCTAAAATTATCATATCATAAATACAATGACGAACCAAACAGGTTCATAAAAATAATTTTCATGCTAAATTACACGAGACCTACAGGATGTTTTTGTTGCATTCAAACACATTTCATGAGCAAATGTTGTGAAGGATCTTCTAGATGCATTTGAAAAATCCTTCATATATAGTAAACTAACATGAATTACTATTGTTTATTAATGTGTCTGCTTTAGAGTTAACGTTTGTGCCAGTAGGCAAAACACAACAATATACTGAACCATGCTTTTGGATGTGATGGTTTAATTTTAGGGTTTTTTTTACATATATACCCCTGTTAGGTTCCTTGATTGCAGAAATACCCCTGTGAGGTTCGGGTTTGCATTAATATCCCTGTTAAAACAATAAATAGTGCTTACGTACCCCTCCGTTACTCACCGTTAGCAAACAGCGGTTGACCATGGTTAATCTGCTAACCACAAGTTGGTATTTTACCTATCTACCCCCAACTAAACCCCACTACCCGACCCGATTAACCCCTCACTTAACGGACTTAGAGGGTAATATTGACTTTTTCCTATACTTAACGGAGGAAAACAGTCATTTTTTAACTACACCCGATGGAAACTAATCACAGGGGTACGTAAGCACTATTTATTGTTTTAACAGGGGTATTAATGCAAACCCGAACTTAACAAGGGTATTTTTGCAATCAAGAAACCTAACAGGGGTATATATGCAAAAAAACCCTTAATTTTATGCCTCTATCATGTTAAATGAAATTGAGTCTCATTTTATCTGTAATATGATTATTCTAGAATTGTGAGAATTGTCATACATCTACCAATCAAGTGGTCATGCTAGAGGATCGAAGAAAATAAATGTTTTTTTTTTTTTTTTTGGTTTCTTAGACCCCTTACCCTGGCTTGATTTGACAAATTAAAAAATTTCATTTAAATCAAGTACACTATAGTTGGGTCCCAATTTTATACCATATATACAAACCAAATGAGAAGTCAAGCCAATGTATCATCCGCAGAAGAAAAACTTGAAATGACCACCCAAACAACCGGTTGACCAATATCCCAAACAACACTATCCACACAAAAAACTTGGGGGTGTGACATAAGGTTAAGAGGAAGATAGTAGTAAATATATATGATAAAATGAGAAAATTGATCAAACAATTAACAAAAATCCAGATCATATCAGATTTTGTAAACATGTTCACTCAAAGTAGAATAAAAGACATCTCGTAAATTTTTTTTTTTGTTATTCTTTTATCATTATTTTTGTGGGCGTAGCATAAAGTTTTTTTTTTTTTTTCAGTACAAGTAGACAATTGTTACCCTAATTTTATTCAAAAACCCAAGTTGCAAAGGTCCGAAAGAGAGAAGTATTATGATTTATGTCTGCTTATTAGTACTCGTGAAATAACTAATGCATCAATGTGCACAAGATAACCATTAAAAACACAAACAGCACCCAAACAACCACTTGAACGATATCCCAAACAACATTATCCGATCTTCTTTGGATTCCATCCAAGTCTCTGTTATTACTTTTTTTTCCGTTCAGATCCGTTTGTTCGCGCCAAATTGGTTGGCCCCACCCCGTTTTAATTTCCGATTTTCTGGGAGGGCATTTTCGGTATTTTAAACGTTACGCGCCTTCTTTCACGAGGGGCCAATCTTCTTCGGCGATTAATCGGCGCGGTAACTTGCAACGCCCAACACATCTTTTTAAACGTGAAGTGCGGTGATTTTTGTGCCACGTGAACGCGTTGAAGTTTCTAGAAGGAAGATTGGGTTGCCTGCTACGCCCGGCAACCCAAAATAGAAAATTAGCACATTAAACGTTGACAAGTAACTTTCATGATGTATAAAATGCCTTCCAAGTTATATATATAAAAGGGAAAATCTAAATAGTTTGAATTTTATATATCCTCATCCCTTTTCTAAAATTCATATAATCTCTTGAAACCACACATATAAATTTAAATAACTCTATAAATTTAATTTTTGTTATCAGATAAAAAATATTATATTAATATTTCGTTTGGTTAATCTTGATTGAAAATACAGTATATCAAAAAACCCCTATAATTTGTTAAAAATGCTGAAAACCTTCTGTATGAATAAATTATAAACCCTATTTAGAAGGAAAAATGTAATTTATAGATGATTTTTCATATTTTTAATATATTGTAAGATTTTTTTAACTGGGGGGAGGTATTTGGATTTACATAGATATTTTCAGGGTGCTATATATATGGATTTTTGAAAAAGTTCAATGTTTATATGGATTTCATATATACTGTTTTCATATTGTTATTTAGACTTAAAAAAATAGTAAAATATATCACTCGATTTCAACTTGAATAAACACATTGATTTCTAACTATGCATATAATTTATTAGATTTTTAAACTATGCATATGAAACTGTATTTTAAATTGTAAAAAGAACTAGGTTCCGTTTGGAAACACATATTGAAAAGTAGATTTTAGAATAAAGCTGCTTTTTAAGATGATTTTAGACCTTTGACTTTTTTGGGATGTTTTTTTTTAATTCAGGAATCAATATTTGGAAGGAATTTAATGTTTGGTAGAAAAAGTTGCTTTTCAATTCAAAAAATCGATTCCGACCAAAAAGCGTTCTTTTTGAGATTTTAAAAACACGGATTTCGAGAGAGAAATTAAAAGTAATCCAGCTTTTGATTCCGTCGGAATCCGACCCGTTTGGTTGCGCGTTTGGGCGGAATCCGCTTTTTAAAAAGCGGAATCACCCCCAAACGCGCTACCAAACGGACCCTAAGTGTAACAATGCTCGTAAGAAAACATTTCTACGACTTTATCACAAGAGGGTGGCTTCTAATCAGCTCTTTCACCTATGTTAAACAAATCAAATAATAACAAAATTAAATAATATATATACACACATCATCAATTTTATTCGTTCTTTTAATTTAAAGTTGGCACTGGTGAGTGGTGAATCGCCATATGTATTGCTTCCTGACATTATTTTTTCTTCTAATGGAGCACTGGAACAGTGGAACCAGCCACATCATAATATATAATATTTGATCCCTCCAAACTCCAAAGTTATGACAAATGTAGATCTCTCTATATATACTACATTTATTTTTCAAGAACAAAACTATACATTGAGGGGGACCTCATGAACAGATAAACAGTTCATGTCTCTATTTAAAAAAAAAATAAAATCACAAGTCACCCATGAATCCAAATGTGGTTACATTTGATGGTAATTAAACAAAAATAGGGTCTTTCTATTTTCATGAAAATTAAAAAAATATTAAAAAACAACCCCAACAATATAATAGAATCAACATCTGGTGGTGTACTCACTCAAATCTGAATAGTACACCTGCTGCTACAGAGAATCTAATCCAAGCTTGAAAAAACACATTTTTATTTTTGTTTTTGCATGGCCATACAATACATGTATGAATACGTATACGTTCACACGTCTTTTTTTTTGGTTTTAAGCTTTTGATCTCTCTCTCTCATCTAAATAGAAATACATGTGCAATAGAGAATCTCTTAATAGTAGTGTTTCCATCAGAGGTCCCCATCCATCACTATGTATAAACACTTAGGGTGCGTTTGGTTGCGCGATTGCAAAACTGATTCTGCAGGAATCTGCGATTGCAAACTTGATTCTGCAGGAAGCTCACTTTCTCAGCTTTTTGAAATCGCAGCTTTTGGACACTATTTGCCTGCAATCGCTGGGTTTAAAACTGGGATTACAAAACTATTTGGTTGCGCGATTGCAAACGCAGCTTCCTGTAATCGCAATCGCAACGCAATCGCGCAACCAAACGCACCCTTAAAAAAAATATGTGCACTTCACATGAGAGAGAGCACATAAAACAAAAGGCTCACTGTATAAATTTTGAAATACATACAAATCAAACTATATATATATAGGCCATATAAATCAATGGAAGCCTATATATCTGCTATTCAATGTAACCTCTATGGGAAAGGGAAACACAGATCCAGCACATCGTAATTGCCGGAGGTGATGGGACACGTGTCCATGTTTTATTTAACCATATGTAGGAGAATGTCAGGGACATTCATTTATACACCCAATTTTTTACAGTACAATTAATTTAATTTAATTTTTTTTATATGGTAGAAAGCAACAAATGGAAAGGTAGAAAAACAAAAAATAAAGACAAAGCCAGTAGTTAGAAGAGACATTGAACCGAGAAAAGCATTGTCCAAACTCTATATTGTGAGAACATGTAAGAGATGTTCAAGCCTTGCTTACGAGACTAGGGAATTGGATTGTGGAGGCGCAAGAGGCACATGAGATCGGCATCCACATTTTCAATTGGATATAGTTATACATGTATGTATAGTCGACTATAAATGGAAAGATATTTTCAGGGATAGATCCTATCAGTACTAGATTCTATCAATTTTTATTTGTTATTGGGTTTCAACGAGATATTTACTGTTTACACAGGTTGATTGTTATATAATTTATTTAACACAAGATTTTTGTGTAAATTGATTTGTATTATGACCGACAAACGTCAACACTGTAATCCATATTGATTTAATCATACATATACAGGCATAAAATTGATTTGAAAGTCTAGGATGCATGGTCCCCATGCACTTATTTATAATAAATCCTTATAATAAATCCACCCAACAAAAATAAATAAGGGAAAATTAATTAAAAGTCCATGTGATCACCGTCTATTATATTTAGGGCCTTGAAAGTTTTTAAGTTTTTGTAAGTCCCTGAGATGGTAAAAAAATATCTTTAGATTCCTCCAGTAGAATGTTGTTCTAAATTATCAAAACTATCATCGCCCAATCATGCGAAAATTAATAATGTACTGGGGAGTGATAACAATCTACTTGAAATATTTAACAATGTACTATACTAAGGAGTATTTATAATATACTAAAATAATTGGACTGAAGCCATTTTATGCAAAAATTAACAATGTACTGGAGAGTATTAACAGTGTATTAAAATAATTAGATAGAAGGTATTTTTAATATTTTTAAACAACATTTAGCTAGAGAGACTTAAAGATAATTTTTTGCTTAGACCTGAAACAAATTTGAAAAATTCTAAAGACTTAAAAAATCATAAATAGATGACCTTATATCCCCTCATTAATTTTCTCAATAAATAAAGAAATCCTACAAGTTCACGTTACAATGCAAAAACAGAGGTTCACGTCTTTATGTCACACTGGAGCGTGACATAAATAAACATTTGCTGAAACACCCCTCCCAATAAATGCATGTGAGCCTAATTTATAGGTGTCATGAGAGGTTCATGGATTGGACCATCATAAGCTCCCCCTTCACCTACCTCTACCAGTATTTTTTATATTAATAAATACAAGTGAATAAAATAATCTAATGAGGACTAAAGTTGGGAAACAATATTTTTAATGGTTTTTTAGTTTTTATTAGTAGAAGTCAATGGAACCCAGTTCCATAAATATCATGTGAAGGCATGTATTGGGAATCTCAAGTACATGTTATGGGGGATTCATTTTTTAGTGTGTTAATTCTAATGATTAGTCATTACTCTACTTATTTATTTTTTTAATGACGAGGGTTTGGAATTATAGCCTATCAACAAGTACTCATTTATTGAAGATCATTGAATGTACAATTAAGAAAAAAGAAGATTTATAGATTGCTTAACATTAATTGAAGAATGATAAAGCCATCAACCCCTATTCATGTAATTTGGTTCAATGATATCAACTGTATGAGGAGTGATTGGATGCGGCGTGCGGTCGCGTACGGCGTCGATCACGGGCCGTCGATCAGGGGTCCATCGCATCAGACAGTCGGGTGCGCTTCACATCGACCGTTGAATGCGATAGACCCGCGATCGAACGACGCACGTCGGATCCGCACCGTGCGGCCCGCCGCACGCTATCACTCGGGTCAACTGTATAGCCATTTAATAATATGACGGAGGGGCAAATATGCAAGACTTATTAAAATTCTACGGATATTTATGTAATGGTAGGAATAAGAGGGGTAATTATTAAAATATGAATATTAAGAGGGAAATATATGAAAAATCCATAGTTAATCTAGAATTAGTAACTTTTTTTTCCAGAATTAGTAAGGGTATCTATGTCAATATACATGTGGAGCTAGAATTTTTAACTATAGTTAATCCATGGTTCTTCATGGCGTGTGGTATAAGAGTATGGTTGCACTCACTTAAAAAATTTGAAGGGTTTTATTGCATTGTGGATTTTTTTCAAGGGTATTATGAGATAATAGAACTTAACAGGGGTATTTATACAAAAATCCATGAATAAATACATCAAATGAATTAATGTAATTCAACCGAATCAGATTACATAAACTCGGTATATGGATTTCGTATGAATAACAACACTCTAAATCCAGCCAGCAGCGTTTCGAAGATGCACAATAATAAGAAGGCACTGTTACCTCAGGTTTTTTTAAGCCCAAAATACATTGTTTGAAATCTAATAAAGCACATGTATTGTTAGATAAAGTATATTCAGTCTTTTTTTTTACATTTATTAAAAATTAATTCATTCAATTCAAAATTGAGTAATATATTTTTTTTTATCAAAGCATATACATCGTTAACGAATAAGGACTAAATCTTATATTTTCCTAAGAAGAATGTTTAATTGAGTCATTCATGCTGGTTTGTAATTTTCACCAGTTTTGATTATTTTTTTAAAAGATATTTTGAGATACATCATTTTACAAATAAATTTGAAGGAATTTGTTCAATACGGTTCCATTTATAGTCTTGCTTGCAATCTCACACATGTCTAATGAATCATATACCTCAGTAAACCTAAACATATAATTTTGCACTCCTCTAGGGCCATCTTCAGCTTTTAAACTTATACTTAAATTTTACTAAAATTTTAAGTAAAAATTTCATTTGATATATTGTGTTTTTAATCATCACTTCCTGTTTTACTTAAATTTTTTTTAAAAAATATAGAGTTTAGCATTTGAAAATTTAAATAAAAGTTTGAATAAAAACTTTATACACACACATCTAAGTGGATACATACACCTTATTTTATGAAAGTATATATTTCATTACCTAAAATTTGCACATGGGACTGGAATTGGGAACAAAAGGTAAAAATTGTATAACAGCACTTGAGAAGAGCATTGGGACAATCTATTTGCAACCCATACACTACATGAGAAGAGCATTGGGACAATCTATTTGCAACCCATACACTACAATAATGCAGTGTACAATAACACAGTATATATTGCAATATTGGGCTCAATCGTAGTGTATAGGGGCAGCCATCTTTTTTAAATACACCAATGTATATGAACGTATACTTTAATTCGTATAAAATATGTATATCAATATACGAAAGTATATATTTTAAAAAGAAAATTGACAAAGTGCAAATGGGGCAACACATGAGTAGTCGGCACCATGAATTTTTATAGTTGGAGTCATTTAAAAAAATAAATTCCACAATTTTCAAAAAATCTATTCTTATCATATATTGATAAAAAACATACTTTTTTTTAAAAAAAATATAACTTACATCAATAAAAATAAAACATCAAAGAAAAGAGATAAAAGACCAATATGTAAACTTTCACAATTTGAGGGTTTTAAGTATAAAATCTAGGTCGGACAGGGTCAACTGTTAGGCTGGTGGGCTAGCTTACCATGGTTTGAAATGATGACAATAGTAGTTTGATTTTTTTTCCCCACCACTACAAGGTTGAACATATCATTTTCCGTAAGAATCCTGTTACAAGGGCCCTAAAATATAAGCTCCAATAACAAGCCTCATTAGATGCCATAATCTGATTGGCTGAATGTTTGACTTTCAAATTACTTGAAAAAACAAAATACCTAAATACCATTCATTACAAACCCATGGTTTTTTCTTCAACAAAATCAAACGCCATAAAAAAAACTTTCAACATCAAAAGAAGCCATCAAAACTCCAAGTCGAATAGTATTGCCGCCAAGCTCCATTTATCATTTCATGAAATCATTGAATGGGAGGAGTAAGATGGGGAAAATTTGCACATTTGATCAAGAGTGAGGGAAATCTGAGTTTCTAATTCCAATGTATTTGGTGCTGCAAGCATTGATTTTGAAGCAAAAGATGTTTTTTTACCTGAAAATCATATGAGAACAAAATAAATGTATCTAAAAAATAGAATGTGTTTCCACTAATTGAAATGAGAGAAAGAAAGGAAGAAGTATACATAGAAAATATGAAAAAGGAACTCCATCTACAATGTCATGCATGCGGTTCATCGAACGTGTATTTGGATTTCATTGAATATAAGTATCTGAATTTTAATTATGATTGAATTTTCAATACAATTGAGTTTTCAAAATGTTTCTGGATATGGGTTGCATAGAATGTAGCTGCATCTGGAACGATGTATCTAAATTTAATTATAATTGAATTTTCAATGCAGCTGAATTTGCAAAATTTAAACATGCATCTGAAACTTTTTTTTTTTTTTTTGAAAATGAGAATGGTAGACCTGCTCATGCATCTGAAACTTATATAGCTTACATAACAAATTAATCATTCACATAAACCAAAAAAAGATGAAACATGGCTCATTTCTAGGAGGTAAAATAACAATCTTAGATTCTTGTATAGCTAAAATTCGTATGTATCTTGATTCGTCAGAAAATGTATCTTAGTTTTTTAGAAAATGTAATTAGATTACTCGGGAAAAGACAAAAAAATACGAAAAAAATGATCAACCACCACTTAATGGAGCAAAACATATAACTTAGAATTAACATAACAAAATTGTCATTCATTAAATAACATTACATAAAATCACAAAAACACATGTGCAAAAAAACTCACACAAAACTGGTTTGTCAGATACATTTCAAATATATCTGAATTTTAAAAAAAAGGTGCATATGGAGGTAAGAGGATGTGGAGGTCAGAGGAGGGCTCGAAAGGTAGCCTAACCACCTCTCATATGATAGAGGGCGGTAAAAAAATCCAGGGGTGGTGCCGATCACCAAAGATGAGTAGACCGGCTTGAATGATTTTTTGAAATAGCGGATAACTTAGAAGGGTATTATTGGTAATACCACCTATGTCACCTCATGGGGCTTACATGAGACCTGTATAATGGGGCTTGTGAATCATTTGTTTCCGCAATTAGAGACTTGTCCAAACCTATGGCCCATAGAGAGGACAACATTGTCAAGCGTGGCCTAGGCTCATTTTTGGGAAAAAATAATTTTTGTACAATTTATTATTATTATTTTATTTTTGAGAAACTGTGGACATCTCTATCAAAACAATGTCCAAAGGGAATGAGAAAATAATAGAGGGAGAAAAACAAAAGTGAGAGTTCAAATTTCATAATGAATTTTCATGATAGATTATTTTGTTGGATGAACATTCTATGAATTTTCAGATTCAACTGACACTCAAATAACTGAATAAAAAAAATGACGTACTCAACACAGTAATGTCAATTCTCTATTCAGCAATTCAAATAGCAGAACATGCCATCCTAATTCAAAATTCTGATAGATCGGAATGATAATCTATACAGAAACTAACCCAATCTAACTGAAATGAATGTTGGGGCATTGGAAAAGAAGAAGTAAAAGTTGCAGATATAGTCGTGCGAATAACTTATTCAGTTAAAAAGATTAACAAACAAAATCCTAAAAATTGATAAAAGAAAAAGGACCTGTGCGCTTCTCCATCACTGAAACTGAAGTTGCTTCCAAACCTATTGAGCCACAGCTTCAGGTTCACTGGTTGCTTCAGCCCTGAAGTGTGCAACACATCAATTTTAACGATAGAACAAGAGCTCAATAAAACAATGTTTAATGCATTACATGACTCAATCCCCTAGTACTCTGAGGGTTGATATAAAACCAGATGACAAATAATGCTATTTATTTTGAATTGTAGTGTTTTTATGAATCAAATTAAGGAAACAAGTTCTTCTCCCTCTCCATTAAGAGTAAGCTGCACTTTTTTTTTGATAAATTTTGTTTAAATTTTTTTTCATAGTTAAAGCTTCTCCTATCAGCGGAGAAATATTCGAATTCAAGATCTCGGTAAAGAGGGCGTACCTCTATTGATCTGCTTTTATTTGATAATTTTTTTAAAAAAAAATTTCATTGTTAAAGTTTTTCCTATCAGCATGAGAAAAACTAGAAACCAAGATCTCTATAAAGAGGGGATACCTCTGTCAATCTGCCAAAAGTAGTTCGTTGGATGCGCCTATCCATAAACTAGTGTTCCTCTAACATATACTACAACAGTGATATGCTTGGCAGTACTGCCCCGACTTTTTTAGGTGGTGAGTGTTGGCAGTATTGCATGCCCCTTCAGTTTTCATGGCTTCTAAGAACCTATAAAGGTCAACAATATTTAAATTTAAGCTAGATTATGATGTGAGGAGGAGAGCTGAGTAATAGATCTGGTGTTTAAATATTATATTATTGAATCACTTTTATAAAAGCTCATTTGTTTTGAGAAAGCTATAAAGTTCTCACATTACAGGTTATTTCTAACCAAATATCTTTTCAGGCAATCTTGCAAGGGTCATTCCGACGTGCATCATTATGAATAATTTCTAATTTGGGATTGGAATAAAATAAAATAATAACGAAGTTCAATACCTCTGAGCCACCTCTCCAACCTCCATTCTAAGGAATTTGCCGATCTTTACAGATGAACCCACTTCCTTTGAAAGATCATTCAGAACAGTCTGCAGATATTTAAAGGAAAGAATATGATCAGCGGACTTGATCCATATATATTTCACATAAGACAAGCTGATGACCAACAAGACAGATGAAAGGGATCCAAGTTGAAAGGGTAAAGATAGGAGAAAGAAATGCAACCTGGTTCTCTTAAATGCTACAAACATGTAAAAAAAACATGAATGAAAGCTTAAAATAATGAAAAAGAAAGCGATTTGCATACCTTAATATTGGTACTGTCATTCATAACAAACTTCTGTTCCAACAGCACGACTTCTTCAAAGTATTTTCTCAAACGACCTTCCACCATTTTCTCAATGGCCATTGGAGGTTTCCCTGTACTTTCCGCCTAGGAGTAAAGAATGTAGAGCTTCAAACAAGTAAGAACAATGTTGACAAAACAATAGCAAGCATTCATAACTAAGGGGAGCAAAAAAAAGACCATATTCATGTCCAGTTAATGAAGAGATCAATAGGATAAAATACAATTACTGGCCAAGTTCAGTTGTAATTGATTTGTTAAGATATTGGGGTTTCTGAGTTATTTTCAGAATCATATTAACAGTATCAGAATGATTCATTAGTTCTGCGATTTTTCCTGTGACATGGGAACAACATTATTTCACCCTTTCTTATAGGTTCAATGTTGTATCTGGGAATATCTGATACTTCATATAGTCCAAGAGAATATTCAGAATTTCAGATAGAATTTATAAAAAAAGGAAAGCAGATCCATGCAGTGTTTATAAAAGCGATATGCAGTTTGCGTGTGGTTGGGACAGTGCATAGAGTACATGCAGTATACGAGAGTATATTCGAGATCATATTTTTATTAATAAAAAGCATGTTAAGATTATTTCAAAGAATAGATAGCAAAATAAATATGCAGACCTAATTAATAATTGATACCAAAGACCTTTGATCACATATTGGAGTATGTATTGGGCATTAAAAGTCGTTTTATAGGTACAATCCACAAACAAAGCCAGTGGAAAATAGTTAGACTCATGAAAAAAACATGACCACCAAGACACCAACTCACATGGAAGTTTGTTGATGACACCATTAAATGGGAATAATAAAGTGCCCAAATTAGTTAAACTAACATACCAAATGTATAATGGATAGTGGAGTAGATAGATATATCTTACAATGATAGGGAAAAGGAATTTATCCCAGAAAAACAACAACAACAACAACAACAATAAACATTCTCAAAAACAAAAATAATAATAATGAAGAGAGCCAAAACTTCACAAGGTTCAAAGCTTCCAAAGCAACCCTAACATCCAAGAGAAAGCATAATTTTTTGTTTAAAATTTGTGTGCCCATTCACACCCCCCCCCCCCCCCCCCCAAGAAAATAAAAAAAACTGTGCGGCTACATATGCTATGTGGACCGCATATTCGACCACATCTCTGAACAATGGATCCACGTCATAATTCAATGTTAATTAATAGGAAAACACTGGAAACAACATGAGCTGAGCTGAGTTTAGTAGTTTAGTTTTGCAAAATGCACCACCTCTTCAAGTCATCCAAAGCAATACCTGAGTTCTAAGAATATCACGCTCACTTTCAATTGCTTCTGAAGAAACAAGTTCTTTTGATAAGAATAGTGGCTTTGAGGCAACTATGTGCATCGCAATAGAAGAACCCACTCGTTGAAGAGCATCTACTGGAGCATTGCCATTTTCTACTTCAAGAGTAAGAATTCCGGCCATTCGACCCAAACCTACACCACAAAATCAAAATAAACCCTGTCATGATATGTTATAATTTGCGGACACTGAAAAGTGCATCAGAAATAGGTGAAAGAAATAGACCATCTGAAAACAAGTCAGACTGAGATACATGTATGTGCGTGTGTATACTGTATAGGCAAATAACTACTAAAATTCCTTAAAACACTCAAACATTTGATACAAGATATAAGAAAACATATCGATAACAGAAAGGCAAACCATGTAACAACTACACTGTGAAGAAGCATAAACACTTGTTTCAGATACCATGATATGAACATCAGGACATCAATGACGCTTGATATATAGAAGATAATCATTGCCAATCTATCATTTTGGATTTACCAAACATAGGAAAATGGCAATCGTAAAGATTCAAAAGTTCAACTTGAACATTGAAAAAAAACAAAACTCACAGTTGATATATTGTTGTTAATGATTTTGCAAGTCCAAAACATTAAAGCGAAGGTCACAGTTGATATATCACATAAATGTAAAACAATAAGTTCTAGGGCCTCGATCTGCATCCTACAATACATATCCTTCCAAATTTGTGGCACGAGATGAACCCTATCATCTAGCACCTGTCCAGAAGATAATTTATTCTGAAACAAAACCATTTACAAGTTAATCCGCTTATATTAACACACAATCAAATGCTAAAAAAAAAGCATAAGAACCCACAAGAGCTGTTCTTTAACTAATGGCACATCATGTTGATAACACATCAGGGACTAAACTCATGTAATAACAAAATGGGGAAAAAATAATATCATGTTGCAGGTGTGTCCCGATCTACATAAACACATATCCTGATCTGTTGCTATATGATATGTTATAAACATGCTGTCGTCTATAAACATGTCGAACTGCTGTGATACACAATCACGCATCATGTTTATATCATTTTTTTTCTTCTGAAGTGCCCCTTGTGCACATTAGGCACAACAATCACTCCCCTGACAAACTTACAGCTGTTATACACTGTCCATGCATATCTGACAAGTCACAATGATATTGTAAATTCAGTTACCTGGCTGAGGACTAGTGTGGAGGTAGGAAGAGACAATTCCCTGTGAAGTGGAAAGTGCAAAGCCCCTTCCAAATTTCACATTCTCCCCCATCATTGCAGCAACTTCTGTAATTGCATTTTGCACTGTTGTTTCCCCATTCAGTTTCGTATGATCCAAAGCAATCTTCATGCTCTACATGAACAATTAGAGCAGATTATATAAGGATTGTTAGGATTTTTAGCAGTAAGACTACCATATTATCAGCAGATGCATCTTGTGAAAAGAGTAACAAGAAATATCATTAGTTGCATTAAAGAATTTAATGTCTCACCTCGATGTCCTCGAACCCAAGGGGTGTAGCTGCAGAAGCATGCTGACTAAAACTTTCAGCTGATAACATACTCCTCGCCAGTGATAAGGCCTAAAAAAGCAGTTTAATATGCATGAACAATTAGAGAAGTATAGTTCACATATTAAATCTTAACACAAAGTGACCAGTACAAATGCGTACTCATTTCTGTGTTTTGGAACAGTGACGATTTGAAATTGTAAACTAAATAAGAAGTAAAGCACGCCAAATCATTCGAGTCTTGGGCAAACATTGCCAAATCCATACAAGGAGACATGATATGATTAGAAAACATTTCAGTATGGCAGAACAGCCATGGGCAAACATTTCAGGATGGCAGAACAAGAAGTTAAGTCCAAAGCAGATGAACCATAAAGGATTTAGAATTCCTAAGCAGAAAATGGAATAACTCTACTGACCAAGTATTGAAATATTTCATTCCTCGCAACAAAATCAGTCTCACAATTTAGCTCGATCACAGCGGCCCTTTTCTCATCTTGAGCTACCGCGAGCAGGCCCTCCGCAGCAGTCCGTGGTGACTTCTTTGATGCCAAAACCAATCCTCTTTTTCTCAATTCTTTTTGTGCTGCCTCTGCAAGTAGTGAAAACACCATATAATTATATTAAAAAAACTTAGGGAGGTATAATTAATGAACAAAATATAGACATCTCACCGATATCCCAATTACAGTTCACAAGGATGCTTTGACATCTATTATGGGAGCACTCGTTCTCTTCCTTAACTGCTGTACCAGATTCATCTGATCCGAAGCAGACAATTTGACACTAAATCTCCTAGCAAACATGGAATATCCAGCAGAGAACAGATTGTGTATTTTGATTTTGGACGCTTGATCTCCTCTAAACACACAAGTAGAATAATCATGTCTACACTGCTTATAATTGTTCAGTCCCTTGAGTAGGAACCCAATAGGGCGTCTTGCAGTCCGAAAACAAGCCATTTCAAGAACTTATGAAGAAGAAACCTGAATTTTCAAAAATCTATGTTTTGTGAGCCAAGATAACCGGAAAAAAAAAACATAAAGCTTCTTTACTTTTACTGGATCAAATCAAAGAACAACTATCAAACAAGTAAAGCAAAGATCATAAGCAACAATGACAACAACACCACCAGGAAAATGGAGAAATAAAGAAACCATATAAGACAAGAAGAAGGAGAATCACATTTTTTCATCTCTGGGATTCTCAAAAGAATTAGAGTGGAAAATAAAAATGCACTCTATTTAGTGAATAATTGCCCGAGAAAAATGGAAATAAGTTACAAAAAAAATATTTTTTTAGGTACCGTTCAAGAAGCTGACAATAAACATGCAAATGTAGCTATAATAGTATTAAAAAAAAACTGTTGCACAATCCATAGTTTTAATAACCCTAATGATAACATGGAAACCTACATTGGGACGCCAAAGTACAGAACAGTTGAAGGTCTTATATATCCAAAAATTTACGTTCAAGAAGCTCCAGACTTAAAATATGGAACCACTAAAATCACAAATGAACATGTTGGTGCGTGATGCATTCATCACTGTACAAGTAAATATCATACATCTACATATGGACTCACACTAGAGGTGTAAAATAGGCCAGGGCCAACCCAAAAAGGCTTGGCCTGCTTATGGGTCATCATTCCATGCTGGTCTGAAAGCACAGGAGAGCCCCCAGCATCCAGCCCGACCCTTCCCTCCGGCACAAAACATCCTATGGCTAGGTGGCCCACCCTCTCCGATGCAGGAGCACGACACATCAAAGTAATGGGTCGGCGTGCCGGCAAGACAATTAACCAAGTCATGCCGTGCTGTTCAGTTTGGACACCTCTAATTCATACTACACAAATAGAGCCTTGCTCAAGTGTTAATACTCATTGGGGCATTGCCCATGTTAAATAATAACACTTCCATTGCATTCTTCCTCGAGTTCCGTAAACACGACAACACCCCCCCTCCCTCACCCTCCCCAATCCACACACGAAAACACCATCCACAACAAAAAAATGTGATAGTTGTCAGATTCATTATAAGCAATTAATGTTCTTATTGGACTTGGACCCAGAGTTCAATAGTCTAAAACATAATTTGTAACCATGAGATCATGGATTCAACTCTCAACACTTATCTGACCCAAAAAAATAAAAAAATTTAACTCCCATGTTCATCTTTGTTGGTAGTGAATGGAAAATAAACTATGGATCTCCGGCTCTGAATAAGGCCACAGAGGTAAACACAATTCCACACATTATTGCTAATTCACATTCTCAAATAATAGACCCAATTCACCACAATCTATATATACCTGAGAGAGAGAGAGGCCGCAGAGAGAGAGATCGTCGAGAGATTGCAGAGAGAGAGAGAGGGGCGCAGCAGCAACGGCTAGGGTTTCCCCCCCTTTTGTTTCCCCTTCTGATTGCAGAGACCGGAGAGAGAGGTGCGCAGCAACGGCTAGGGTTTTTTTTTTTTTTTTCTTGGTTAAACGCGTTTGGTTCCCTTCAAGTTTTCTAATCCCGCATAAACACCCCTGTATGCAATTTGATTTTCTATTAATACGAAATAAAAGCATGATTTTACTTCCCCTTTTAATTAAATCTTTGTTATGTTTTCACTTTTTTTGATGAGTTGTTTTCATCTTTTAATTAATTATTATGTGACTTAATTCTCATAAATGCATTAAGATTTAATTATTGCATAAGTTAATATTCATAAAACATTTTATGATTAATTAAGTGATTTTTTATGAATATTTAGATAGTTAAGGGTACAACAATCATTTTAAATTACTTTTATCACATCTTAATGAAAAATGACGACAGGTGGTGTAATTGCATGTTTTTAAACTTTAAGGAATGTTTATGTAGGTTTCAAAAACTTCAAGTAGTCCAAATGCATTTTACCTTTTTTTTATTGTTTCCCCCTTTTGTTCTTGTGGCTTTTTTTAGTTTTGGATTAAAAACATTTATGTCCTTACAAAATATAAATAATCTCATATATAAGTGTCTGTCAAAGTTAGAACATATGTATGAGTTCTTCAAAACTCATAAAAATTCATATGCATCTATGTCGTTAACGTAAGTTAACATTAACTTAACCTAACAAAGATAATGTTTTATAGTTTTAGCTCCCGTTTGGATATGGAATAATCGAGGGAATAAACTAAAATATGTGTTTTTTATTGTTTGGATGCATAGAATACATAGGAATTATGTCAGAATAAAGTGGTATATGGATTCCAACTAGCCCCTATAATTAAAGTTATTTCATCTAAAGAATATGTGGGTCCACTGTCAAATCAACTGTCATCACCTCTAATAAAATCACATGTCAAATCAATTATCATTTTCACCTTTCATGAATCTTTATTTATACTTTATTCACATTTTATCTATAAAAAAATATCAATACATTTCTCAACGAGAATAATTCAAAACACAATCAAACACAAAATCATTTTATCCGATTTATACTCACTTATGTCGGAATAACTGTATACCCAATAATAAGTCATATTCTATATCCAAACGGGGCTTAATAAACTCATAACATAAATAGAAGATGAATAAATATAAAATTTCAACGAGGACAATTTTATTTTTTGACATAGACAAATTTGTCTTTATGATTGTTTACAGGAATAATAATGTCTATACAATCAAATGTAAAAGTCCTTCAAAAACAATTTTATTTTTTACAATGAACTAATTTGTATTTATGATTGTTTATATGAACGGTAATGTCTAACGATTATATGTGATACAATATTTCAAGAACATTTTTTTAAGTTTAGATTAAAATTTAACTCCGAAATGATAATTGGGTTTATGTGAGTTTTGAGAGACTCGTACATCTGTCTCAAATTTAACATGGACTTATATGAGATTATTCATGTTTGTAAAGATGTAAATATTTTAAATTCTTTAATTTTATGTTAAGTAAACGTGCTGTCTAGACCCAGCTCGACTACTATAAACTATAATTTTTTTTAAATTCCTACAAAACTATCCTATTTAATCATCGATGACTCCCTTTTCATATTGAATTATAAGTCTTCAACTTTAAATGGTTTTTTTACTTTATTAATATTCGGATAAAACATTTGTCTATTTAGAACCAATGGATAGTTAAAATTCCACATGTCAAAAAATGAATAGTTCCATAACTAATAATGGATTCCCTGATTATTGTCCATCAGATCCATATGTCAAAAAATACAAATGAAATCTGGACTTATGTTTAATCCGGCCTGTACTAATGTATCCATTTTTCCGAGATCTCATTCATTATATACAGTTTAATATATTAATTAATATTAAAAAATCACGACCGTCCAAAACGAGGTGATCGCACGAGTTCCCCGACACGAACGGTGGATGCAAACCTCTCAAAATGCTCGCGTTTTTTCGATAAATGACGATCTCCACAAATTCCAGATCCCGACTCGGGCGAAGTGATCGACCTTCGCTTCCATCCAACGCAAACACTCTCACCGACTACCTAAAAATTCCTCCTTTTTTTGGTTCTCCCTCTTTAAAGATCGGTGAATCTCTCCCTCTCTCTCTCTCTCTCTCACTTCCTGATTCGAAGTTCTTCAAGCCGGGTAAGTCTCCTTTGAGCCTCGATAGATCTCTCACCGCCTGTTCTAGGGTTGTTCGATTTGGTGTTTTCTCTGGCGGATCGAAGCAGATCTGTCACTTTTTTAACGCATTTGTTTTAAGAGCCAAAAGAGGCTTCCTTTTATTGTTCTGTTTGATTCTGGTTGCCAATTTTGTGATGCGGTTCTGTACGAGTTGGTTTTCGTTTGAATTGATTGGGGTTTCGGGTTCGTTTGTTTTGGTGCGTTGTTTCAGAGGAATTTGTGATGCCGATTTTTCTTCTTCTAAAATTTGATATCGATTAGGGTTTGAAATCGTTTCTTTCTATGCGTTACATCAAACGAGGGTTTTTTTTTCCTTCGATTTTTGGTTGCCCTTTGGAGATGAAATTTGTGATGTGCTTCTCAACTAGTTTCGCTATGGTTTGAACCAATTAGGGTTTCCGATTCGTCTGTTTTGACGCATCGTTTTAGTGAAATTCGTGACGCGGATCTCTAATATTGTTATTATTTCCCCAAAATTTGATCAATTGCTCGCCAATTTTTGGTCGACTAGGGTTTCAGATTCGTTCATTTCAATTCATTTTTTAAGCGGAACTAAATATACGACACCCGATGAGCTTCTGAAACCCTAATCTCATCATTGTTAGTGTTTCAGATTTGGTTTCCATTTGAAGCAAACATTCAATCTGAATTGATTATATCTTTAGAAACCCTAACTTTCACCCATATTTTTCCAGGCTTTCAACCAGATCTGAATCCACCATTCACAGATCCACATAGAAAGACAACCCCACCCTCAAAATGGCGACTTGGGCGGATCTCGTCCATCCGATCCTCCTTTTGTCGCTCCTCCTCCCCGCCTCCGCCTTCTACCTCCCCGGATCCTACATGCACACCTACTCCCCCGGCGACAAGATCTCCGTCAAGGTCAACTCCCTCACCTCCATTGAAACCGAGCTCCCCTTTAGCTACTACACCCTCCCCTATTGCCTCCCCGATGAGGGCATCAAAAAATCCGCCGAGAATCTCGGCGAGCTCTTGATGGGCGACCAGATCGACAACTCCCCCTACCGCTTCAAGGTCAACGTCAACGAATCCCTCTATCTCTGCACAACGAACCCATTGAGCGAACACGACGTCAAGCTCTTGAAGCAGAGGACCCGCGACTTGTACCAGGTGAACATGATCCTCGACAACCTCCCTGCGATGCGTTACACACAACAGAAGGGTGGGGTGGCCATCCAGTGGACCGGCTTCCCCGTTGGGTTCACCCCATCCGGTGGGTCCGAGGATTACGTAATCAACCACCTCAAATTTAAGGTCTTGGTGCATGAGTATGAAGGGTCCGGGGTGGAGATCATTGGAACCGGGGAGGAGGGGTTGAGTGTGATTTCTGAGGCGGAGAAGAAAAAGGCGAATGGGTATGAGATTGTCGGGTTCGAGGTCGTCCCGTGTAGCGTAAAGCGCGATTCGGAGGTGGTTTCGAAGCTTAACAAGTATGATAAGATTGACCCGGTCGGGTGCCCATTGGTGCTTGAGAAGTCGCAGATCATCAGAGAGGGGGAGAAGGTGTCGTTTACTTACGAGGTTGAATTTGTGCCGAGTAATGTAAGATGGCCGTCGAGGTGGGACGCGTATCTGAAGATGGACGGGGCCAGGGTCCACTGGTTCTCCATCTTGAACTCTCTGATGGTGATCTTCTTCTTGGCGGGGATCGTGTTCGTGATCTTCCTGAGGACTGTGCGGAGGGACCTCACGAGGTATGAGGAACTCGACAAGGAAGCGCAGGCGCAGATGAACGAGGAGCTCTCGGGGTGGAAGCTCGTCGTCGGGGACGTTTTCAGGGAACCTGCCTGCCCTAAACTTCTGTGTGTGATGGTTGGTGATGGGATTCAGATCTTGGGAATGGCGGCCGTCACCATCATCTTCGCAGCCTTCGGGTTCATGTCACCCGCATCCCGAGGCATGCTCCTCACTGGGATGATTGTCCTCTATCTCTTCCTCGGGATCGCTGCAGGATATGTCGGCGTCCGCCTCTGGAGGACCATCAAGGGCACATCGGAGGGCTGGCGGTCACTCTCGTGGTCCATCTCGTGCTTCTTCCCTGGGATCGTGTTTGTGATACTCACCGTCCTCAACTTCATATTGTGGGGTAGCAAGAGCACCGGCGCCATCCCCATCTCGACGTACTTTGTGCTGATCCTCCTCTGGTTCTGCATCTCGGTCCCTTTGACCCTCCTCGGAGGGTTCTTCGGGACACGGGCAGAGGAGATAACCTACCCGGTCCGGACCAACCAGATCCCACGAGAGATCCCAGCCCGCAAGTACCCATCGTGGCTGCTTGTGCTCGGGGCGGGGACCCTCCCCTTCGGGACCCTCTTCATCGAGCTCTTCTTCATCCTCTCATCCATCTGGCTCGGCCGGTTCTACTATGTCTTTGGGTTCCTCCTTGTTGTGCTGTTCCTCCTTGTGACTGTCTGCGCGGAGGTCTCAGTCGTCCTCACGTACATGCACCTGTGCGTGGAGGACTGGCGGTGGTGGTGGAAGGCGTTCTTCGCGTCTGGCTCCGTCGCGCTGTATGTATTTCTCTACTCAATCAATTACTTGGTGTTTGATCTGCGAAGCTTGAGTGGGCCGGTGTCGGCGATACTTTACCTGGGATACTCTCTGGTGATGGCTTTCGCAATCATGCTCTCGACGGGGACCATCGGGTTCCTCATGTCGTTCTACTTTGTTCACTACCTCTTTTCGTCGGTGAAGATCGACTGAAAAGGAGAATCAGCGGTATGTGAATTGAAAAATGCATCGAGAGCAATGAAGGCTTGTTTTGTTGATGTATTTTTTTGAATTTCATGGTATCAGTATCTCTTTTGTTGTTAACAGGACATAATCTTCTACAATGTGGTTGACATTTGTCTTTTTTTTCCCTTTTTTTTCTGGGGCTCAGTTGAGGTTGGGTTGTATTTTGTTCACTACATGGATCTCACTATAGGGATATGGTCTTTGATATCTTATGATTTGATTTATTTATCTTTTGATTTGTTTGGATGGTTGGGTATTCATTTTTTGTTCTAATTATGTTCGGTGCTGGCTACCACTCCATTTGGCATTATACTTTCATATATGGATAGCATGAATCATGAAACAGGGTTTAAAATATCTGTTTATAACATATATGGATATCATGAATCATGAAATAACGTTTGATGTTATGGGGGATATGGCATGCAAGAGTATTCAAATGAGATATTTGTTGATGACATTTGGAGGAAGATCCAAAACTTAAAGTGTGGAGGTGGGGGAGAGACGTCGCCGAGGTTCCTAGTAAGTGGTGATATGTTTGTTGTATCAGTTTAAAAGCAGGAAATAAATAGTTTTGTGTTTTTGATAAAAAGTTACATGATTCTAAACTTCATTTGAGAGAAGATTCAATACTCCTATTTTATGTTTGTCTAGGTTGTCACACCCCATTTTTATGTTACATAAACCATGTAAATTTTTATATATTATTTTACCTGTGTGGGCAATAATTAATTAGAGATTTAGAGTATATGTTTTATTTTTATCAATTTATTAATTACATGACGTATATATTTAAAAAATGAAAAATGTGGAATTGCCAGTAGGTTTGCACACAGGAATGTTTCCAACATTATTTGATAAAAATGTTTTTTTATTATAGATAAAATAAAATAATTATGCTCTAAAGTCTAATAAGATATAATAAAGCTTAGAAGGCATGTCTAATTTATTCCTATTTATTTATAAAAACCATAATTATATTGTAGAAAAAAATCTGTTGATAATTGATTTTGAATGAAGCTAGTAAAAAGAAGCATCTATTTGGAGAGCAGAAACTTGGGAGGGAGTTCATGAAAGATGACCTCCCCGACATGTCTGCTTTGTGTTTTGATGTCACAACTGAGGTTGCGTTTAAAAACAAGTTTGATTTTTTTTGTTAATTTAAACTCATTTTGAAAACAACTTATGTGAAATACACTTTTCTTGGGTTGGCTTTGAGTTATACCGGATGTTTGAGGTGGCAACGCGGTGTCTTGCTGCAATGTCAAACGAAGCCTTTTAGGAGCACATCTGCGAGCGTCCGCATTGGTTGGACATGGCTGCGTTGTGAGGAATCGTTGTGTTCACAGAGTCAGAAAACAAATATGATAAAGTAACTATGAGTTATTGATGCAGCGGAAAAAAATGTCATTTGTCCCTGTGTTCGCGTCTCAGGCATCCGTCAACTCCAACGCGGTCTTAAACAGAACCTTAAGCCCCTGTTTGGAACGGGGATATAATTTATGATAATGTATACATTTATCCAAACATAAGTGAGTATAAATAAGGATAAAATGATTTTATGTTTGGTTGTGTTTTAAATTATTCTCATTGGTAAACGTAAAAATAAATGTTTTGTTGTTAGAGTAAAATGTAAATAAAGTATGAATAAAGATTTATAAAAGATAAAAAAATAATGATAGTTGATTTATAAGAGGTAACAATTGATTTGACAGTGGGCCCACATATTCCTTGAGTGGAATAACTTAAGATAAATTTAATTTCAGGAGTTGGTTAGAATTCATATACCAATTTATACCAGTTATTCTGGCATACTTTATCAGGGGTTATCCGGGTTTTCAAACACACCAAAACCCTTATCTGGGGTTATCCGAGGGCTTATTCTCAAAACAAACAAGGGCTACGTTTATGGGCGCATCTATCTCCACCAAGCGTTTTTCTTACCCTAAAAAAAAAAAAACGGTGTTTGGCTGTTCCCACTAATCTAGATCGACCGAACTCGGTCGCCATTTCAGGTTTTGGGCGACCAGACTTGACCGTCATTTTATGTTTTGAGTGATCGGACTTGTCATTATTTTAGGTTTTGGGCGACCGTAATTGGTCGTAATTTCAGGTTTTGAGTGACCGTAATTGGTCGTCACTCAGGTTTTTGGTGACCGTAATTGGTCGAACAGGGTTTAGAACTATATCTACCTATTCTTTGTAAACAAATAAATTTTTGGGTTTATCCATCATATTCTACATTTATTTTTTATCAAAACAACAGCTAAGGGACTGAAAAAATGTAAGTAGATATACTTTCAATTAATTCAAATTTTTATAGAAAAATATCTTATTAGACAAATATATATTATTTTTAAGCTTCGTTTGAAATCGTAGTTAAACGGATTATTTGTTTGAAAATAAAAAAACCTACAAGTTAATTCAAACACATTTTATATTTGGCTTTTGAAAATTTATCCGTTACTTGTGTAAAAAAATTGCTCTTATATTTTGAGAATAATGATTGATTCTCATTACATTATAACTCAGATTCGGAGTGGTATGAAGATCCAAGCAAGATACACGTCATGAGATTAATTTTTAAGAAAAAAATTATAAACTTTATTACAAATTCTGTTCGATCAAATTTGATCGCTCGAAATATGAAATGATAAACAAGTTAGGTCGTCTAAAACTTAAAATTACGATTAAGTTTAATCGATCTGACCGTATCATTGGAAATAAAAAAACACCAATTTTTTTTATATTATTATTGGTGGGGTAAGAAAAGACTCGGTGGGATAGCCGCGCACTAAGTTTATTTGGCGATAAGGTGGATTTAACAATTGATACATCGAAAATTTCCCATCACAGATTGAACATCAACGTATTCTGGCGGGTAATGTTTTAATAGTCAAACTGTAGTGGCATTGACTGAAGAAAAAAAGAAAGAAAATAAAACTGGTTCGAGAATCATTAGTTTAACCATCGGGTTCAACAGATTCTCTCTCACTTCCTGATTCGAAGTTGTTCAAGCCGGGTAAGTCTCCTTTGAGCCTCGATAGATCTCTCACCGCCTGTTCTAGGGATGTTCGATTTGGTGTTTTCTCTGGCGGATCGAAGCGGATCTGTCACTTTTTTTAAGCATTTGTTATAAGAGCCAAAAGAGGTTTTCTTTTATTGTTTTGTTTGATTTTGGTTGCCTTTTTGGAGATGGAAATTTTGTGATGCGGTTCTGTACGAGTCGGTTTTCGTTTGAATTGATTGGGGTTTCGGATTCGTTTGTTTTGGTGTGTTGTTCCAGTGGAATTTGGGATCCGATTTTTCTTCTTCTAAAATTTGATATCGATTAGGGTTTGAAATCGTTTCTTTCTATGCGTTACATCAAATAAATATACGACACTCGACGAGCTTCTCTTAAACATTTTCAAATTTAATTTTTTTTCAATTTTTTCATTTTCAAAGCCTTTTCCTAAAATATTTTTATTACACAATCTCTTATCTTCAAAATATTTGAATTTAAAATTATTATTATCCAACTTTTTGAAAAAAAAATAAAAAAATATTTTTTTATTGGAGTAAAAATAAGAAGTTCAAAAATAAAGATGAAGACTTAAAAAAGAAGACCAACTTTTTTTTTGTTTCTAAGAGATGGTGAAAATTTTGGAGGGTGAAAATGTATTTAATATAATTCAACTAAAAGTGGAGTTGAAGGGAAAAAATTGTCACATGTAAAAAAAGTGAAAATAAACAAAAAAAGAGTCGTTAAAAATTTTGATAAATATTTGAGTCTCTCTTGATTTAATAAATATTTGAATAAAACTTGATTTGGTATGAGTATGGGATAAATGGTTGGAGATGGTTTTGGATGATTTTTATTCAAATTTAAATTTGAGTAAATGTTTGGGTATAAGATTGGAGATGCTGTCATCTCTAGTCGTTACTCAAACATATACTCAAATTTCACTTAAAATTTGAGTAAAAGTTTGATTTGATATGATGTGTCTCTAACTATCACTTTGTGTTTTATTTAAATCTTTTAAAAATTTCATATTTTTTTTAATTATTTCCTATAAACATTTTCAAAGTTCTTTTCTCAAACATTTTTACTACTTAATTTTTCTTTCATTCAAAAAAAGTAAAAGTAATATTTTGTTTTATTCGAGTAAAAATAAAAAAACAAAATGAAGAATTAAAAAAGAAGACTGCTTTTTATTTTTTGGATTTTAAGAGATGGTAAAATTTTAGGGGTAGAAAAACATCTAATATAATTAAATTAACAGTGCAGTTGAAAGATAAAAATGTTACATTGGAAGAAAATGTGGAATATAGAAAATAAATGAGATGTTAAAAATTTTGGTAAAGATTTGAGTCTCCCTTGATTTTGATAAAGATTTAAATACATTTGAGTGAAGTTTGAGTAAATATTTGGATATAGATTGAAGATGCTCTTAGAATTTTCGATGCTTTCAACTAGAACTGAATCCACCATTCACAGATCCACATAGAAAGACAACCCCGCCCTCAAAATGGCGACTTGGGCGGATCTCGTCTGTCCGATCCTCCTTTTCTTGCTCCTACTCCCCGCTTCCGCCTTCTACCTCCCCGAATCCTACATGCACACCTACTCCACCGGCGACGAGATCTCCGTCAAGGTCAACTCCCTCACCTCCATTGAAGCCGAGCTCCCCTTCAGCTACTACAACCTCCCCTATTGCCGCCCCGATGAGGGCATCAAAACATCCACCGAGAATCTCGGCCATCTCTTGATGGGCGACCAGATCGTCAACTCCCCCTACCGCTTCAAGGTCAACGTCAACGAATCCCTCTATCTCTGCACAACGAACCCATTGAGCGAACACGACGTCAAGCTCTTGAAGCAGAGGACCCGCGACTTGTACCAGGTGAACATGATCCTCGACAACCTCCCCGTGATGCGTTACACACAACAGAAGGGTGGGGTGGTCATCCAGTGGACCGGGTTCCCCGTTGGGTTCACCCCATATGGTGGGTTCGAGGATTACATAATCAACCACCTCAAACTAAAGGTCTTGGTGCACGAGAACGAAGGGTCCGGGGTGGAGATCAATGGAACCGTGGATGGGTATGAGATTGTTGGGTTCGAGGTCGTCCCGTGCAGCGTAAAGCGCGATTCGGAGGTGGTTTCGAAGCTTAACAAGTATGATAAGATTGACTCGGTCGGGTGCCCATTGGAGCTCGAGAAGTCGCAGATCATCAGAGAGGGGGAGAAGGTGTCGTTCACTTACGAGGTTGAATTTGTGCCGAGCGATGTAAGATGGCCGTCGAGGTGGGACGTGTATCTGAAGATGGACGGGGCCAGGGTCCACTGGTTTTCCATCTTGTACTCTCTGATGGTGATCTTCTTCTTGGCGGGGACCCTGTTCGTGATCTTCCTGGGGTGCGGAGGGACCTCACGAGGTATGAGGAGCTCGACAAGGATGCGCAGATGGACGAGAGCTCTCGGGGTGGAAGCTCGTCGTCGGGGACGTGTTCAGGGAACCCGCCTGCCCGAAACTTCTTTGCGTGATGGTCGGCGATGGGATTCAGATCTTGGGAATGTCGGCCGTCACCATCATCTTCGCAGCCCTCGGGTTCATGTCACCCGCATCCCGAGGCATGCTCCTCACCGGGATGATTTTCCTCTACCTCTTCTTCGGGATCGCTGCAGGATACGTCGGCGTCCGCCTCTGGAGGACCATCAAGGGCACGTCGGAGGGCTGGCGGTCACTCTCGTGGTCCATCTCGTGCTTCTTCCCCGGGATCGTGTTCGCGATACTCACCGTCCTCAACTTCATATTGTGGGGGAGCAAGAGCACCGGTGCCATCCCCATCTCGACGTACTTCATGCTGATCCTCCTCTGGTTCTGCTTCTCGGTCCCTCTGACCCTCCTCGGCGGGTTCTTCGGGACGCGGGCGGAGGAGATAGCCTACCCGGTCCGGACCAACCGGATCCCACGAGAGATCCCACCCCGCAAGTTCCCATCGTTCCCATCGGGTTGCTCGTGCTCGGGGCGGGGGCTCTCCCCTTCGGGACCCTCTTCATGGAGCTCTTCTTCATCCTCTCATCCATCTGGCTCGGCCGGTTCTACTATGTCTTTGGGTTCCTCCTTATAGCGCTGTTCCTCCTTGTGACTGTCTGCGCGGGGGTCTCAGTCGTCCTCACGTACATGCGCCTCTGGGTGGAGGACTGGCGGTGGTGGTGGAAGGCGTTCTTCGCGTCTGGCTCGGTCGCGCTGTATGTATTTCTATACTCAGTCAATTACTTGGTGTTTGATTTGCGAAGCTTGAGTGGGCCGGTGTCGGTGATACTTTACCTGGGATACTCTCTGATCATGGCTTTCGCGATCATGCTCTTGACGGGGACAATAGGGTTCCTCATGTCGTTCTACTTCGTTCACTACCTCTTTTTGTCGGTGAAGATGACTGAAGAGGAAAATCAGAGAGGTATGTGAATTGAAAAGCATGAAATGGGGGAGTATATGAACACACTTATTTTATGTTTGTCTACGTTATATATAAACCATGTAAATTTTATATATTACTAATTAGAGATTTAGAGTATATGTTTTATTTTTATCGATTTATTAATTACATGAGCGTATATACTTTAAAAAATGAAAAATGTTTTTTTTTTTAGTGAAATGGTAGGTATTTGACCTAAATTATCACTACAAGAAAAACTGTTTTTTGCGACGGTTTCAAACCGTCGCAAATAGTTTTGTAACCATCGCAAATACCCTTTTGCGACGGTTTTGCGACGGTTTGGGTCCCGTCGTACCAAACGGCGTCACAAAAGATTAACAGTGGTTTTTAACCGTCGCAAATATCTTTTATAGCGGTTTTTCTACCGTCGCAAATAATCCGTTGCAAAAACTTACTTTTTTCTAAAGTCATATAAAATACATCTTTTGCGACGGATAAGCTAGCCGTCACAAAAAAATATTTTATTTTTATTTTTTAGCTTTTGCAACATGGGCCTAAACAGTTCCAAATAATATTTTTTTTCCATCTTTTCATTGTTGCTTCATTTATATTTTAAAAGATTTGTAATATATGTATTCACACAAATAATAATTTTACTGCGGTCCTAAACCGTCACAAATATATATTTTTTTCATTAGACCCAAAAATCCATGTAATCTTTTGCTGCATCATTTAGATTTTAAATAATTTTTGTATATAACCTTAAGAGGTGATAGTGCAAAGTGGTTAAGAGAAAATATAAATCCATATGTCAATTCCATCCACTTAATTCATGACAAGAACTACCTAAATTCATTACAGTGAAAAAAAAACAAAAATGAAATGCTTCTTCTCCATGCAAGGCCGGGAATCACATATATTGAAGAGCCACATGTGCCTCATATTCTTCATTCCTAAAAAAAGAGGATATGAAATTGTTAGGGTCTTGATAACGAAAACTTTCACAAAATACCTCAATGTATATTACAGAGCAACAAAGAACACTATAAAGAGACTCTAGCATAAAACAAGAACCATGTGAGCCTTACAACCAATGGCCGTAATAAAACAAGAACACCAAAGTAGGATTCTCGGCAATACATTCAACCTTTTTATTTATAAATATTCTAACATGTGATAACATTGTTTAGGTAACAAAGCTTTTTTTTACACTTAATTGATGACATGGGCTAATATAAGTTCATCCTTACACTTAATTAATGACATCCTAGTTATATAAAGAACTTGCAAGCACCCCATTTACAGACTGCACATTACCTATCTATAAGCAAGACATCTAGCATTACTGAAATTATTAAAAGAGACCAGGTATATGGTGAAAAGTAATTTGATAATATTTACTTACTGGCCAAACCGAACAACATCGCCAACGTGCAATTTTGAGTAGAATTTTTTCTTAACCTATTTAAATGGGAGAGAAAAACATGTTACAGAATATATTATTTCTGGAAGTGATATCTTATACATAATTCGAACAAACAATAATGCAGCAATATCAGACACAAAATAGTTTCCAAAGCAATGCATGGAAGATGAAAACAAATTCAAATGATATATCCACAGTGTATGTATACTGCTAGGCTTCAAAGGTGTGCTTTCACTTGCTTAAGTTGGATGCAAATTTCACATATACTTGTACTATCTTATTTTTATCTTCACACATGAAAATTTCATCTTTTTTCAAATAAAAAAGAACATTGTCTATCAATGGGATTTTTTCTATTAATGAATAGTTTGCCTCTTATTATCTTTCCCAAAATTAAAGGAATTGTTCATTAATCATAAACAGAGGAAAAAACCAATGAGCCATGTAACTAGAGCATCTATGTACCTGCATGAAACCGAGATATTGTAGGATGCTCGAGTACAAAATCACATAGATCTGCATCACCAAGACATAAGGAATGACCATTTAGCCAAAACAAGATATTCTCTATTTACCCAACTATAACCACACCATAAATCGAACTGCTATAAGTACCCAACCATAACCACACCGTAAATGTAATAATAATAATAATAATGTATGCACTTTCAAGAAGAATTGCCTTCTTAACCTTAGTAAAGAAAAAACGCATTATAACTTGTAAAATATGAATCTCACAGCACTACGTACCTAACCAACATTTCTTTTAAGAAAATGAATTGGTAGCTCACCAACTTGTTTAGAATGGCAAGATTCTTCTCATGCTATAGAGAGAAAAAAAACCCTGTAAGAATCTAATAGAGGAGAACTCATTTGTGATTTAGCTAGAAACCTAAGACATCCAAATATTAGATTAGAGAATAAAGAAAGTAGTGATGATTCATAAAGACAGCAACATAAGATCATAAAGCATGCACCTGAGGCAAGATAGAGCATGCGAGCTCATCCAGTATGTCAGAAGTGGACTCACTATTTTGCAAATAAATATGCAATATTTTTTGAACAATGTTTCTCTGAAAGGTGAATTGGGAAAAAATCATAATTACTAAAAGAAGAAAGGTGAACCCCTTGTGCTACTCAAAGTTAGAGGAAATTTAAAACAACCAAGACAAAGTTCAAGATAAATTTCACTTTTCCATTCCAGCCACTTTCTTGACCTGTAGAATTATTCATGCACTAACAGCTTGTGCGCAATATTTTCAAGATTTTGAGTTAATCATAACAATATGATTAACACAACTTGGTCTCTTTTAACTCAGGCGTTTAGAATTGGTTTGAATGAAATTGGTGATGCTAAAAAAAATTAATTATACTTAATGTCTAAAAAACTTTACAATCCTAGCTCGGCCGATCAAGGAGATTATAGATGATGTGAACTACATGCATCGGGAACCTACAAACAACATTAGAAAATCCAAATGAATGATGGAAGGGCAGGGGGTGGGGCATGTGGTTGTAGAAGATATAGAGACCGACTTAGCCTTCTAAATGAGTGAGCGCACTCTCTCTAATGGGTGCTTTTCATCAAATACATGGATATATAAGAACAACAAAGAAATAACATAGAAGTCATATATAGATCTCTTGATCTCTTCATATACAAGAACAACAGAGAAACATGAAATGATCCATAGCATTACTCATACAAGTATGGTACCTGAATAATTAACAATTCTTATTGGAAATGGGGACAATTACATTGTTTTTCATTTTATCTAGTTGTTTTTCTTTGTTTATCCAAGCATTCAATAAACCAAAATCACTCCAAAAACTGCAACTATTTCAAATAGAAACATGCATGCAATCCACTTAACTGATGGTATCTATGCAAAATTTCCTTCTCTACGATACTTGCATATATGATGATGGTGGAATCTCATAATTATAACTACAAAAACCACTCTAAAATCTTTCCCATCAATATCCAAAACATGAATAAAGGGTTCAAATAAAACCATACCGTCTTCACCTTTCTCCTCTTTCTCCTCTTCGGCAGAGTCAACAACCGCCTCAAGGTCCAAAAACTCTGCCCATAGTGGTTCACTTCCTCCTCTTCGTCCTCTTTCTCCTCATCATCATCATGACATCGGTGGGCCATTGCTTTAAGTGCCTAAGGAGAAAAACAACTCAAGTTTCACAAGATGATCAAAATCAAAGTTCGAAATCCCCAATTGAAAAATAAGAACTTGAAGAAATGATGAAAACATAGCAAATACTACTAGTTAAAAAAAAACACATATCATTGGCAAAGAATCACACAGAGACCGGATCAAAACCTATAATTTTTCATTGCAAACAAGGAACCAACTCAGGATGCGAAGAAAACTTAATTCCATCAAAAAGGGGGAATCGAGGGATCCAAGCTTCAATCGATGAAAACAAAACCTATTTGATAAAAAAAACCCCAAAAATAAATTGATTATCACTAATTAAAGGTAATACCGGAGCTGCGATCCTCCTAGATATTTCGAGCTCGGAGGATATTAGTGTGTAATACCGGATTGAGTCCAAACAACTCTGAAATTGAAGGATCAGATCCACCGGCGGTGTATTTCCTCCAGATCCACCGGCGGCCGATGCTTTCCTCCTTCAGATCGCCGGTGAACGTTCCATGGTTTGATCAAAGCAGACGGCAACAACGGTTTCATCGAAGCGGACAGCAACGGCAGTTTGCTTGAAACGGACGGCGAAGACGGTTTGAACGAAGATCGGGCGGCGGGTCGAAGCGGACAGATCGGACGGCGATCGAAGTCGAACGGGTCGAAGAAGACAACAGCGGTAGTGTTTGATCAAAGATTTTGTTAGGTTTTTTAAATATATATGGGAAGATCGGACGGCTCTGATCACAAGGGAAAAAATTAACCATTGGATCTAAAATTAAGTATTTGCAGCGGACAGTTTTCCGTCGCAATATGCTTATTCGCGAACTATTTCTTTTTAACAGCGGCTCAACTCAGCCGCTGCAAAAGCATAAGAGTATTTGCGACTGTCGAAAATTACCGTCAAAATTATGACCATTTACGACGGTTTTTGTGAGCCGTCGCAAGAAAAACGTCGCAAAAGGTGCTTTTTCTTGTAGTGTATATTATAAGAGATGCCCAAGAGAAAACAAAGGTTACAATGACAAAGGTAGATGAGAGCTCTACCCGTCCCCATACAAACCCGACCTACTCGTCAATGGAAATTACCCCCCTTGGAAGGATACCTTGTTAGCTCCTGTACAATAGATTCTCCATTCTCTAATACAATTGATCACTATAGTCCAAACATTCTCAATATAAACAGGTGTACCTCTAAAAATCAGGTGGTTTTGAGCATTCCATAATGCCCAAGTTACCGCGGAGATGAACGATTGTGAGATTTTACCAGTGACACTCTTATCCCCTTTTCTTTTGAGCTTTTTACCAGACGCCCACAGGTTTTGAAGGGAAGAAACATCGGGGCTGAAGCCGGTTGTTGAGCTGAGTAGGACCCACGTCTGCCTTGCAATCCCACATTTGACGATAATGTGGCTCGTTGTTTCCTCCGTGCTGTTACAGATTGGGCAAGAATGGTCCGCTGAAGGTGCTCATTTCGCTCTATAAGAGCGGGTAAGGAGTCTCTGTTGGTACACCAACCACATGAAAAGTTTTACCTTTGTAGGGACGTGGATGCACCAGATTTCTTTGACTTTTTTCGAAGTCTTCGCTATGCATGGAAGGTCACGACGCCACCAATTGTAGCCGCGCTTAACAGGGAAACCATCCTGTGGGTTCGATCTCCATGAGACCAAATCTTGCTTGTTGTGCACAAGGACAACCGATTCCAGTTCCTGCATTAACACGTCTAGAGATTGCTGTTCCACCGCATTTGGACGTCGTCGCAATGTGACATCCCATTGCCCGTTGTTTGTCAACATTATTTGAAAAAAATGCTTATTTAGCATAGATAAAATAGAACAGTTATGCTCTAAAGTCTAATAAAATATAATGAAGCTTGATAACTATATCTGGGAAAGCATGTCTAATTTATTCTGATTTATTTATAAAAACTATAATTATATCAGAGAAAAAAGAAAATCTATTTGATAATTGATTTCAAACGAAGCTAGCAAAAAGAAGTACTTATTTGGAGGGCTGAAACTTGGGAGTGCATGAAAGATGACCTCCCCGACATGTCAAATGCTCTGTGTTTTGATGTCACAACTGAGGTTGCGTTTAAAAACAAGTTTGATTTTTCTTGTTAATTTAAACTCTTTTTGAAAACAACTTCTATGAAATACACTTTTCTTGGAATCGTTTGGCTTTGAGTTTACCAGACATTTGAGGTGGCTATGTGGCGTCCCGGGCCACAGTGTCAACCAGAGTCTTTTGGGAGCACATCCGTGAGTGCCCGTGTCGGTTGGACATGGGGGGTGGGGGAACCTGCGTTGCCAGGAATCGTTGTGTACTTAGAGTCAGGAAACGCGAAAAAACAAGCTGAAAACAAATATGACAATTGACAAGGTAACTTAGGGATATTGACGCAGTGATGAGAATTTTCATTTGTCTCCGCGTTCAGGTCCTGGGCACTCGTCGATTCCAACGCGCACCCAAACAGAACCTTAAGTTTGTTTGGATCTTCGATGAGACGGATTCAACAATTGGTACATCGAAAATTCCCCATCACAGATTGAACACCAACATATACCCTAGTGCAATTTTTAAAAATGAAACCATTGTGGCATTGATTGAATAAAAAAAATAACCGGTTTAAGAATCATTAGTTTAACCATTGGGTTCAACAGAATTTAAGCATGACACTATAATAACATGATGAGTACAATAATAACAATTATTAATAAATAAATTTATGGCATATTCAAAATATTTTATAAAATTGTTTTACAATTATCATATCTAAAATCTAATACTTTTAATCCAACTGGAGTCATGTGTATCCACAATGGATGATGATGAGTGTACTAATGCTCTATTGTAAGCGTAATGGAATAATAAATTTCAATGCGTTGTTTTGCTAAATATGTTTTAAAGTCTCAAATGAAGTCTTATATATTTTATTAGTTATTAAAACTTTTTCATATATATCATTTAATTTTTTTAAGATTATTTATCTTAATTTTTATAAAATTACAAATATTTATTGGTGTGATACACACAACTTTTGAGATTAAAATGCACTGAATGTAACATTTTGCTGAAAATGATATAAAAAGGTCCACCCGAACGTGGATGGGGCCCACTGAAGGCATATAAAATGAAGCCCAAATCCGCCACTTTAAATAATCATCGGAAGCGAAAAGTTCTGTCAATTCACAGACGAAAAAAAAAGGAACCCTAGCGAGCCTTCAAAGGAGCAGCAGATCCTCCGCAGATCGGTAAGGGATCTCCATCAATCTGCCTTGGATTCGTTAGGGTTTTCACTCGATCTCCACCTGCGGTTCTATAGGGTTTTCTTTCATCGATCGATTCTAACTATACTAAGAGAAATCTAGGGTTTACAGTTTTTCTTTGTATTTATAATAATTTTTTTGAATTATTGTTCTGTTTTGTCTTGGATGTCTTGATTTGGATGGAAAGGATAAAAAGAGAGGGTTTTTTTTGGGGATCTCTGATGGGTTTTTTTTTTGGGTCATTGAAGGGGACTGAGTCGTGATGGCTTCAAAGAGGATCCTGAAAGAGCTGAAGGACCTCCAGAAGGATCCTCCGACGTCTTGCAGTGCAGGTTTGTTATGGGAAGATTGACTTGTTATTTGGTTTTGCATTGTTTATGCCTTTCTTTATTCTCCAGGCCTTGTCAAGTGATATGGCTTATTCGATTTGTCATGTATGCGTTGTTCTTTGAATTGTTGTCTGGTTCATCATCCTCCATTGTCAATTGGGTTACTTTCCATTAGCAAGTTTGTGTATTTGATGTTCTGCATGTGGTTTTTGTGGGTTTTATGACTGGACATTGTTTGATGTACGTGGCATCTGCCAACATGTTACAGTGATGTCAGTGGGAGTCCTTTTTTCTAGTGAGAAAAAAATCTGGATTAAAATGCATGAAGGAAATCTCTTGAATTGTTGTTTTTTGGCTTTGAACCCAAAGTAGTGGGTGAATGTGAGTTCCTTTTCACTTTGAAACGATTGCTTGTTTTTTGTTTTTTAACGTTTTCTCTGGATGTAGCGTGTTTTAATATTAATAATATTATTTTGGTACTAACTCATCATAATGGTATTCTCCTAAGAGATTTCTTGTGGCGGTGACATTTATAACTGAATCAGTTTAGTTGGATTAAAACCTCTTTTATCGTGTTTCATTTTTGTTGATATTGCTTCTTCATGTTTGCACAAGGGGAATGTCAAGTTGTATTTTGTAAAAATGCTGAATTGCTGATCAGTGTTCGGTATACTGAAAAGTTCCCCTGAATAGAGGAGTTTCTTTTAGAAACATTTGGTGGCTGATCATTTATGTACTGAAAATTTTGTATTACTTGGGTTCTCATTGGTTATGCCATTCATTTTTTGTTGTTTAATGAGATTTCTAGGGCTGGTTATTGCATTTTATTGGGAGGCATGTATTTACATATACCACAAAAGCTGCCGGGTCAAAAAAGACCAATTTGCGAGATGTAGAACTGTATGCGTATGTTGCACTAGGATAAATTACTTCATAAGCATGAAAACATAGTTCTATTTTATCTTGAAATGATTTTTCTCTATTAATATTAAACACACTTCAGTTATTTGGACCAGTTTGTATTCTCAGTAGATGTATTTATTTTGGATGTAGTTGTTGTACAATATTCTTTTGAAAGATATGTACAAATATATTGTATCAACTAGTTATTTTGAGTCTATCTTTATTTTTGATCACGTGTAGTGCTTCAAATTTATTTGTGCTACAATCAAATCTGTTATATGTTTTTATGTATGATACAGGCCCTGTTGCTGAGGACATGTTCCACTGGCAAGCAACCATCATGGGCCCAGCAGATAGCCCCTTTGCGGGAGGTGTGTTTCTTGTAACCATCCACTTCCCTCCGGATTATCCATTCAAGCCACCAAAGGTAAGTTTCGGTTATCAATGTTTGCAAAAGACTGCTAATTCACACGTGTAGACGTGCATTCTTTCTTCTATTATTCTTCTATTTGAGAAAAGGAGAAAAAAGGGTTATCTAAACTGGCTTCTCTATAAGTTTTATATCACTTGCCATCTCATTGTTTTAAGCACCTGCATGATTCATTATAACACTGATGTGAGCCGAGCGCATTGAGTGCTGCATTCATGGTGGTATTATCTATGGCTCCTTTGATTGCATTCATGCATGTGTGTCCTTTATTACATGTTCAAATTTTTGTTCTTTTCTTTGATGTTGCCAGGTTCATTTACTGGCATAATATCCAAAATCCTGAAGTCTGTATCTATAAAATGATAGATATATTATTTTACATATTGTCACATGATGGATTGTTATTATTATTATATGAAGACAATTTATGAAGGTTTGATATGTTTACACAAGCAGCTAGGAATCTCCCTGGTAACTTGCTCAAAATCATTTGTCACAATCTATGAGTATCTCTGTGGTATATAATTGTCCTGAAGGAATGGTATCATGTGAGTTGTACAATCAGTAAGTAGAAGTACAAGATCTCTTTTTTCCTTTATGTGAGACATGTTACATACACACAATATGATCCTTGTTCAGGTGTCCTTCCGCACCAAGGTTTTTCATCCGAATATCAACAGTAATGGTAGCATCTGTTTGGACATTCTCAAGGAACAGTGGAGCCCTGCCCTCACCATCTCCAAGGTAATTTTCGTCAAGCTTTCATATGCTGAGAATTCAGGCATCCATGTCTTACCGTTAAGCTTGTCAATGAACTAGATATGGTTCGGATATCTTAATATTCTTACCCTATCCTAAATTATTCTGATACAAATATTAATATTCAAATTTCAATCTTTTTGGTTTAGGAGCTGATATTTTTTGGATAATTGACAGTCTAAATATGGACACTAGTTTGTCATGTGGCATATTTAAAGAGATGAGGGAATTAAAATCGAGATTTCAAGGCTTCTCGTCTGTTTTTTAGAAACATACAAAGAAGAATAATCATGAATTGAACAGTATATAATACAAAAACAAACATATAAAATTTTACAATAATGTCGGAAATGTTATTTTTCAGTGCATACAAATATTTTCTGGATGATTGACAGGCCTTGGTACTCTGTTAAATTTGTTCAGGTTCTTTTATCGATCTGTTCCCTTTTAACCGACCCGAATCCGGACGACCCGTTGGTGCCCGAGATTGCTCACATGTACAAGACAGACAGAGCCAAGTATGAGTCGACCGCCCGTTCCTGGACCCAGAAATATGCCATGGGTTAGACATTCCCCCCATTGCCCCCTGCTCGATGGACTTTCGCTGTTTGTTATATTCTCTACTAAAAGTAAATAAGAAAGGTTATAAAAAACATAGGTAAGTTTGTTTTGGGAGTCATAGAGACTCGTTTGAATCGGGTGTCTTCTCTTATGACAAGCTTGTGTGGTAAGTAGTACCTGTGATTCTGTGAATTTCTCATGTTATGTGATCTGTTGATGTCAACAATCTTTTCTTTCAGTTGGTGCATGAGTTTATTTTGTGTCTTGTGTAGATAACAATGTTGAAAATTCTATATAGTCGGTTGGTCTCTTTAATATCATTTTCTTTTGGGCTGATTCATCATCATACAAGTACAACTTATTTAAAGCATTTAAAGTCATTTGATTTTTAATTGGTGAGTTCAAGCTATGGTTTTTTGTGGGTTGTCCTGTTGTTTATCTGCAGTGGTGTATGATTACTGTAGTGTGGCTATGTGACTCATCATTTTGGAAATTTAAATGATCACATGAAATAAGAATATCTTGCTTGATTTTGGAATTTGGAGTGTGTTTGGATATTAAGGTATCTGTTTCGAAGAAAAATATACTGAACTAGTAAGATATCCATGTTGTAAAGTTATTTCGGGTTATGACTGACTATTCTAAGAATGGGTAACTATGCTAGTGAAATAAATGAGTTTTTGTTTGGTAGTGTTTTTAATGAGTTTCATTGAGAGACGTAATAAAGTTATATTATTTGGTAGATGATGAATAAATTGTGAATAAAATGTTCATAATGATTTATAAAAGATGAAAAAATAATCTAATGTGTAGATCATTTAATTTATAAGAGAGATGACTATTGATTTGATATGTGAGTTCTTTTATATTAGAGGAATAGATTGGTTGAATAACACAATCATAGGGGGAGATGAAATATAAATATCAATTTATTCACATTTATTCGTGTATAGTCATACTTGTCTATTTTTTTCAAACAAATAGATATATTTTTACTTTATTCTCTCTATATTCCCTTGTATTCTCCCTCTATTCCATTACCCAAACAACCCTCTAATGTTTAAGAAAAGACAGTTTTTATAAATTAGAAAAGAATATGACAAATAATCCGATCCTCAGAACATACACGCTCGTAGAGCAAAGAATCCGATCCTTCTTAAGATTACATAAAAAAATGAATTATTATTTAGAAACCAATTTGGATTCTTCTCTTTTATGAAAGGAACAATGTTGGGGACAGCTCTATAATCTTTTTCTTCGTTATTCTTGTGTACATAAAAATATTCACGTATAGTTTTTGGAAAAAAAGTATATATTCTAAGATATAGTTCTTCCATAAGGAAAAAAAAATCACTTGTTTTATTAGCAGTATATATCTTGTTGGAAGAAATGATACTCTATACGACTGTATATAAAGTTGTACGTATTAGTTATGTGGGGTCATGTTTGTATTCTGAAATATATTGATGTTAATTAAAAAGAGCCTTTTTGAACATAGATACATTGATATGTATTTTTTTAATGGTTATACCATTTATTCTACTAACAAATATAACAAGTAATCTTAGGCCACGTTCTAAAATCTTGCTTCAAACTCAGTTTTTGAAACGTGTTGTTTGGGTGGTTTTTTTCAATTACTGAGTTTTTTTTTTATATTGTAAAAATTGGGCATTTTCTATTTCATCAAGGACAGACTGTCTGAATGGTGGTGAGAAGAACAGAGAATAAATAAAAAATTACAACTCGGTAAACATGGGATCGAGAGTCTCAAGGTAGACAAGGTATATACCGACGAGCTCTCCCCAGTTGCACAATCTTATGTTACACCGTGACCGACCACCCATCTTCCTCAACGATCACCTCTGCCGCCCCTGCTAAACCTTTGCCCTAGTCTCGAACACATCTGCGAAAGGTCTCCCATAGATTGTCAAAGTAAAACATGGAATTCTTGAACACGACCTCATTTCTAATAGTGTTTGTTGACTTTTTCAAATTCTTCAATCAATTCACCAATAAAATAAATAAATAACACTATTTTTTTACACTTCATAAGTTTTTTAAAAAAGAGCAAAGCTGACCACTTAAAGAGGATCAAATCGCACTGCCTGAGTTTTCCTTTGAATATCGTCGATTTCACAATGCAATCATCTTTAACTTCAAATCATGCAAATGGAACATAGCAACGTTGCTATCCTGGTTTATAAGAAGTGATGACAGTTGGACCTCCCTTATACCAGTGAAATAACATATATTCCAAAATAATTTTAAAACCTAAGAATATCAAAACATTTGGAAAATTATTTCCAAAAAGAGAAGAGTAAATCAACAAAAGTAATTACCGCGATACTAAAAAATGGAACGTATTGTCAAGACGTATTTGGTTTCACTATCCCATGGAGAGTCCACCCTCCAAGGCCAGCATTGGAGAATGCCTGTATATCACAATTCCTTTATTATTAATGCTGTCCTAGCAAACTCTAATTAAGAAAACTGAAAAGATTAAGAAAAAAATAAATATGTCTGCATAGATGTTGTTTCTTTTCATTAATCAACAGTGACAATATCACCAAAAATATATTTTTACACAAAAATGAGACCCGATGCTTAATCAAATGTGAAGACCATACGAAACTTTCTAACATGGTTTTTTTTTTCATGGTGGAAAAAAGGTACACTTTCCAGAGAGATGACATCCAAATTACTGACACTTTATTGCTAGATCCCTCATGACAAATTATTTGAATATAAAAAGAGATACTATGACCCTAATGTGCAAGAATCTTCTCCCATTATATATCCATAAACATATTCATGGACAGCAGGCACCACAAAGTTCGATATGTGCAAGCCATAACAACCTCCAACTTGCTTCTCCGGTAACTTTATTAAAAATCGATCTTAGATATACCATTTTTTAAAAGAAAGTAACATTGAAAGTGCCTCAGTTATTATTTTATTTATTCAATTGAAAACGATGAGAACATACCACCCGTAATTTTATGAAAAATAACAGTCAGTGAACTCCTACGCAATTGCTTTTTAGAAAGTAACACAGAAATGCTGTCATTACTACTGCACCTAAAAAATTCACGACATGCAGACAAAATGTTTGCACACAAGAATACTGACCTCAGCCCAAGATTTTCCAGTACCTTCAAGCAGGGCAGCGTTGCAGGTTTTCAATTCTATGACAGCACCGGTGAACATGGAGGCCGCCTCCTCCCAACCCCTGTTATGCCCCATGCACCTGTGAGATGGAAACGGATTTCATAAAATTTATAGGCAAAATATATGTTTGGTAGGCTACAAACTACCACAACTTATCACACAAGCACAACAACAGGACTACAGGAGCACACGTGTCTGCAAGCTATACAGGCAAACTCACTAGTTCAACATATATTTCTTTTTTTTGTTCCAATGAGTGCTCATAAATGTGTTCATGCTTACAATCAGACCGACAAGAGTGTTGTTTCTCTGGGAGATCAATGTGATAAATATATTATCTCTACCATTATTTGACTCCCCCTATCTCTCATCAATTATAAGCATGAGAAGCAATATAATAAATGTACATCAAAGTTCATGCTGATTGGGAATATAGGACCATCCAATTTGCAACTTGGTTTTTATGCCCTAAGCCTTTTTGTTGGTCAAAGAATGAGTATCCACATTGGTTTTTATAGCATATCCAGCCTCAATAAACAATTTCAAAGTGCATGTAAAATCCAGTTCACTGAGCAGTGCCCCCCTTTGTCAATTTTAACGTATTCAAAAGTCTGAAGTGATGTATTAATGTAAAACTAAAATGATTTAATCAGACTGAGCTACCAGGAATATGTCAGTTACATTAAGAGAACAAAAAAGAAAAAGAAAAAGAAAAAAAAAGAAGGATGTCAGTTATATTCAATGACTCACATTACTGTAAGGATATCATCCCTTGAGTGCTCACAGATAACCTTTTGGAGGTGTTCGGCTGTCTGCCCATCCATTGCTGCAACAGAATAAAAACTTGCCATGAAACGCACCTCGGCTTCTAGAAAACCTCGAACGTGCTCCTGCATTATTGAAAGGGTCTCCTTTGTTCGAGCAGCATTGCTATATCACAAAAATTTGAATGTAAAGAGTTTAGTGAAATCGAGGGGAGTGATAACACCAATGTTACGCATATAATGGATCACGGAATGAAGAATCTCAGTATAAGATTGGTGCATTTGTAGATAAAATACAAAAAAATAATCACTAAAAAAATTTACCTGGAGTAAATAAGTTGAGGAACCCATCCCATCTCTTGCAGTTTGTGGGATACACTGATTGCATCACTTCTTCCAGAAGTACTTAAAGGCCGATCATGATCTGTGCATATCACAAAATCATGAAAATAACTTGATCAGAAGCATAAAATCACACAGGGAAACTATTGATTCACCCAAATTCAGTTCAGAAATTATTCGAATGAAATGGATCAAAAAGAAGATGATGGAAATGCTATGACGCCGAATTGCAAAGAAAAAATCAAACAAAAAAAAAACCATTCTACCTTGCAGGACCTGAATGACTTCCAAGACATTTTTGGTATTTGGACAGACTTGCAGTATCGTATAACAGAGGTTATGCGATGGTGGTTATTGTTAAGATTGATCACAGATGTCACTAAAATTTCCTAACATGAGAAATTTGCACAATTTATTGATTTTTAGCTATATCATCTCATGATACTGAACCAGAGATTTCACAACACATTGAGAAGTTTTTCGTAAGTTGAGGTGCCAATTATTGGCAATCCTTTTGTTAAAATATACATGACTAACTAATTCTCAACTTAGAAGTTAAAGGATAAATACCATCAAATTCTTAACCACTTCAAATGAAACCCGAGTCAATAGTTGCATCTAGATCAAAATCCTGACAAACATCACACACAAAATTCTTTTAACAATGCAATATCTCTAAGCTAGGTGTGGTCAACATGCACATTGAGCAATCCTGACAATCCTCATACAAAAGTACCACAAGAAGCAATAATAGCCAAAACCCAACAACTTTATGATAGATGCTCACTTATCCAAACCAAATATAGATAGAATTTGGAAACCCATTTGAAAAGCAGCTTTTCCCTTGAAGTTGCTTATGAAATTAGAATCCCATGAAGTGTGTATATATATATATATATATATATATTTTGAACAAGTGATTTTGGTGAAGTTTATATTTGTTAGATTCTTGAAAAACACTTTCTTTTTATTGTTTATAACCAAAAGTTGTGTTTAGTTTCTTGAAGAAATTGCAATCATTTGGGTTTTATAGAAATACGTTAGGGCGAATTTAATTCCCGCTAAAGCAGAATCAACCAAAATGTGTTTCCAAATGCTATCTTATTAAGAAGTAACACAATTGGTTAGCTTCAAAGGGTGATCTATATGAATACTACAATTGGCACTCAAATTCATTCAAACCTCATCCAAAAGAAACAACATGAAAGTAATGTAAGAGAAGCTCATAAGGAACAACTTGAATTTAAAAAAAAAGAAAAAAAAGATGCAATTTTTTCATATGGGTCCATAGTGGTTGCCTCTGAAAAGCTAAGTATGAAAAAAAGGATAACTTCAAAGATAAATCTACATATATATATACAACAAAATGTTACCCCATTCATCTAAAACTCATTCAAAAACTAAAAAAAATGCAAACTTTCTACATATGTTCATAATGGGCACCTCTGAAAGTCATCACAATTGAATATCACGGAAGATTGGTCTACATAAATAACACCAATGACATTCTATTCCACACAAAACTAATTCAACACTCAAAAAGATGCAATTTTTTTTTGAAGAGGGTTCCCACCTCTGATAGAAGGGTCGTCCCAGGAACTCTCGGCGTGGCGGAGGAGTATGAGACGGCGGCGTACGGAGGGCGTGGACGCCGAGGCCTCGCCATCGACGGTGGCGATTGAGAGAGACTTCACTAGACGGTTGAAGCGGACTCTTCTGGGGTTGCTTCTGGCGCGATGGGGAGGTCGAGTGGGGAGAGGAACGGCGACGCTTCGGCACACAATAGTTCCAACCATAGCTTTCTCTCGCTCTTGCAGAGAAAGCTCTTCTGATCGGGGGAAAAATTGAGGGTGGAGAAGCCGGATTTTGAAGGAAACGCTTCGGAAACGCGTTTCGCTATCGTTCTGTGGATCTGGGCTTATTCGCTATCCTTGGAAAAAAAAATCTAAATTTGTATTATAGAGTAAGAATTTTTAACAGATTATGTTCCCAACTTATTATTGTAAACTATGATCCTATTTATAGAGTAAGAATCTTTAACTGATTATTTAAATACATACAATATGATCCTAATAGATTATATAAATTTACAAAAAAAAAAAAACACAAATAAATTCTTACATAATCCTAACTAATATTTAAATTTTAATTCAAATCAAAATTTGAATTTCAAATCTAAATATAGATTTTAAAATAAGGGAATAAATTCTAACAAATTCAAAACTCATTAAAATTATAAATGAACCATAATCATCCATTTGATGATCCTCCATGTCAATCAAACGGTCCATGATTATGCTACATCAATATTGATGTTAGTGTATTTGATCTAAAAAATATTTGAATGCAATATATATTATAAAGCATGTGGCAGAGCTCATGTGAGTCAATCCAGAAACCTCACTTGGTTGATTAGAGTATAATTTGCCTGTGCAAGCGTGATGGTGGTCTTGTGGTGGTCGATTTGAGAACCATGAACAAAGCCCTTCTATCCCACTGGTTGTGGAGGTGGGTGGACGGATCGCACAAAACGTGGGTGCAATTGCTAGTTGATCAATACGGCGGGCACAGGGTGGAAGATAGTCGATGGCCATCGATCTCAGTGAGAACAATGTTTGTTGGTAAATGCATTATTGGGCCGCGCCACAAATTCTCGGCGCGATCCTTTGGAAGGTTGGAGACGGCTGGGGAACACATTTTTGACATGATCGTGGTGCGGCCCCTAGCCCTTTCGTGAGGAGGTTGATGACATTTTTTGGCTAGCGGTTCGACAGGAGGGCAACGTCTCCTCCTTCTGGACGGGCACATGAGTGATTCATGTGTGGGAGATCAATTTTTGGCGAAATCAGTTGACTGAGGAGGAGATATCTCAATTGGCTCTACTTTTGAAACGCCTTCCCTTGTGGGAGGATCAGTCACGGGAGACAGAGGACTTCACTTGTTGGGCCCTCAACACGGCAAAGGGTTTCTCCATCAAGGTTAGCTACAATTGGTGACGGGCATATCATCCAAGGGCAAATGTCGCATCAAAATTTGGGCAAATTTGGAGATCGAAGATTCCACTAAAAATAAAAATCTTCATGTGGCTATTTTATCAGGAATGTCTCCTTACAAAGGTCTACCGTGCAAAGTGGAGGTCTTCTGATCCGGTGAGTTGTGCCCTCTATGGAGAGGAACTGAAGATAATAGCCCGCCTCTTTTGTCAGTGCAGGGTCTTGCGAGCCTTATGGAATGTTGTGGGGGAGGCCACATCTTGGCGCCCTTCCTTCGTTGATACCAAGTTCCTTTCGGAGGCGAGGAAGTTTCTTTGTAGGTCGGAGAACTCGAGACTTGGAGAACATGGAACAAGGAGATCTTCAAGGGTTTGCGGGTCTACGTGAAGAATATGTGGAAAATGATATCGCTCTCGATCACTGAGTGGCGCCAGGGCATAGCAGGGGCTAGGGGGTTTCAATCGATAGAGGCTAATTAGAAATCACCTTGTAGTGGCATAGAGTAGCGTGCATGGGGGGGGGGGGGGTTGCTCAGAGTAATTGGTAGAAACCCCGCCTAGTGATGGCTTGACTCCCTTTAGCACCTTCACCTCTATGCAACGTTGTCTTTCTTTAGTTTTTGGTTTTTTTTTTCTGCATCCTCTCATCTCCAAATTGGACTTGTAACCCGCTTTTATAAATAGAAATGATGGTAGCAAAATCTAACTTTTTCAATAAAATAAAATAAAATAAAATCATATATGTTTGTATTATATATTATTTATATTTGTTATCTTATACAGTTAATCACAAATATTAATGTTAAATTTTTAATGTAAGATATCTTAAAATGATAATAAGTTGTATAATTTCAATTTTAATTTTCATATCTTTCTAATATATCACTTGATTATCCAAATTAATATTACTATTTAAACATGTTAATTATCTGAAAAATATCTCCGTATACAAAGAAATCTGAATCCAAAAATTAATACTCGTACCTAAATGATTATGATAAGATACATTTATTAATGTATTCGATCCATTGATAGGTTTTCTATTTGTAGCCTGAGAACTTATCCGGGTTTGGATCAGGCTGGCTCGACCCGAGCTGTGCAGGAAGTGCTTTCATTTACAGCCCAAGAAACTGTTAGGGGTGTGTAAATTAGTTTTAGAAAGGGTTTTTTATTTTTTAGTCAATGTAAATTATATGATTTAGTGATCGATTTTTTACTTCTTCATATTTCAGTTTAAATACCTAAATTTAAAGGATATGTTTTTAATTAGTCCCTGGGAGGGACCACTATGTTTGAATATAATAGAGTATGAATATGTCAGAATAGATATGAAAAATTGGTAATGGTATTCTAGCTTCCCTAAGAATTGAATTATTTCACCTAAAATATTCGACTAATATAAGGGCGGTCTACATGTCACATCATCTCTCATCATCTTTTATAAAATTTTATTCACATTTTATATAAAATCAACTAAACAATAAAAACCTTATTATTATATTTTCAATGGAAATAATTAAAAATATAATGAAATAAAAAATTACTTATTCCACTAGTATAGTCATCTATGCTGGAATCATTATTTATATTGGAATATCTAATGTCGTTACCCAAATGGGTGTTTAATCTGTTAGATAGTCTCGTTTGCAATTACCATGTCACTAACACAATATATTTTAGTATGAAAAATATAAAAATATATGCATTTAATTTCTATAAGGTATGTACTTTTTATAAAAAAATGTAATTCATCAATCAAGTTTATACTTTAAAATCATCATCGTCCATGTCCAATTTTAAGGAGCAAATCTCATGAATCTCTTAAAACACATAAAAAGGAGGATGAAGATATTATTATTTTTGAATCTGGCTAATTTACTTTGTTTTAGGAAAATGTTATGCTGATTTATATGTTTTTTATTTTACAAAAAAACCATACTCCAATGAATAGAGTGACATCATTTATAAAAATTGTGAAATTTTTTTAATAAGACATATATCTTGATATAATGAGTGGATGAAATTAATGAAATATATAAGATTATATTTGTCTTTTTTTTCCCCGGCGGCTTCTATGCTGATCAGAATCTCAATTAAATAGGCCCAGGACCCTAGTCCAACCCAAATCCGACTTGGCTACTTAAATGGGCCTTCCAAATCATTCTTGTAGAAAGCATTTTTCGATGTGAGACTAAGGCCGTTTGGTAACACGATTGGAGGTTGATTCTGTATTTTAATTAAGCAGAATATTCAAATGTGTTACCAAACGAATTTCAGAAAGTTAATTTAATTAAAAAACTACTTACAGCTTTTAGTACAAAAATGTTAGTTTTAAAATGACAAAAAATGTGTTTTTTTTCATGAATCAAAGTCTATTTAAACCACTTTATTTAAAATTTATTTTTCAAATGTGTTTCCAAACACTTTATTTACATACAGTTCTTATGTCTTACATGTCATCTAGATCATCAAGAAATAATTACAAGAAATAACACGTTTGACACATAGGAAGTCTGTTTGGAAACACGTTTGAAAAATAAGATTTTTAATAAAGTGTTTTAAATAAACTTGATTCTTAGAAAACACATTTTCTGTGCTTTTTTAAAAAATAACATTTTTGTATAAAAATTGTATGTAACTTTTTAATTAAGTCTGCTTTTTAAAATGCGTTTAATAACGCTTTTTAACTTTCTATTTAATTAAAATCAGAATCACCTTAATATCAAACTGGCCACATGAATATGCCGAGTGTGACATTGATGTCCCTATCATGAAAAAAAAATACATATCAAAGACTTAATTTTCTTCACAAGATCTAGACTCAATTGGAGCACTACATCCCAAGTGGAGCTTGCACTTCAATCAATCATGATTTGTCATCTTTTATTCAACCCCCCAACAATACTTTTTGTTTAATTTTTTTTATGATAAAGAGAAGATTAGTCTATGCATTAATGATGTGTGTTGTTTCAAGTTGAAGAAATTAAACCAACAAAATGTTTGGGAGGTGGAGTTTAGAGCTAGACTGCTTATTTATTTATTTATTTATTAATACTTCACCAACTTCCAAAGAAACCTAAGTTAGGTCATCTTGTGCTTTTCAATGCATATATCATGTTACTTCTTTATATTTTCATGTTTTATTATGTTATTTGAGGAGGTTCATATAAAAGTCATTACACAAGCTGCCATATGTGAATATTATATCATTATGGGGTTTGATTTTAGGTTAGACATGATTTTATAGAACTCCTAAAATAAATGCTTCCTATGTGTACAAACACAAAAAATAAATAAACACCCACATAGCTTTGTGCGGTGATCGTATAATAGTTACTTTTTTTATAACATTATGTCACTAACACAATATATGAAATCGTTTAATATAGTATATATTTCAGGATGTCAACATATATTCATGTAAAAAAAATATATATACATGCATTTAAATCATATGAGTATGTCATCTTTTTTTTATTATTATAAATGAATATACTTCATTGATCAAATATACACATAAAAAAATTAAAATGTGTGCGATCTATAAAAAGTGGCTGCAAAAAGAATTGGTCATAAGAATTTTTTGTATTTTTTTATAAAGCAAAATAATTATGATGGACTTGGGGCCTCTAGGCGACTTCCTAAGATATACACTGTTTTATAAGTGGCTTCTTAAAGCAAGGTCCTTTAATTGTAATTACTAACATATTTTGGAAACTAAACCCCAAACATTTGGGTTTTCAATGAAAACAATTCCAAAAAACGGGCTTAATTATAGTTAATTGTAATTAAAGCATGTTTTGTAGGGTGTTATCAAGTAAACCTAATTAAAATAAACCAAGTAAGAACCTTCAATTCATTTGATACACATACAAAATCAAAATCAACTAGACAGCTATATATGAATCGACATTCCAAGGTCCCTATCAAACAAAACCTATGAAGCCTATAAATTAAATCATTTGCTTCAAGGAATTGAAGAAAATTATTTATATGTTACATTTTTTATTTTGTGGAAAAGAAGTAAGAACAGAATTCATTAAGGTAGATCCCACCTCACATTCAACAATAATAAATCTATATAAACCTGCTCGATAGGTGTGCTTTTGAAAATGATTTTTTGACAGTTTTAGGAGATTCAACATTTTCAGGAATCATTTATATAATATTATAAAAATTGAATAGTTCACTTATTCGAAAGAAAGAAAAATCAGATTAGCGGTTATTGGTTCAATTGTCAAGTTAACTATAGCTGAATCATGACATTATCATAATATAATAAATATATTATTTATTAATAAAACAAAAAAATAAAAGATTAGAAATATGTTTTATAAGAGAAATTACAAATTAAAGGTGTATCTTCTCATTTTGGATTATACATATGTATAATAATAGTTTAAGATTAGAATTGATAGATTCTTTAATGCCCATTTGGATAGAGACAAGCTATTATGCAATTTATACCTATTACAAAAGTAAATAACTTTATTAAAGGGATATGTAATTTTTTGTTTGATTGAATTTTTTATTATTTTTATTCGGAAACGTAATAATAAATGTTGAGTTGTTTGATTGAATGTGAATAATGTCTATAAAGTTGATTTAACATGTGAATCACATCGATATATAAAAGGTGATGATAGATGATTTGATGTGATGATATTTTATTTGATATGTGAGTCCTTTTATACTAATGAAGAATCACACGATTATAAAGGGGACCTAGAAAATAAGTACTAGTATTTTCTTACCTAATTTTACATAATTATACCCATTTATTATTTTTACCCAAACACTTATTTTCTGTTTATTCTCCTCCTCTCCCCTCCCATTCCTCTATTCAAACGCCGCATTAGAGTTTGATATTTAATATCGTTTTTTATAAAATTAAAAATCGGCCAGTTCAATCAATCCATAGTTGCATGATTTTTAAAATAATATTGATTCAACTTATTCGATTTTTTATATTTTAAACCGGTTTACTTTACATACTAAATTTAAAAGTTTTGGATAAAAATCTAGTCGGTTTAATCGGTTTAACCGACAAAGCGGATTAGATTTAAAAAACATGGATAAAAATACATGATTTTACTTTGGAAAAAATTCATATAACCCCCTGACTTTTTTAAAGTTCATATAACCCCCTGAAACCACCTATGTAAATTTAAATAGCCATTTGAGTTAAATTTATGTCAGATGAGAAATATTATACGAATATTCTTTTTGGTTAACCTTAGCTAAAAACACAGTATACCAAAAACCCCCTATAATATGTTAAAAGTGTAAAAAATTCTCTGTAAATGATGATTTTATCATTCCAGATATGATTTTATAATTTATTTAAAGAGATAAAATTGATGTATATATATATGATTTTTGACATTTTTAACATATTATAGGGATTTTTTTTGGATATTGTGTTTTTAACCAAACAAAATATTTATAGAATGTTCCTCATTTGTCAAAGAAATTTTATATCATGGGGTTATTTAGATTTACATAGGTGTTTTCAGGGGTTATATGGATTTCAGGAAAAGTCAGATTGTTTTATGGATTTCAGGTAGTTTAGAGGGGGTTATTTGAATTTGTCCCTTGATAACGTCCACAGTTTGGTAGATTAGATCATGATCTCGTCATCCTCTCTGAACGCCACGTGTGTGCCAGCCTGCTTTAAACATCGTCCGTCAAACCCGTGGTCCCGTAACAGCTCAGCAACGACTGTGATGCGAGCGATTTTCATGGGGAGGTTCTGTGGACCCATCCAATGAAAACCCGCCACGTGTACGCCTGAATGTCAGTTGACAGGCGTCAGTGGTCTTGTCCGAAGATATTCCGTTTTATCTATTCTGTTTCTATACCGGACAACGCGGAATCCCACGTAATATTTACTAAAATGCACCCCTTTTGGGGACGGGTTTGCTGAATATTCTCTGCTTGAAGGGGTAATCTGAAAAATGTTTGGGATCAGGTTGGGGAGTTCTTTAAGAAACCAAAGATTTGTCGGGTAATAAATGGCATTTAACCACCGGACAACTGCCTTGTTGTGATTCTGGTCTTGGTTCGTTCTACGAGTATTTACTAAACTACCCCTATCATGGATGTTCTTGTCTTGACCATGTTTATTTATTTAAATTTTAGATGTCAAAACATTGGTTTTAGAATTCATTTTAACATAGTGGTGATGTTTAATGCGGATTGGTTGCAGCTGCTTCGATATGGTTTATGTTTCTTGGAAACAAGAGTCCTTTTAGTATTTCTATAAAAAATATAAATTTTTCAAAGTTGTGGCAATTTATGTGTTATGAATGTTTTGTTTTTTTAATGTAGATTCCATTGTAAAATTCATAGTGTTATTCTATTTTCAAAATGTAAAATAAATAAATAACAAATATTAAGTTACGAACAAGATGATATGGAGACACAAAATAATCATTTGTTGAACTCAATGATTTTAATTTTTGGTGACAAAATTAAAACAATTTATGAAAAATTCCATCGTAGTTTCATGTCGATCAATCACAGATAAGGAGTGTTACTCCTTGTTTATAAAAATAAAAAACTATTTTCATGGATTAATCACGCAATTATTTGGAGTCACTACTCACTATATGGACGTGATAACAAGATGCTGTAGGTGTTTGAAAAATTCATAAACAGAAGACATTCACAGTTTCCATACAATACAAGTGGTTAGACCAGTGAAGAATTTCACATTTCATAAAAAGATTTGATATATCTTATTCTAATGCCTAAAACCAAACCAGATTTGACAGTTTAACCATCAACTGGTCTACTCTATGTCAAATTAACCCTTAAAACTCCATAATAAATAAAAACTCTCTTAAATCTCAAATTTGGTCAACCATCAACGACCCATGTATTGTTTAACCATCAATAGTCATAGAACTTTTAAAAAATTTCAAAAGAGAATTTAAGCTTATCTGATGTTAAAATATTTTTTCAAAATTTCATATCTTTTTGTAATTTTGTTAATTATTAACTAGTATATTATTACATCGTGATAATATCATGTTAAGTTCCATTTAATCTGGTGATTGAACCAATGATTTTTAACGTGACAATTTTTAACTCAATGAATAAATCAATTTAAAACATTTCTCATCTAATACATAAATGGGCTATCTTTTCAAAACTAATTTCATAAACAAAAAATGGAAATATTTTAAAGATTTCATTCAATTAATAGTTTTTTTTTGGTAAGCATTCAATTAATAGTTAACCTTCAATTAGGAAAATTCAAACCATCAATTCAACAATCAGTTCATTTAAGGGATCTAGATTAAAATGTCATTGAATTCATCTATAGGGATATTATTGTAATTTCAGTCCACAGTAGTTGTTATTTGTTGGAGTTAATAAAACCTTTGGCAGGTAAAAAAAAACAGTTCATAAGGATAAAATATTACTATTTTTTCGGACGACAATATTTTAATAAAACAAAAAACAAAAACAAAAACAAAAAAATAAAAAAATTGTCGTCTTCTCCAACGTTTCGTTTCATTTCTTCATCATATTCTCTTCTCCTCTTCTCTTTTTAGGGTTTCCCTTTGGAGCCTCCGAAGGTCGAATCCAGCTCGACCTCCCGATCGAGATCTGGAGCTTCTGTCGGTGGGAGTTTCAACGGGTCAGATCTGACTTGTGGCGGTGGGTCGGTTGGAGCTGCGGTTGTCAGAGATCCCGAATTGTTGGGTTTGGGAGGTGAAAAAATGGAGGGTTTTGTGAATTTCGCTTGTTGGAGGGGTAAATGAAGGTCCTTTTGGGGGGAACGCGAGGTGGGTGTGGAAAATTTTGGGCCTTTGAAGGTTCGAATTCAAGTGGGTTTTGCTTAATTTGGGTTCTGAAGTCAGGGTTTTGGTGCACAGGCTTCCTTCTTGAGTTCCCGCGGATTTGCTGGTGATGTCTAATTATTTGGCCTGAGAAAGACTAGTTCTTGGGGAGGGGGAACACGAGGTCAGGAGGTGTGTATGAAAAATTTGGGGCTTTGAAGATTCAAATTCAAGTGGGTTTTGCTTGGTTTGGGTGCTGAAGTCAAGGTTTTGGTGCATAGGCTTCTTTCTTGAGTTCCTGTGGATTTGCTGGTGATTTCCTATGGTTTGGGCCGAGAAAGATTGGTTCTTTGTTTGGGTATTAGAAGTTAATCTTTGAAGATATCGTTTCATGAGGTTTTGAGGGACTTAGGGTTTTAAAGCGTGGATTTGGGGTTTAGATGGTGTCAGGTAAGCTGCGAAGCTGTGATTGTTCGAGGTGAAGTGGATTTGAGGATAATAGTGAGGATGATTGATCAGTTCATCAATTTTGTGATTCGACCACCCAGGTACACGGAATATGTTTATTTATCTGATCTTATATTAACAATTTGTCACCTAAAGTTTCCATTTTTGGTGTTTCTGGATGACATAGTCTGTTGAAATATGTTAGATTTGGATCGAAACAAAAGCTTTACAAAGCTTGAAAAATTGCCTTTTCTCATTGATAGAGATATGTGCTTTGAATGGGATTGGTACTTAGTTTATATAGTTTTTTTTCACCATTACTGGGTCTTAATAGATGAGAATTGGTTAATGGCTGGCCTATCTAGTAAGGTTACGCTAGTTAACAATGTTTTATTACTTGTTCACTTTAGGATTTAGTATTTTGATGTATTAGATGAATAACCTATTAATATTAACAATAATATCATTATCATATAAAACTTGTCAATCTATGAGCCTTGGTGCCGTAGCAGAGTAAGAAACCTATACTAATAGTTACTGTTGACTCTTTCTTTTGACTTGGCTGGCTCATACAGAACATTCATTATTTTATTACCATTGTTAGCTAGTTAAAAAATTGTTCCAATACATAATGGTTGCAACTAGTTCTTAACAAAGTCGATGAAAGTTAATGGGTTTCCATATTTTAAGGCAGTTGGTAACTTTAAGAGTTCCCGATAGAACAAAGGTCTCCGTCTCCAACTGGAAGGGATTGATGTGAAAATTGAGGCAAGAGAAGCATATGATAGACTTCCATATCTTAAAATTTTTTAACATGTTATACGTTGATGGTGTACAAATCCTACTAATAGCAACGACTAGAAGAAAGACCGAGTAATATAACAAACATCACAAAAATCTGAAATAATGTCTCCAAGTACAATTTTGCAATACTGAATCACATGGGCACAAAAGTCTTATTTGATGGCTGTTGTTTTGTTGCATCCGCCACAATGAATTTTTCTACTTAGTTGTCAACAAGATAGACTGGTAGTTAAGTGGATTTATTGCAGATATTCTGCATGCCTTTTGAGTATCTAATATTGTGGATTTGTGAACCTTTGTCCCCTGATGTTGTTTTAGAGTATTGCTGTGGCAACCCTTTGTTAATCTTTTGTAATTTAATTTGATTTTGTTATACACTCAATTAGCATTTTATCATACCATTGGTTTTCTTTTTGTACCTGATGTGATGGATGTACAGGGCAGAGTATAATCCAGACCAGTATTTATGGGAATCAGAATTCACTCTTGCGGGCAGGAAATACAAGAGGCAAGATTTGGAGGCAAGTGCGGGGATTGTTGAGGTTCCCTATTTGTGTCAGTTTTTTGTTTTTTCATAAGTTCGATGCATTTGTTCTACTGATGCTTCCTGACTTTCTAGGACACCTTGTTGATATCTAACAGCTCAGGAATGAAAGAGGTTATGCTCTGCAGTGCAGTCATTATGTTCCAGCAACTATTCCAGAAAATACATCTCTTCCTTGCGTCATTTACTGCCATGGAAATAGGTGTGCATTTCCCATTTCAACCATTGTTTCTTTATCCACGCACAAAGAAAATATTTTTTATTTTCCAGATAAAGGGAATCTTTTGGTTCAACAGAACCAGAAGTGATGTGGATTAATCGAAATTAATTTTCTTTATAAAAAGATGATTTCAATGAACTTCTATGAAATGGTTTATTCAGCGAACTATCTTGATCGTGGAATATCTTGGTGGTTTTTTTCTCATGTGGAGGATGATTTGAAATTCTATAAATTTTTCATTCATCTGTGCAGCGGATGTAGAGCAGATGCAAATGAGGCGGCTGTCATTCTACTTCCTTCAAATATCACTGTGTTCACACTTGATTTTTCTGGTTCGGGTTTATCTGAAGGAGAATATGTCAGCCTTGGTTGGCATGAGGTGTGTTGCCTTTTATCTTTGAGTGGACATCCAGATATAGATTTTTTTTGAAGACTTATTTTATTTTATCCTGTTTTGTCAGAAAGATGATCTTAAAATTGTGGTGTCTTTTCTACGGAGCAACAAGCAAGTATCTTGTATAGGACTGTGGGGGAGATCTATGGGTGCTGTGACAAGGTATTTACTTTCTCAGGAAATCAGGCTACTGCTTTTCTCTGATATGCATTAAATTGTTTCTATATGTGCTCAAGATTTAATATAAAAGTGATGAATGGTTGAAGTGGAATTTTGTTTTTGGAATTTGTAGGTATCTAAAGGAAATAAGATGATGTACTTTTCAGTAAATTGCATAGTTGCATACTTTTCCTTCGATAGTAATTAACAAACTTTTTCTTTTGAACTTTAGTTTCCTAGCCTGTGATAACACTCGTCCTTCTTAACTTGCAAATCTCTTGTTGGATTCTCCAAGATCTTTGACGTGTCATGAAACAAACAATCCATTGCTCCCAAACTATTTCTTCCATGCTTTCAAAAATTGAACAGTCCAGGCATAAGATTTGCTTTCTTTGTTCTCTTGGTTTGTTTTATTTTGTTATGCTCCAGTTGGGGGCCTTTTTTTCCCTTTAGCCTTGTTTTGATTTTTTCCCCTGGAGATTCCTCATCTCCTTTGTTTGGGAGGCGTCATTTTTAATATGAATGGTCCTATCATATATTCACAAAAGAAAAAGAAAAAAAATACATGCCTTCCAATTGATTGTAATGACTGACTGTATGTTGTAGGCAAGCTGGACTATTTACTTGAATCAATACCCTATAATTAATTGCATATTAAATGGAATATAGTGAGAAATATTGTTATTATAAAACATATCAGTATTTAATATGAGTTTTTTTTTCTTTTTTTGTTCGCCGCAAAAGTTTCTTCTTCTTCTACTGTTTTGATCTTGTGAGGTGTAATGCAGCCTTCTATATGGAGCAGAAGATCCCTCTATTGCTGGAATGGTTTTGGACAGTGCTTTCTCGAACTTGTTTGATCTTATGATGGAGCTTGTTGACGTTTACAAAATCAGGCTTCCCAAATTCACGGTATGATTGCCTATCATTATTAAATAGTCCAATTAAAATTCTGTAATTCTGCATAATGATCAATCTTTAATATGCATGGTTCAAGGAATCTAAATCAGTGATTCTGTCTACTTTGCCCTTTGATTATCTTGTAACCTTGTTCAGTTTTGTGACCATCATGTTTGCTCTGTCATAGCAACTTAGATTCTTCTTCTCCTCTCTACCCGATACTATTATCCAGTTTTCATGGAGGTTGCTTTGTTGAACTCCAAACCTAGAATTTTGTTTTTTTGACGAAAGTGATAATTTAAGCACCCAACTAATCCTGTATTCTTATTAACTATGGGTTTTGGATCAGTTGCTGAGTGATTCACAAGGATTTTTGCATTGAAGACTAAGACCTAAGTAGAGTGTTAGATGATATAATTTCCAGTTTCACCCTTGTTACACCAGGTCAAAATGGCTGTTCATTATATGCGGCGTGTCATTCAGAAAAGAGCCAAATTTGACATCATGAGCCTCAATGTTTCACAGGTTCGTATATTCATGACTTTGGACATATTAATCCAAAATACCAATTATTTGATTTGCATGTACTGCAAATCTTTAACCCCACTTTTTTTTTGTTTTGAAAGTATACATATTCTGTGTAGAATTATGTGAACTTGGTAACTCTGAACAATAATACTGACTAATATTTAATGTTCCACAGTTTGCTCCCAAGACTTTCATTCCAACTTTATTTGGACATGCTTCTGAGGATGTGTTCATTCAGCCACGTCACTCTGACCTCATTTACAAGTTATATGTGGTAAATTTATTCACGTTCAGCCTTAAATGAGCTCAAAGTATATTTCTTGATATGAATTTGTCATGAATTTAATTACAACGGTCATAAAAATTCAAGTTGAACGAATTTTTGCAGGGTGATAAGAACATAATTAAGTTTGAGGGTGACCACAATTCTCCTCGGCCACAATTTTACTATGATTCGGTTTCCATTTTCTTCTACAATGTACTTCACCCCCCTCAAATTCCTTCAGCATGTGCAAATAAACTGGAAAAGTATTATGACCTGGGGGATCTGAAAGTTGGGCCTGGCATGGATGAGGTAATTTTCCATACCACTAGAGAAATGGATACACCTATTTATTTTTTCTTTTGAATATTCATACACTGGAGGCAGATGAATAATAATTTAGATTGTTGGGCACTTCAAAGGCATATAAAATTGAGTCATTGACATAATTATAAATTCTTGCTCCCAGAGCTTGCTATATGAAATCATCGCTGGTCTTCGCAAAGTAAGTACTGATGCAGGAAGTTCATCTTCAGCTCCTCCTCACATATTAAATGGTAAGTGCATTCTTTATGAATATAGTAACAATTGGATTTTGTAGTCTGTAGTTTGTAGTTCGTGAAGCTTGGTACCCAAGATCCTCGGTTGCAATTAATATATCTATCAGCCCCATTAAATTATGGGTCAAAAGGCACCGTTTGTAAACAATTTTCAACAAGGTTGCTCTCAACCTACTTTTTCATGAAGCTACTATCAATCAGCTTTTTCATAACATTGTTTTTTTGATTTTTAACACATAAAAACCAACTTCCTACCGAAAGCTAAATTTTTTTTAAAAACCCTGTTTGGAACAGATCATCCGAAAACTGATTTTTCAAAAGCATAATCAGTTTGAAAATTGACTCCAATGGGGCTGTAGTTTCTCTTATTATAAGTAGCTTCCTTCAGCTTGTATATTTTATTGACATGTATATACAACAGGTACAAAATCCGTAGTAGAATTACTTGCTGACAGTGCAGCTCTTACCCCATTAGCAGATGGTGTGGTAAGTTAGATTCCTAGCCTTTCTTCCTTGTGAAGAAATCATCTTTATTTTATATTTGACAACTTCCTGCACCCATTTCAGGAATCCCTGCTTGATCATGACAACTGTAGTGCAGAAATGGACGGTCTTGATTGTGAAGGTTCTTCCAATTTGCAGGTCATTTTATTTTCCTGTATGTGTCCATTCTTTGTTCATGTTAATATTTATTAATAGATACCCCACTCAACAGCTAGCGCAACAACTTAATTATGTGGAATTGGTTGGACAATTCAGAAAATAATTCAAGCTTTAAGAGAGCAGAAAACAAAACAAATTATAAATTTGTCCAAAGTTCTTTAAACTATCACCATGTTAGGTGTTCCCACCAATAGGACAAAATCCTTGATCCGAGTTCCGGGAGCGGTCACTTTGTGACAAAAAATGTTAAAGGTTAGACCGTATTCGGTCTCTTCCTTCCCAGAAACCTGCAATACGTGGGACCGTTCTGGGTGAGCCATTTTATGTCACACATTATTTGTTAGTCTCCCATTTATGTCACACATTATTTGTTGGTCTGCATTGGTTTTAGGCTTTTAGTGAATATCCTTGAATACATGTACCTTTTTGGTGATGAGGAATCACAACATTAATTGAAAAAATTCCAGATGCTCATTATCACCCACAAACCTTGTTCATAAGGAAAGCTTTAGGCCTTTGGGGATTCGAACTCAAAAAATATAATATATGCACCTTGGCGAGGAAGCTGTGATTCTTAGTCTTACAATCTCTATTCCATTTTGCATTTCATCACTATTTCAATTCAAACTTGATGAACTGTTATCTTTGGAACCTGCAGAAGATATAGTTACAAGAAAAAATCATGATAAAATCTACGACAATGCTGATCGTTTTTCTAGCATTTCCTACTGATTTTACTGAGCTCTCCTTTGATATTTCTGAAATTTCAGGATAGAACAGATGAGCAAAACGAAGAATGCTGCTCCGATTCAAGTTCGAACAGAGAGAGCTGGGGAAGATGCTCGTCATTAGGAGTGAGTGACGAGGAGCCTTCAACCACCGAGTGCCGAAGGACTGCCAGCAGTGGACATCATGTCAGTCACTCTCTTCACTCAATATGAGTTTTTCACTTCTTTTCATTGGCATATCATATGATATTTTGACGATTTTGGGTTGTTAGAGCCATAGACACAAAATACTCCGAACTTTCTTGAATGGTCTGAAAAGTTTGGCGATTGGATACCTCCTCGTGTTCGTTGGACCGTGCATTTATTACCTTCAGGATTGCCCTTGTCTTCGTTGCCTTCACACCCAACATAGATGTTTATAAGTGTATTTCTCGTACTAATGATCGGAATACATCCAAAAAACAATTTATCGAACGTAACACGAGCTTTGTTACTATGATTAAAATATCAGTTGTGCATCATCTTTAACTGATTTTTCACATTTTTTGTGTGTAGATGACGCTAAGAGCGCTTGCGACACCCCTTAGGAGGATACAGCGGAAATCATCCTCAGGTCCTCCAAAGGTGGGGGAGGAGAAGAAAAAGAAGAAAGCCACATCGAAGAAACCTCGGCACGAGAGATTCGAGAAGTTAGAAGCGTTTGGGCAACGGATACGCCAGATGATAAGGCTAGGGAACCACAGAAGATATAAATCTTCATGATTAGGAGTGTTGTAACATTAGGGATGTCAAAAAAAAAAAAAATCATATTTTTCAACTCTTAATTGTGTTTCTTTTCTTGTGCTCGTCCTTTCATTCTCCTGTACATTGTTTTTAGCCATGCATCTTGGAGGGTGGTAGGTCTAGCTCACCAATCCAAATCTAATCTGATTTTTGGCATTTTGGGATGATGCAGGTCAAGCTAGAAAGAATGGGGCTTTGCTTGGGTTAAGTGTTTGTAAAATTGCCCGTTGTTAATGTAGTCACAGAGTTTGTTATGGTAATTATTTGGTAAGGGTTATGTTCGGTATGGTAAGTGTATGTTCATGAATGATACAATATAGGAACGAGAACTACATGTAAAACTTCAATGTTGGGTGTGACTTATGAATGTTGTGGTAAATCATCTGAATTAAAATAATACTTGGGTCCTACATGTAATAAACATGCGTTTAGCGAACAAGAACTTCTCTAAGCTTCTCTTTGAACATTGAGAACAATATGGACTTTGTGAATATAACAAATAGCAATCTATTGCAAGGAATGTATGGAATCTTTCCATATAAAATTACTAGTGGTTTGAGTCTTGTGCTCCGTATGGATACGAGTTTAAGTAGATTTTGCGTTTGAAAAATTAAAAATTTTCAAACTCAAAGTCAAGCACATTTTCAGTTTTTAGCTTTTTAAATCACCATCTTCCCTTTTTAAGGTAAAAAATCTTGTAGTTGAAAATATAATAAAACAATGCTTTTTAAAAGCTGAGTTTGAAATACAAGATCTTAAGCATCTTAACGTTTCAATGTCATATCCAAATGTAGCCTATTGAAAGCCCTTAGCAGGATGTGTGACACTTGATCTTCACAAATACAGGGCATTCAGTGCAGGATAATGTTTGTAACTGGATAAAAACATGTCCATGGAGTCTTATTTTTATTTTTTATTTGAAGTTGGCATCAAATAAAACTGAATATCATTACATTCTGCAAGAATCAAACTAACAAAAAATTAGCTTTGCTAAAATGTTAAAACTTCTCCATAAGCTGAATTGGTCTGCATCAGTCTTGTGGATGCTTTTCATGTCATAAAGCAAAGTGAGAGAGCCATTGTAGACAATGAGAAATCCCAAAACATATATACTGAAATCTAACAACATATATTTCCTTCTCTGAATTATGAAAACATAATTTTGAATCAAACTAATGCAGCTTCATGTGTTTGTTTATTATGGTTTGACGAACATCCAAGTCTTTTTTTTGGGTAAGTATCACCATCAACTCTTGGAAAACTGATAATGCGCATTCATTAATTTGAATTTTTTATGAAGTGCTGCATTACATATAGATTATCTCACCTTGGGACCTTTTCAAGCTTCAAAAACTGACATTTCTCAATGGTTCTTGTACACTGAAAGTCAATAACAGAATTTAAAAAATGACAGAATTTAAAATATGACAGAATTTAAAATATGACATTGATAATTGTTGGTGACCAACAAGGCGCACAGAGGCTCAGATATGTGAGGAAAAAGACTGAAATGACTAAACTACTCCTAATACATTTAATAGTCAATACAATCACAGAGTTTGTTATGGTAATTATTTGGCAAGGGTTTCTGTTCAGTATGGTAAATGTACATTCGTGAATGATATAAGATGGGAATAAGAAATACATGTAAAAACTTGAATGGGTTTGAAGGGGAGATAATGAATATCTAATGATTGTTTTTAAACTTCTGAATGATGTGGTAAATCATCTAACTAATATACTCTCAAGGCTTCAATATATATGTGTGGAAGATGTCTGATTTTCATTGTCTATATTTTTTTTGATGTATTCTAATAATTAATACGAGAGATACACCATGGTCCAATTCTGGCATATCATCATTAATATGAGATGTACACTTATTTGATGCTTAGGGTTAGGTGATTATGTGCATCCAGAGTTTTCTCAACTAACAATGAAATTCTTCATAAAAAGAAATGCAATATTTAAAACCTCCATTTACAGGTGCAATCCTTCATCAGAACACCAAAGTTATTTGTGCTACTTGTCGATTCAATCTTCCACCATGCATGTCAACAATTCCAATTAGAGTTGGTGATGAACAACATCAATCTATATGTTCTTCAGAGAATGAAAAGAAAGTCAAGTAGACTTGTTAAAAATTCATATGTTTTATAATGCCACCATTGAATTCCAGTCAATAAGAACCATTGTGAAATATCTGTTAAAGTTTATGGAGAGAAAATTAAAAGAACAGGAAAAAGTCTCATGGTGTTATTAGTCTATATGTAATGCAGCACTTTCTACATATATTTTGAAAAGCGCTTTATCATTCTCACATCCTGCAAACCACAAAAAAAAAAAGAAAAAGAAAAATCAATACAAGGGTAGCTTGAAAAGTACAATCTTCATATATATATATATATATATATATATATATATATATATAGGGAAATCGATTCAGTGCAGGAATGCGGTGAACGTGCGGGAAGCAGCACGGGCCATCGATCACGGGTCCATCGCATCGGACGGTCGGGTGGCGATTCATCATCGACCGTTGGATGCGATGGATCCCGCGATCGAACGATCGGCCCACGTCGTTTCCCGCACGCCCGCATTCCCGCACTGAATCACTGCGAGCGTGTATATATATATATATATATATATATATATATATATATATTATATATATATATAGGGAAATGATTAGGTGCGGTCGTGCGGTCGGTGCGTCCGCGATCACGGGCGTCGATCACGGGTCCATCGCATCGGACGGTCGACGTGCGAATCACGTACCCGACCGTCCGATGCGATGAACCCGTGATCGACGGCTCGTGATCGCGGCCGCACCGACCGCACGACCGCACCTAATTATCATCCGTCTATATATATATATATATATATATATATATATATATATATATATATATATATATATATATATATATATAGTCGAGTGATTCAGTGCGGGAATGCGGTCGTGCGGGAAACGACATCGATCGTTCGATCGCGGGTTCCATCGCATCCAACGGTCGATGATGAATCGCACCCGACCATCCGATGCGATGGACCCGTGATCGACGGCCCGTGATCGCTTCCCGCACGACAGCATTCCCGCACTGAATCGGCTTCCCTATATATATATATATATATATATATATATATAGGGCCGATTAGGTGCGGCGAACGGCAGGTGCGGATTCGATCGTGGGCCGTCGATTACGGGTCCATCGCATCGGACGGTCGGGTGCGATTCACGTCGACCGTTGGATGCGATAGACCCGCGATCGAACGGCCCACGTCGATGCCGCACCGACCGCACGTAATCACGAGTATATATATATATATATATATATATATATATATATATATATATATATATATATATATATATATATATAGGGAAGTGATTCAGTGCGGGAACGGCAGGTGAAGCGATCACGGGCCGTCGATCACGGGTCCATTGCATCGGACGGTCGGGGGCGATTCATCGACCGTTGGATGCGATGGACTCGCGATCGAACGGCCCACGTCGCCGCCGCACCTATTATCATCCGCGTATATATATATATATACCGATAATCAGTGCGGTCGAATGCGGTCGAATGCGGGATTCGACGTGCGTCGTCCGATCGCGGGCCCATCGCATCCAACGGTCGACGATGAATCGCACCCGACCGTCCGATGCGATGGACCCGTGATCGACGGCCCGTGATCGCTTCCCGCATCGCTCCCTATATAACGGTCGAGATGAATCCGCACGACCGTATAATATCACAACTCGGCTATATATATATATATATATTCGGATGATAATATGCGGGTCACGTGCGGTCGTGCGGGAACGACGTCGTTCGTCCGGGTTCATCGTGGGTCCATCGCATCCAGATGGTCGAGGGGCGATGAATCGCCCCATCGACCGTCCGATGCGATGGACCCGCGATGGACCCGTGATCGACGGCACGTCGGATCGTTCGCGCACGACCGCACGACGCCGCACCGCTATCATTCCTCGGCTATATATATATATATATATATATATATATATATATATATATATATATATATATATATATATATATATAGGGAACCGTGATTAGGTGCGGCGAACAGCGGTCGTGCGGCAGCGATCACGGGCCGTCGATCACGGGTCCATTGCATCGGACGGTCTGGTGCGATTCACGTCGACTGTTGGAATGCGATAGGACCCGCGATCGAACGATCGCCCACGTCGTTTCGGCCGCACCTGCCGTTCGCCGCACTGTAATCGCGACCATATATATATATATATATATCGCGTATAGGGAGCCGGTTACATGCGGTCGGTGCGGTGCACTATCACGGGCCGTCGATCACGGGTCTATCGCATCGGACGGCCGGGTGCGATTCACGTCGACCGTTGGATGTGATGGACCCGCGACTGCGACTGCACGACCCACACCGCTGGATCGCGATGGACCCGCGACTGCGACTGCACGTGCGGATCGCACCTCATCGGTCGCATATATATATATATATAATAACCAAACAAAGGACCACCATATATAAAGGACCACCATATATATATATATATATATATATGGTCCATATATATATATATATATATATATAGACTCGTCTCTTTCTCGATTACGTGCGGTCGTCCGGTCGGTGCGGATTCGACGTGCGTCGTCCGAAACCCACACTGCGGGTCCATCGCATCGGACGGTCGGGTGCGATTCACGTCGACCGTTGGATGCGATGGACCCGCGATCGGACGACGCACGTCGAATCCGCACCACCGGTTCCAGCGGACGACTGCACGCTCTTTCTCTCTCTCACTCGACTATATATATATCTCTCTGATATATAGATCTTTTTTGAAAACTTGTTCTTCTCTTTTGATTAGTTGCGGCTCTTTTGAACGGCGGGTGCGGAAGGGTGTTTTGATCGAAAAAAAATTTGATTTGACACGGGCCGTCGATCACGGTTTATTGTCCATCACATCGGACGGTCGGATGCGATTCACGTCGACCGTTGCATATAGGGTTTATGCGATTATTAGGGGTTTTTTTACCTGCGGTTTTTTTTTTATTGGACGGCCCACGTCGCAGCCGCACCTGCCATCTGCCGCTCCTAATCGCGAGCGTGTGTATATATATATATATATGGTAAAAAAAAATGCAAAAATAAGAAAACTAGAGGAGTCAAACAAGACCCCTGTGTTTGAAAAAAAAAGGAAACCCCTATTTTCGCGATCTAATAACCAGCGGGTCCATCGCATCCAACGGTCGACGTGAATCGCACCCGATCGTCATGGATGCGATGGACCCCCTCTGTGATTGCGGCCGCACCAAAAATTAAAAAAAAAAAATAGACTGCATATGTTTTATAATGCGACCGCACTTAATCACGTCCAAAAACATATATAACGGGGTTTTTTTCTTTGATATATAAAAGCATATATATATATATATATATATTGCAGATGCAGATGTATATAGAGAAATGGAACAACACAAGCACATGAACATGGATGTTAAACGGTTCAACATTTTTGCGGCCTTTGTGGTGATGTTGCTATTCAATCCTTGTTCTTCTCTTCAAGGTATGGATTGCCTCAATGAAGTTATATTAGTATGATACATGTACATATGTATGATCCAATTGTTCTTGTGATTATAACAGAAGTTGGATCACATAAACCTGTCGTTCGAAAACAAGAACTAATGTTGCACACTTGCACAATCAATGGAGGAAACTGCTTCGCGTTGGTGCCCCCATAGTTAGACCTGGAACTCCAATTCCCAATACTTAAGGTCCACTGACCACCCTGGAATTGGTCATTAGAATTTCCATTCCAAAGTTATAACATGGTTGGGAACATTTGAGCATATCTGATTGAGAAAATGCTGTTAGTAATTTTGGTTGGTAACTTCCATAGTGTTTGTAAGTCTAATCGGCCCCAAAAGGATCCTCTGTTGTTTTTTTTTTTTTGGTATATTAGGAGTTTATTGTATGTTATTGGATATCATTATGATGAACAATGTCATATCACTGCCATTTCAAGGCTTTAGTATATATGCTTGGAAGAATGTATGATTTTCATCGTCTATATTGTCTAAATAATCCACATGCATTGAGGGTTATTTATTTTTATGAATGGAAGATGGGAGATTCCTATTTTGTATTAATGATGAGACTCCAAGAAGAAGAAGGAAAAGACTTATATCAATGCAAGGTAATAAACAGAAGGATAGTCTAATGTGCAATCTCATATACATTCCCTGCATATATCTGATTGAGAAGATGGCTGTTAGTAATTTTGGTTGGCAAATTCCGTAGTCTTTACAACTCTAATAACCCCCAAAGGGACACTGTGTTGTATTTTTTAACATTTTTTTTATTGGTATATCAGGAGTTTATTTGTATGTTATTGGATATCATTATGACAAACAATGTCATTATCACTGCCATTTCAAGGCTTCAGTATATATGTTTGGAAGAATGTATGATTTTTCATTGTCTATATTGTCTAAATGATCCACATGCATTGAGGGTTATTTATTTATTTATTGATTTTTGAATGGAAGATGGGAGATTCAAATAAGTGCTGAATGGAGGATCAACCAAACACCCCCTTATTTTGTATTAATGATGAGACTCCTACAAGAAGGAAAAGATTTCTATCAATATGTGCAAGGTAATAAACAAAAGGATTGTCCCATGTGCAATCTCGTATTCCGACTCGGAATTTAATGTTTAAAAGTGTATATTTCGTGTAAAGAAACATTCACCTTTATAAAAAAATGAACCATCTTGGATAAAAAACAAAGAAACACATTCTTACTTTGTTAGCTATTCGAGAATTGCATGTGTGGTTGCATATAAGAACTGTGTGTAATGGGTTCTTTTGAAATTCCATGACTATTATCCTCCACCCATGTTCATATTGCCATACCGTACCATGAAAGAAAATCTTCCGATGCACTGTGCGATTATATTAGTCACTAATGTAATGGGTTCCATCAAAACTCTGTAGTTAAGTGTGCTACTTGTTGATTCAACCTTCCACCTTGCAAGTCAACAATTCCAATTATAGTTGGTGATGAACAACATCAATCTATATGCTTTTTAAAGAATGAAAAGAAAGTGTTAAAAACAATATAGGATATGCATGCTTAAATATAATACAGAATTGGCCTACCTGACTTTGTAGTAATATAGAAACAGCGGAAGATATAGTCTTCTTACGTTTGCTTCACAAGATCTTCACAGATAATAAGATTGACTCCTGATTGGAATTAAATGCTACTAGAGCAGTTTGATGTCCACCCTTTAAGTCCAAAGGATAAGATGGAATCCTTAACACTCCCCTTTGTGGATACACATATATATTGTTTTTCACACACCCTTTACGAAGGGATTTCACTTCCTTATATAGGGATCTTCTCTCAACCGTTTGAGAGAGAGTGGTGGAAGTTACACAGATGTGGGAAGTTACAATAACTGATCTTGTAACTTACAACCACATCCCACGTCCCCTCTCTTTGTAACCACCTCAATCACACGTCCCATTGTGGACGCCAAAACCAACATCTCCCACTCGTCCACATGAGGATGGTTCTGAATTCTGTTATATCCACTAGGAGTGCTTCATACTAGGAAATAGAGTGTGCGACCAATTGGAGTTCATATTCTCTGAAGAGTGTCATACTAAGTTTCCATCAAACTAGTATAACACATCTCTCCTCTAACAACTCGCGCTTGTCCCTAGACATATTTGACACATCGGGTAACAGCATTCTCAATCCCTCATGAGTTACTACTCTGAGTGATACTTTACCCATCACTTGCTCAAGAGTTCCTTTTTTTTTATTATTATACATATATAAACATACTAAATTTTATAGCCGGCTTTGGCTCTTAACAACTGTGATCAAAGATGTGATCTTAATAGTCTTCCTCCAGCCCTCATGTCATTTGGTGTCAATCTAACTGCTTTCCCAGACATATTCCTTTAGACCGAATCAATCATAGCCATGGGATATATGTCTAGAGTAGCAACATCAAACATTCACCTTATGACATAGTCATGAGTAACTAAGGGTACATTACTAATTTCCTATACTCTCACATAGTATAGTAGCAAGGATCAATACTCCTACTAGTATAGGTTATATATCACAAATAAAGCACATGTTGTACGAAAAACATGCTACAGTAGAGCTTATTCAAAGTTCGTCATTCTCAATACTGTACGAATCTAAGTCTTGCCACTTATTCAAGTGTTAGACTTGAGCACTCCCACTTAGTCAGCTATCCCAAGCTACCTTTTGGAGTCTTACGGCTTAGCCAGATTATCTCATTAATTTTGAGAACCATTTCAATGCATTTATGCATTCTATATCCTACCCGCAACTCATGCGACAGGGTGACTGCCGTGTGAGTGGCCAGTCTTAAATCTGGTGACGAAAATAAATAATGTGTCATCATTCATGAACATAAAAGAGGTAGCCATTCATTGATCATAAAAAAGTTCATAACAACTTAAACCAACAGATCAATTACAACGAACAATTAGGATCTACGAAGTCCCAAACTTCTCACATGTGCATGAAAAACATCTCGTGTTATCGGCTTGGTGAGAGGATCAGCAATCATCTTAGTCGTGGATATATGGCTTAGTTTTACCTCTTTCTGTGCAATCATCTCTCGAACATAATGATAACGAATATCAATGTGTTTAGTCCTCCCGTGGTACTTAGGATCTCCGGCATATGCTAACGCTGCTAGATTGTCACAGCGCAAAGTGACAGGATCTTTAGCATGGTTCACAACGCCAAGATGTTGATAGATCCTTTTTAACCACACTGATTCTTGAACTGCGGCACAACAAGCGACATACTCTGACTCCATTGTGGACAATGCCACACAGGGTTGTTTCTTGCTACTCCAGGAGATGGCTCCTCCTCCAAGTAGAAACACATATCCAGACGTAGATTTTCGCTCATCTATATCACTGCCCCAATCTGCGTCACTGTAGCCCATAAGGCGCAAGTCTGCTCCTTGATAGCAGAGTGCATAGTCTATAGTTCCACGCAAGTACCGAAGAATCCGCTTTACTGCTTGCCAATGAGCAGGTCCAGGATTGCTTTGATATCGACTAACTAATCCCACCGCGAAACAAATATCAGGTCGAGTACACATCATTGCATACATCAAGCATCCAATCGCGTTCGCATAGGGGATACGCTCCATCTGCCTCTTTTCTAATTCATTCTTTGGGCCAAGGCCAAGATTCAAAGAGTGAGCCTTCTGGATTGGAGTGTCGATGGACTTGCAATTTTGCATACGGAAACGCTCAAGAATCCTTTTAATATAAGTCTCCTGAGACAAGCTTAGGAATCTTTTGGAGCGATCACGAGTGATCTTAATTCCGAGAACAAAATTCGCCTCCCCCATGTCCTTCATGTCAAAATTAGAGGACAACCACTTTTGAGTGGCAACAACCATCTCCAAATCATTTCCAGCCAACAAATGTCATCAACATACAATGATAGAATCATAAAACTTCATTGGACCGTTTGATATAGACACAGTGGTCTTCTTCGACCATCGTAAACCCATATGAAGAGATGGCTCGATGAAATCTAAAGTACCACTGTCTGGATGATTGCTTCAGGCCATAGATGGACTTCTTAAGCTTGCATACTTTGCGCTCTTGTCCAACTATTTCAAAGCCTAGTGGTTGATCCATATAGATCTCCTCATCCAATTCTCCATTAAGGAATGCTGTTTTAACGTCCATTTGAAAGAGTTCTAAATCTAAATGTGCGACAAGGGCCAAAATGAGACGAATTGAGGTAAGCTTCACAACAGGTGAAAATGTCTCCTCATAGTCAACACCCTCTACTTGGGTGAAACCTTTCGCCACCAGACGGGCTTTATACTTTTCGATTGTTCCATCTACCTTCCGCTTGATTTTTAGAACCCATTTGTTCCCAATAGTCTTGCGACCAGGCGGAAGATTAACAAGTTCCCAGACTTGATTCTTCTCCATGGAATCTATCTCGTCTTGCATAGCTATTGCCCATTCTTTCGAAGCAGGTGATGCTAATGCCTCATGATAAGATTTAGGCTCATCATCATCAATAGAAGCACACATGAAAGATTCCCCTTCAATCTCAAAACGACGACGGGGTGTTATTCCACGTGTACTTCTACGTAACTCAGGATTTTCCGTATCATATGGTTCATTAGTCGAATCATTTAATGGTATGCTCCCACTTTCTGGTATGCTCCCATTATCCTCGAACATTACCGATTCTCTACTCCCACCCTCGTTGAGTGTAGTTGGAGTTTCGATAATTTCATAAAGATCAACGGTCATCCGAGCTCTTTTCCTGCTTGGGAAATCATCTTCAATGAAATCCACATCGCGCGACTCAATTTCTGTCAGTTCTAATTCAGTCCAACCTCCATTTTCTTGGTCACGTATAAAAACATAACCCTTTGAGTGCTCAGAATATCTAATAAAGATACACTTCACAGCTCGCATGTCTAATTTTCCACGTTTTTGTGGTGGAACATGAACGAAACTGCAAGATCCCCATGGTCTCAAAGAGCTAAGTTCAGGTCTTCTACCCGTCCATAGTTCATAAGGAGTGGATGTGACAGATTTAGAAGGCACTCAATTAAGGATATAGGCAGCAGTCAAAAGAGCATCTCCCCAAAAAATGACTGGGAGATTTACATGCGCCATCATCGACCTAACCATGTCTAAAAGAGTACGATTCCTTCTTTCCGCTACACCATTTTGTTGCGGAGTTCCAGGAATCGTTAATTGTCTATGGATGCTTTTTTCTTCACAGAGCATCTTGAACTGCTCGGATAGATACTCGCGTCCTCGGTCTGTACGAAGCGCCTTTATGCACTTTTCTTTTTTATTCTCTACCTTAGCTATGAAACATTTAAAACATTCCAATGCTTCAGATTTATGAGATATCAAATATACATAACCATAACGCGTGCAATCATCTATAAATGTGATGAAGTAAAAGGCTCCATTTCGTGCCTTCACATTCATGGGCCCGCATATGTCAGAATGAATCAGTTCTAAAGGCATCATTGCTCTCACTGCCTTTCCAAAAGGCTTTCTTGATGACTTTCCAACTAGACGATGTTCACATACAGGCAAATTTACTTTATTGAGTGAGCCCAATAGTCCTTCTCTAGCCAATCTGTTCATCCTGTCTTGTCCAATGTGGCCTAGTCGAGCATGCCATTTTTTTGAATCATAATTTTCATCATGAGCCATATAAACATTCGAATTGAAATAGCATGAGTCATCAATATCTAATTTAAACAAACCATCTGAAAGGAAACCATACCCATACATAACAGAATTTAAAGATATGTTCACACAACCCTTGCTAAAAACAACAGTAAAACCAAGACTAACTAGACAACTTAAGGAAAGCAAACTACGTCGGAAACCAGGTGCATATAGAACATCATGAAGGATCAATGTGCGTCTGGTGCGTAGTTTTAGTTGATAGGTACCAACTCCTAGCACATCCTCGTTAGCACTGTTCCCCATGAAAATTCTATGACTCCCCACCAGAATCCGCTTGAACTCCACGAACCCTGCCCGATCTCTCGCTACATGTCGACTTGCTCCGGAATCTACAATCCAATCAGGAGTAGAATGAGCAACAAGCACTTCTGTGCAGACATGAATTTCAAAGCGTGGAAATGAGAGAGTTTGTACCTTCTTTGGCTCAGTGCATTCACGAGCAAAGTGTCCAAGCTTTCCACAATTGTAGCAAGTCATTTTGGTCTTGTCTTTCTTACCGCCACGCTTACCACGACGTGGTTTGGTACCCTTTCCTTGTTCAGTCGCATTCTCACCCGCCTTTTTCTTTTGTGAAAACTTACGTTTGGCTTTGCGCTTGGACCCAAATGCCCCGTGCTTGCTTGATTCAGCCACAAAAACTGAGCCATTCGACCTAGCCGATTGGCGTTCTGCCTCTAGCTCCAAATGACGAGCTAAGTCAGAAAATGTCTTAATATTGTCATTGTGGGTCATTGTAAGTTTCATCTGCTCCCATGAGTCAGGCAGAGAACGCAGCACTGCAAGGATTTGTTGATCATCAGTCAGATCATTTCCCGCAGCTTTCAAATCGCGAATCATTGATGACATTTTTCTAAGATGCTCAGTCATGGTTGTGTTGGGAGCCATCTTATATGTATCAAATTTCAGCGTTAAAGCACGCTTGCGGGTGGCAGAAGTCCCGGCGAAAGCAAGGTGAAGTGCATTCCACATCTCTTGAGCTGAAGCATAACCCTCATACTCGCCAATTAGGTCATTATGCATGCTGCTTAAGAAGGTAAAGCGCGCGCATCGATCCTTCTTGGCCCATTTTTGGTATGTTTCCATTTCGCGACGGTGATGGGCAGTGGTACCATCCTCAGGCATAAGCATGGTGTTAGTCAAACATTCAAGGACCTCTTGCTCATCGAGGAGATATTGGATTTTACGATGCCAAATGTCGTAATTGTTTCCGTCCAATTTCTCCCCTTTGTTGAGATCAGCAAGAACAGTTTTTGATGCCATAATCACTGCACCAATTAAAGAGAATATGCACAAAATTCAATTACAATACACACATATACAATTTAATTGTTCCATCCGAGGGTTTAAAATTATATTATTACACATGGTTTTTTATCGAAAAACTTGTAAAAAACAAGTAATCATCACAACATACCACATGTTCACATATAATTATCTAACCCATGATGAAAAATACGGATAGATTTTTCAATTAATATCTACCCAAAAATACAATGCCTCCTGTCATGTAATGATCATTGAAAACATAGCATGCTTAAACAAACTAATATATGTTTTTAAACATGTACTGATTTGATCATTTATATCTAGGGTGGACAAGTAGCATTCAAATACATCAAATTTGATAATATATAATTCAAAAATATTATTTAATTTGTATATCAGATCCAGATACTATCTTATCCAGAAGATCTCAAACTACATGCTTTTAATTTACAAAAATTTGACAACAGAAGCTCCAAATTTTGAAATCATGTATATCTCCTAAAATAAAAATATTTTAATCCGAAAATATTATTATTCAAATTTAAAATTTGAACAGATATACAAATGGTGCATGCAATCTTATCCAGTAATTTGAACAACAACAGTTTGTTATTTACATGAAAGAAATCTACGTATGTCATTTCACATCTAACAAACTCATAATTATCTTCACAAATCACATGCATAAGATAAGATAATGCACATATCCACGTATAAGTTTCAATTCTGAGAATCAATATCTCCATATATCACTTTCAAAGTCATCATTAAAAAATAATAATATTTTAATCCGAAAATATTATTAAATTTAAACATTATATGAGATCTCAGAATCACATTGAACATTAACAATATTTATTATTGTAAGTACTGTGGATAAGCATGGCAAGAAGAAGACTTAAAAAAGGCTCTGATACCAATGTTAAAACAATATAGGATAGGCATGCTTAAATATAATACAGAATTGGCCTACCTGACTTTGTAGTAATATAGAAACAGCGAAAGATATAGTCTCCTTACGTTTGCTTCACAAGATCTTCACAGATAATAAGATTGACTCCTGATTGGAATAAAATGCTACTAGAGCAGTTTGATGTCCACCCTCTAAGTCCAAAGGATAAGATGGAATCCTTAACACTCCCCTTTGTGGATATACATATATATTGTTTTTCACACACCCTTTACGAAGGGATTTCACTCCCTTATATAGGGATCTTCTCTCAACCGTTTGAGAGAGAGTGGTGGAAGTTACACAGAAGTTACAATAACTGATCTTGTAACTTACAACCACATCCCACGTCCCTCTCTTTGTAACCACCTCAATCACACGTCCCATTGTGGACGCCAAAACCAACAGAAAGTCAAGTAGACGTGTTAACAAATTCATATGTTTTATAATGCCACCATTGAATTCCAGTCAAAAAGAACCATTGAGGAATATATGTCAAAGTTTCAATAAGAACAAGTTTTTTTTATAAAAAAGTCTCATGGTGGTGTTATTAGTCTATATGTAATGCAGTACTTTCTCATATATTTAATTTCATGAAAGCGCGTTATCATTTTCATATAGAGTGACGTTTCAAATTATAGGACCTCCTGCACCACAAAATAAAAAATAAAAAATCAATACAAGGGTAGCTTGAAAAGTATAATCTTCATATGTTTATATAGCAGATGCAGATGTAGATAGAGAATTGGAACAACACAGCACAAGAACATGGATGATAAACGTTTCATCATATTTGCAGCCTTGGTGGTGATGTTGCTAATCAATCCTTGTCATTCTCTTCAAGGTATGGATTGCCAGCTGAATGAAGCTATATATTAGTATGATGTATATATCAATAGGAAAATGATATGTTGCAGCCCTGTCTGCAATCGTTTTTTTATAATAAAAAATATATACCGCTCATTGAATTACACGATGTTATAAAAAGTAAAGTATACAGTGATCGATTTACTTATATATTTTTTTATTCTTCAAAAAAATGATTTTTTTTAGGCGGCTGATAGATCTTCTCTAGGTTGCAAGCATGATTGTAAAATGAATCGAGTATATTAGTGCTTATATATATAATATTATTTTCTTCTTGGCGGATTAGTCATTGCTGAGTGAGTGAGAGCGGGTTGGCGATCCTTTTTCGGTTAAATATCTCTTCTAATCAGGAATCCACCAACTAGTTATTTTCTTTTTCTTATTTTGAATTTTCTTTTGTGCATGGTCTCATCCTCTCATTTACCTTTGAATGTGTATTTTGAATTTAGAAATAAAATCACGGTAACATTATCTATTTTTGTCTATATATATGTTATATAGTTTGATATACATATGATGAAGTTGTTTGTTGTGATTGTAACAGAAGGTGGATCAGATACTCCTTTGGTTATGAAACAAGAACAAGTGTTCCACAATCAATGGAGGAAACTGGGTCGTGTACCATATAAATTTCCAGCACCAACGGCCAATCCCTCCATTTATAGTCATGGTCGTTAGATTTTTCCATGATAGAAGTGGAGAGATGTTTGGGAACATCAAAGCAGCTCTCTTTTGAGAAGATATATATATATATATATATATATATATATATATATATATATATATATATATATATATATATATATATATATATATATATTACGCGACCGATGAGGTGCGGTCGTGCGGTCGCGGTCGTGGGCCGTCCGATCGCGGGTCCATCGCATCCAACGGTCGACGTGATTCGCATCCGGCCGTCCGATGCGATGGACCCGTGATCGACGGCCCTGATCGCGGACGCACCGACCGCACGACCGCACGTAATCACTTCCCTATATATATATATATATATATATATATATATATATATGGTCGCGATTACGTGCGGTATGCGGTCGGTGCGGTTTACGACGTGGGCCGTCCGATCGCGGGTCCATCGCATCCAACGGTCGACGTGAATCGCACCCGACCGTCCGATGCGATGGACCCGTGATCGACGGCCCGTGATCGCGCACCGCACCGACCGTAAACCGCACCTAATCGGCTCCCTATATATATATATATATATATATATATATATATATATATATATAGGGATCCGATTACGTGCGGTGTGCGGTCGGTGCGGTGCGCGATCACGGGCCGTCGATCACGGGTCCATCGCATCGGACGGTCGGGTGCGATTCACGTCGACCGTTGGATGCGATGGACCCGCGATCGAACGGCCCACGTCGTAAACCGCACCGACCGCACACCGCACGTAATCACGACTATATTATATATATATATATATATATATATATATATATATATATATATATATATACACATGATAGAAGTGGAGAGATGTTTGGGAACATCAAAGCAGCTCTCTTTTGAGAAGATAAATATATATATATATTGGTTGGCAACTTATGCTAATTGTAAGTCAGCTAATATATTTGGTTGGCAACTTATGCTAATTGTAAGTCAGCTCTATTGTTATGTTGTTATGGATTATAAACATTGTTATGTTTATTTTTATTTTTATCTGTGATTCATCATGATCCGCTATGCCATAGATGAGATGTAGATTTTTTTTTAGTAGAATCAACTTTTAATAATAGTTTATGCTCTAAATTGAAAAAGATACTCAACAAATTTTTATATATGAAAACTATTTTGTTGATTTAAAATTAAAATTTAAAACCCAAAGATAAATTTTGAAAAGTGCTTGATGGGAACCTATTAATGAAGAACTTATTTTACAAATGCAAAATCTGTTCGACAACCTCTTTCAAACAATACTTAAATGTTGATAATAAATTGAATTTGTATTTTCAAAGATCAACATAAGAAGGATGTAGTCAAATTCAACTTTAATAGAGAAGTCTTAACATTTTTACCCAAAAACAAGAAAAAAAAATTAAATCAAATTCTCACGAACAAGGATATGTGGAAGCTTCAAACAAAAATCAATGATAGATCCAATGAAAACAATCAAAGATGCCATGTTAGATTAAAATTCAAGAAGAATAAATCAATATTCTCATTAATCTTAAATAAATAATAATTAAATCTATATATATATATTATATAATATATATATATATATATATATATATATATATATATATATGAAAAAACATAGGGTCGTTTGAATAGAGACATAAGCTATTATGTGCTTTATACATATTCTAGGAATTGTTGACTTTATCAACGGAATAAGTAATTTTCTGTTTGATTGTATTTTCAGTTATTTTTGTTGGAAAACATAATAATAAAAGTGAGAGTGTTTAGTTGATGAAGAATAAAATGTGAATAAGATGTAAAAAATTGATCTGACATGTGGGTCCTATTAATGTATAAGAAGTGATGACATGTGATTTGATAGGTGAATCCCTTAATCAATCTTCTCTTTAATCTTAAATAAATAAATAAATAAAACTAAAACATCATAATAAGTATGTTCAATATCAATGATAAAATAGAGTCCATATCAGTGATTTGGTGAAGTAACCTTTGATAAATAATTGAAAAAATAAATTATGTCACCCAATCCTAAACATCAAACTAATGAACCCTTACATAAAATTAAAGTTCATTCCTACAAATTATCAAATCAAATAAACCAAATCACATTCACCTGGAACTCCAATTATCAATCCTCCATGGTACAAGGACCACCCTCGAATTGGTCATTAGAATTTTCATTCCAAAGGTATAACATGGTTGGGAACATTTGAGCATATCTGATTGAGAAGATAACTGTTAGTAATTTTGGTTGGCAACTTCCATAGTGTTTGTAAATCTAATCACACCCAAAGAGACCCTCTGTTGTATTTTTTATTTTATTTTATTTTATTTATTGGTATATCAGGAGTTTATTTGTATGTTATTGGATATCATTATGATAAACAATGTTATATCTCTGCCATATAGATTTTCTCAATTAACATTGAAATTTTTCATTTTAAAAAAAGCACAATATTTTTAAAACCTTCACTTTAGAGGCGGAGCCAGAAATTAGAGTAACGGGAGGGGGGGGGGGGTTATAGATATGTGATCGATAAGTTAAAATAAAGTTAAGATAGTTGAATAATGCAAATCGAACTTTAGTTAAGTATTGAATAATGACTGAATCCTTGAGTAAGGACGTTCTAAATTGAAAGTTATTTTTGTACTTTTTTCCTATATTTAGTAATCTAGAATAATTTATAAAAGATCTAGAAAAAATATTGAAATATCATTATTTCCATCACAACAAATAGACAAAAAAATAAAGCTTCAAATATTGAAAAAATAAATATGAAAAAATAATTCCAATAATATACAAAGATATTCTTTAAGCTTATATTTTGGAAAGAGAATTTAAAACTCACTTCAAAAAATATGAGACTCAATATAAAAATGATTAAAAATTAAAAGAAATCAAAGAAATTACTCAAATATTCAAATCAGTGATTTTTCAACCCCTCAAAGCCATATACCAATTAATATTCCTATGAAAACAAAACTTTTCACATTGTTTTTAAAAGACCCTCAACTCCAAATTTCTCAATGAGCGCTAATACCACGTCTAATGTAATATATAAAATTGGTTAACGCAATATATGTTATACTATTATAAAAAATGTAAATAAAATATATTCATTTATTTCATATGAATATTTACTTCATTTCTATAAAAAGGTGTATATATTTTATTATATATAGGTGTATACTTTAAGGGCTAATTTGGCAAGGGGATAAAATTTTGAGGATAAGTTGTCATAATTTTAGAGGACAAAAAATCTATCAATTTTGTTCATATTTATATTTGTTAAAATTGGGATAAAAAATGAGGATAAATGTTATTCCAACCTTTAGGTGGAACAAAATATCCCCATTTTCATTTTAAAATTAGAACAACTATTCGCAATTTATCCCAATTATTTTTTATACCAAATGGGGATTAACTGTCCTCCCACTTATTTATCCCCATAATTACCCTTTATTCCAACACTTATCCTATTATCAAACCAGCCCTAAAAATAATATATCAAATGTATGCATGCTAATTAGATGCAAATGAGACTGCACATGTAACATTTTTTAATTTTAAACCCACTCATTACATTAGGGTTTTTGCATATATAAACCCTTAAAAGGATTTAAATTGTGCTTGAACACTGTAGAAGACCAAATTGGCTAGAATGGTGAATAAAGGATAATGTGGAATAGGTGCAAGGATTGATCGATGAATAGCCCATATTAATAAAAGATACGGGCCTAAAACGAGAAAGGCCCATAAGCCTAAAGCCCACGACTACCTAGTCAGAACCATTTCACTCTCGGGACGGAAAAATGGTTAATCCCGACTAAGTCGAGACGGGCAAAAGCCATTGGCCGACCAGGATAAGTCAAACAAAGTTTGTGCCCGACCAAGGTAGGACAGTCACCCGATAAGATCCTAAAGACGAGTATATCATGTTCATCGACTTTGAGCATGAGCTGTCCAAATGATGAAGCCCGAGCTAAAAAGTAGGTCGGCCACGAGCCCTCTCTTGAAATAAAACGGTTAGCAAAGGGAATATCCCCTGACACCAAGAAGGGCAGTATGTTAGAACAACAGTTATAGGATAATGATGATCCCTAGGTGACACATGTCAAAAGATCATGAGGCCACGTGGAGATTTCATATTGCGTTATGACCACTCCGCAAGGCCAAATTTAGCACACCCCTGCTTAGTATAAAAGGGGAGCTTCACGTCCCATTCAAGGGAGGCAAAATTCGGACTCTCTCCTACTGATTCTCAAGTATTTCAAGTTCTTCTCTCTGAGAGGAAGAGGTGATTGAAGCGTCGGAGGAGCGTTAGCCGGCACCACACTGGTGTGAGTTGCAGGTTCACGGAAGAAGGAGAAGACGACGAGAAATGGAAGCTCTAGTCAGATCGTCACAGAGGAGAGGTCGAGATCACACCATCTCGGGTCCATTATCAAAGCCCGGATCGGAGGAGATCCGGTCTAAGAGAGGATAACCAGAAAACACGCACCCACAAATACCCTTTTGAAAAATATTCCTTTAAAAATTAAAAAAATTATATTGTGTAAAATACCCCTCAAAAGGGTATTCATGTGAAATTTAAACTTTTTTGTTGTTGGTGGAAATAGAATTTTAAAAAGGTATGTTAACAATATAAATTATTTCAAGGGATCGAAATGCAAACAAAACATCAATTATTAATTCAATGCCCCATGCATTACCCATCTTTGCCTTGGGGGGCCTGGTCTCAGCCTGCCCCCCTTGGCTCCGCCCCTGCTCCACTTACATGTGCGATCATACTAGTCACTAATATAATGGATTCTATCAGAACTCTAAAGTTAAGCGTTTCCACCATGCATGTCAACAATTCCAATTAGAATTGGTGATGATCAACATCAATCTATATGTTCTTTAGAGAATGAAAAGAAAGTCAATTAGATGTGTTTCATATAGAGTTGGTAAGAGTGGCACTCCCCTTCGGGAAAAGAACATGGTTCAATCCTTGTTTATCATCCCACCTGGGATGTGAAGAAATGGTAGTGATGATGGCCTTGGGCCCTCTGTTGTAATAGTTATTCGTGGGCCTGTCGACCAAAAATTAAAAATAAAAAAATAGACGTGTTTCATATGTTTTATAATGCCACCAATATTGCAGTCAACAAAAACCATTGAGAAATAAGTGTGAACGGGATTTTTTTCTTTGAAAAGTCTCATGGTAGCTTGAAAAGCATAATCTTCATATGTATATATATAGCAGGTGCAGATGTCTATGGAGAAATGGAACAACACAAGCACATGAACATGGATGATAAACGTATCATCATTTTTGCAGCCTTGGTGGTGATGTTGCTAATCAATCCTTGTTCTTCTCTTCAAGGTATGGATTGCCTCAATGAAGTTATATTAGTATGATATATGTACATATGTATGATCCAATTGTTCTTGTGATTATAACATAAGTTGGATCACTTAAACCTATCGTTCGAAAACAAGAACTAATGTTGCACAATCAGTGGAGGAAACTGCTTCGCGTTGGTGCCCCTATAGTTAGACCTGGAATTCCAATTCCCAATTCTCCAGTTTACATTGGTCATTAGAATTTTCATTCCAAAGATATAGCATGGTTGGGAACATTTGAGCATATCTAATTGAGAAGACTGTACAGTAATTTTGGTTGGCAACTTCCATAGTGTTTGTAACTCTAATCACACCCAAAGGGACCCTGTGTTGTATTTTTTTTATATTGGTATATCAGGAGTTTATTTGTATGTTATTGGATATCATTATGATGAACAATGTCATATCACCATCATTTCAAGGCTTCAGTATATATGTTTGGAAGAATGTATGATTTTTCATTGTCTATATTGTCTAAATGATCCACATGCATTGAGGGTTATTTATTTATTTATTTTTGAATGGAAGATGGGAGTTCCCTATTTTGCATTAATGATGAGACTCTTAGAAGAAGGAAAAGACTTTTACCTATGCAAGGTAATAAACAAAAGGATAAACTCATGTGCAATCTCGTATTTTGATTCTGAATTTAATGTTTAAAAGTGTATACTTCGTGTAAAAAAACATTCATCTTTATAAAAAAATGAACCATCTCGGATAAAAAAAACAAAGAAACACATTCTTACTTTGTTAGCTATACGAGAATTGCACGTGTTGTTGCATATAAGAACTGTGTGTAATGAGTCCTTTTTAAATTTCATGACTATTATCCTCCACCTATATATGTTCATACTGCCGTTTTATACCGTACTATAGAAGAAAATCTTCCGATGCACTGTGCGATCATACTAGTCACTAATGTAATGGATCTCATTAGGACTTTGAAGTTAAGCATACTGCTTGTCGATTCAACCTTCCACCATGCATGCCAACAATTCCAATTAGAGTTGGTGATGAACAAACATCAATCTATAGGTTCTTTAGTGAATGAAAAGAAGGTCAAGTAGACTTGTTAACAAATTCATATGTTTTATAATGCCACCATTGAATTCCAGTCAACAAGAACCATTGTGTAATGTATGTCATTTTCTGGATAGAAGAAGAACATGATTTTTTCTTTGAAAAAGTCTCACGGTGTGTTTAGTCTACATGTAATGCAGCATTTCACATATATTTAATGAAAGCGCGTTATCATTTTCACATCCTTGATGGTGATGTTACAAATTATAATAGACCCCTGCACCCTAAAAAAAAAATCAATACAAGGGTAGCTTGAAAAGTATAACCTTCATATGTATATATAGCAGATATGCATATAGAGAAATGGAACAACACAAGCACATGAACATGGATTTCAAACGTTTCATCATTTTTGCAGCCTTGGTGGTGATGTTGCTATTCAATTCTTGTTATTCTCTTCAAGGTATAGATTGCCTCAATGAAGTTGTATTAGTATGACATATAAATTAATAGGAAAATGATATCCAATATTCTTACCTGCAAACCCATCTGCAGCCCTAATTTAAAAAAAGAATAAAAATACAAATTTGCTCAGTGTTAAAAAAAGTGGAGTATACAGAGAAACACCATTATATTTTTTTTTATTTAAGAAATGATTTTTTAAATTTTTTTCATATATACACTGTAATAGGCAGCTGAGAGATCTTTCTTGAGTCACAGACGTGACTGTAAAGTGTGTGTGTGTATATATATATATATATATATATATATATATATATATATATATATATATATATATATATATATATATATATATAGTCGCGATTACGTGCGGTTTGCGGTCGGTGCGGTGCACGATCACGGGTCCATCGCATCGGACGGTCGAGTGCGATTCACGTTGACCTTGGATGCGATGGACCCGCGATCGGACGGCCCACGTCGCAAACCGCACCGACCGCAAACCGCACCTAATCGGTTCACTATATATATATATATATAGTTTTCTTTTGAACGGATTAGCCATTGCTGAGTGTGTGTATATATATATTCTTTTCCGGTTAAATATCTCTTTTAACCAGGACTCCACCGATTAGTTATTTTCTTTTTCTTATTTTGAACTTTCTTTTATAATCTTATCCTCTCATCTACCTTAGTATGTTTACTTTGAATTTAAAAATGAAATCGTGATAATATTATCTATCTTTGTCTATATATATTATACAGTTTACTTTACATATGATGAATTAAGTTGTTTGTTGTGATTGTAACAGAAGGTGGATCAGATATTCCTTTGGTTATGAAACAAGAACAAGTGTTCCACAATCAATGGAGGAAACTGGGTCGTATGCTACCATATAATTTTCCTGCACCAGTGTCCAATCCCCACCCTGGGCATGGTCATTAGGTTTTTCCATGATAGAAGTGGAGAGAAATGTTTGGGAACATCAAAGCAGCTCTCTTTTGAGAAGATGAATGTTAGTAATATATATTTGGTTGGCAAATTGGAATAAAGTGCTAATTATAAGTCAAGATCTCTTAGACATGGTTGTTGCAACTTTAGTTTTTAAATTATATACAATAGATTATATATTTAAAATTTTTCTAATAAGCAATTGACATGTTTGTTGAAGCTAATATAAGCAGTAGTGGATATTTATTATTATTATTATTATTTTTGGAATGGGTGGCATGCGCCTCAATATTATTTCAAACTAAAGCAAAACATGTCTAAAACAGTAAAAACTGTTAGATGAGAGATCTATCAACAAACACTCACAAATCCCCTATTCCGCTACCACAAATCGTTTGGGTAGCTATTGAGTTTGGAGGAAGCTTTTTTTTATCAAACCCGTTTTTAAATAGAAAAACAGGGGTCAAATCCTACAGATAGATTTATATGACAAAGTGTCTAAAACCTGAATTTTTTAAAAGATATGGATAGACATCTTCCAACAAAATCAAATTTAAACTCGATTTTGTCTAAAATAAGTCGTGCAATTATGTAAACAAATGCAACTAAGTTGAATACTAGTCGAAAAGGGACCATAAGAAATGTTTGAAAAGAACATGTCTCATGGTGAGATTTTCTAATATGAAACAATTGACCAAGAAACAATTCGCAGCCTTTGTATGAACAAAATCATTTCATGTCTCCTTTCTATATAGACATAGCACATGCAGATTTATATAGATAATCTAACACAATAAACACATGAACATGGATCACAAACGCATCTCCATTTTTGCGGGACCGGATCCCATCAGGTTTAGACTTCAGTAGTTCAGTCGATATAGTATATCCAGATCAGTTCAGTCAATATTCCCTTGGAATCTGACACGTGAACTAACAAAAACGAAAAAAATAAGGAAAAAGAAATAACTTTGACGGACGGCGTTAACGCCCATAGTTCCGTCACCTTTTTTTTATTGGAAAATGTTAGACTCAGTCACATTCATCAACCAAAACTTAGACCTCACATGCTTTCATTTTTTTAAAATAGTAAACATCAAGAATTCATTTTTAGTAAGTGTAAGAAAATATTTAATGTGTATATGCAACATCTAACGAGGTATATTTTTTACTGAATTTTTAATATAGTATATATGACTGTGTTTTGAACTGAAAAAAAAATTGAATGTAATAGCGCTCTTTTTTTATTTCCCCACTTTATTCATTTCTTTCCTTCCCTCTCTCCTCTACCTTCACCCTGTTTAAAAACCTAATAAAAATAAAAAACAAAAAGGGGGAAAACCTCACCCCAAAGTCAACCGACCAACTCCTCCTCCTGGCATCCCTTTCCCTTCCAGCTTCACCGGCACAGACATCGACACCATCACCCATTCCATTCATTGTGTGAATTTTTTTTACCCCTCTTTGATTTATCTGATTATTCATGGGTTTTGATTCATTTATTGTTTTCTTTTATCACTTATTAGGGTTTTATTTATTTATTTTTAAAAATGGTTTCTTTCAAGGGTTTATAATTTTTATTTTTTTAAGAGTTCATAATTTTTTTTTCCAATGTTATGCAACATTTTTTTTTGTTAAATATAGTCCTCATGAATGATTTATACATTAATAGATCATGCAATTTGACAATTAATGAGTCATATAATTTGATTTATGTGTTGTGTTGTTTGATATTTTGGTAGTACAGTTCAATTTATCCTTTTTTTATTTTTGAAAAGGGTCAAATTTGAACTCAGATTTATATCATCAAAAGTTGACTTACATCCTGTACATGAGAAAAAATGGGGTCTTGTTGAACCTCCTGTATACATTTATACAAGGATTTAATCACTAGAGTTAATCATCTACGGATTTGATCATTCCTCAGTTCATCTGCAGATCATAGATTATATAGTGTGACAATTAATGTGTCATGTAGTTTGATTTATATGTTGTGTTATTCGATTCTTAGATTGTACAGTTCAGTTTATCCCTTTATTTCTTCTGCACCTAAATATGTAGTGAGAATATATTTATGTTCAATATCCGTTAAATGCGAATTTTTGTCATTTGAGACATTAATATATGTTTATATGTGCAGATAAAAGTGGTGAAAAAGAATGTGGAGAACTCTAAGAAATCCTGATTGTATTTATAATCATGATTGAATTTTTTGGAATGTTAAATCCAACTTGCTTGCTATATTGACTATAGAAATTTCTGCACCTTCAACTAAGTCAAATTGCATATCTATTTTGAGCTTCAATTCTTCAAAAACTAATTTACGAAGAGTTAGTATAATTTTTTCAACAGTATTAGATATGATTGACTAATCTATAAAAGCAATAAATAAAAAGGATACAAGCATATGCCAATATTTCAACAACATTTGATTACGAAAACTAAATATATTTAATACATATCTTTTCAATACTTTGCAAAATAAATGCAAAAAAGTAATCCCCTTACAAAACAAAACATGACATATTAATTAAACTACAGAACCCTTCAATTCAAGCTCACATTTTAACCGAACTGCACATGTGAAAATCAAACTTTACAATATATGAATCGAACTATATAACATATGATGCATTGAAATATATCTTTCGATGAAGTCTCTAGAGATGAAGTGGAGGCACCTGATAGATAATGGGTTGAACAAGACCCCATTTGTGCTTATGTACATAATGTAAGTCAACTTTTGATGGTATAAATACAAAGCGTTGATACATGCAGCTTGTTTTGCAACCCGTACACTATGATAAAGTAGTATTATTATAGCGTATAGGGTTCTAACATAATATATGATCCAATTTTTTTTTCATTTTTTCACTATAAAAAAAAAATACTAATGTATCTCAATATATACATCATTTCATATAATAGCATGCATTTCAAATGATGAGTATATAGTTTTATAGAAAGTAAAAAATGGGCTAAACTGCAAAACGGGCTGCAATGGGGGCTACGTGTATCTTTTTTCATAAATATATGAGCTCAACTTGGGCCTTCACCAAAATAAATAAATAAATATAAATTGAACTGGACAACCTAAGAATAAACAATACAACACATAAATCAAACTACATGACTCATTAATTGTCAAACTGCATAATCTATAAATGTAACCACACGATATTAGAATCGAACCACACAACTTATTAATTGAACTGCATAACATAAGAATTGAACTATACAACTCATCAATCGAACTGCAAACCTATAGATCGAATTGTATAACCGAGTAATGATTGCAAACAATCTATTAATTGAACCGCAAATCTAAAAATCGAACTGGATAACCTAATAATGAAATTTCATTCTATATGTATTATGCAATTTTGAATATTATAGAAGGTCATAAATTGGTTATAGATGCATTGTGAACTACAAAAGAAAAACTGAGTGGCCCTTTTCTTTTTTCATCCTCAATTTCTGTATACATGTATGTTGAATTTTTAAAAATAGTGTACCTCATCTAATGATGTACATGCTTTTATAAACAATAAAGCATTTACTTCAATGAATTGCATTGATGCATTTATAAAAAATGTGAAATATTTTTATTGAAACATATACTTAATTAACATGAGTATATACTTCGATAATTTTCTATCGATGCATATACAATTGGATTTGGAACTGAAAAAAAAATTGTGTGCAACATGAATCTTATTGAGTGCTAATACACTCAGTCTATTTTGCAACCCCATATGTTATAATAATATAGTATATATTGTGTTATCATAATGTATGAGGTTTTATCATAGTATATGCTGCATAGGTTTTTATCATTTTTTTAACTTGAAAAACTAATATATCTCAGTATGTACTTTATTTCATATAACAACATGCACTTTATTCAAAGAATATATAATATATAAAAAAAAACTAGTGTGGTTGTAATAAGGGTTGAACGTATCATTTTCCCAATATGATCTCTCCAAAACACCATAATGGCCTATCTTATTGTCAGCGGAAAAATGTTAGACTCAGTCACATTTACTAATAAAAACTCAGACATCACATGTTTTTCATTTTAAAAAAATAGTAAACATCATCTAATGAGATATATGCTTTGATAAAAAGTACATATCGCTCCATTTCAAGTTGAATGAACTCATTTTTAATAAGTGTAACAAAATATTTAATACGATATATACAACATCTAATGAGAATGAGGTATATGTTTTATTGAATTTCTAACATGATATATATAAGACTATGTTTTAAATTGAAAAAATAATTGAGTAGAACAACACTCCAGCGCCATTATTTATTGGGTGCTGTTACACCAAGATGAATTTCCAGCCCTAATTTCAGCCCTATATGCATCAATAAATTTCTATCGATGCATATGCTCACGTTAACAATGTATATGTTTCAAAAGAATTTTTTTATAATTTTTATAAATGCATTCATGCAATTTATTGAAATATATGCTTCATTTTTTATAAAAATATGTAAATTATTAGATAATGTATAATATTTTTAAAAAATTCAAAATTACGTGCAGATTGAAATTGAGGGTGAAAATAAAGCAAAATATAACATTATCCTTATTAAAATGGCCTGATTAAATGGCCCATCCGTGGCAAGCAGCCCAACATGAATAACTTCAACATGATCTCCCTAAAACACCCCAACTTTCTTCCGATATTTATGTAACACCACTACAAGACAAAAACCCACCTCAAAAGCTAACGGAATATTCGAAACAAAGGCAACGTTACAAGTCCGCGGACACCATCGACGGACCGGCCCGACGGGCAGCCCACGGTGGGCCCGCGGGCCTGCCCGCGGTCAGCATTAAAGTCTTCTCTCTGACATTGTTGAATTGATGACATAAAAAAACAAAAAAAAAACTTAATAAAGATTTCTCTGATTGGTTATTCGTTGTTGAATCTCATGATATTTTTTTTTTTATTTTCAGACCCAGCTTTCACTCCAGGTAAGAGGAAAAAGGACTCACCTTTTTGTGTTCCCAAAATTTTACTATTTTTAGTTTGATTTTATGATGAATGAATTCTTGACAAATGGGTTTTTGATCTGGGTATTGGTGGGTGTGGAAATGGTTGTTATGATGAAGTTTTTTTGGTTGAATTTGTGATATGGGTTTTGTTTTTTGGGGGGGAAATGATGAATTGGGTACTTGTGTTTCATATCGTTTGTGTTGATGTGAGTGGTTGTTGTGATGGGTTTTGATGATCTGCTGAGATTTGAGGCTCGACTTCATTAATGGTTGGATTGGAGTGTTATGTGGGTGGCTGTTTTTTGTTTTCGGGTGGGTTGATTTTAGTGGGCGTTGAAGTGGTTGTTATGCTGAAGTAAGTTTTTTGGTTGAATTTGTGAGTTATGTTTTGTTTTTCTAGGGGGGATGATGAATTGGGTTCATGTATTTCATAATCATTGTGCTGATATGAGTTGATGTTAATATGTTATAATGGGTTTTGATAATCTGCTGAGTTGAGCCTGGACTTCATTAATGAGTTTTTGTTCTTTGTGGAGAAAATTTGACTGGGATTTGAGGTCTTCAAAAAGTGTTCTTTTTATCTGCTTGGATTAGATTTTCAATAGGATACTTGTGATTTTTTGAGGTTTTGTGTTTTTTTTTATGTCTAGTGGAGGGGCGAAAAATGACGTACCGGGTTCGGGTCGTCAGAATCCGTCCGCTCCTGTCTTCTCCGACGGGTACCGCTTCGTTGCCGGCGATCGTCGTTGTTGAATGGCCAAACTTGAGGGCGGTCGGATTTGGTTTGATTTGGACTGAACCTGATGTGACCTCTCAGACTGCCTACGTACCCTTGTTTAGGGATCAAGTCAGACGTAGTTCCTCTTTTTTGGTGTGGGGGTCTATTGGGAAGAATCCTCCTCCCCTGATAGAGAGAATTGGTTCCTTTTATAGTGTTTTTTGGGATCTGGAGATCACGTCCTTGTGGATTAGATGGGATCTCTGATTTATAATCATCAACAGGATTGACCAGGTTGATCCAGTTCCAAATCCCATCCCTAGGCTCCTTAGAGGTTTGGGATAATGATGGATCTAAATCCACTGGATTTACTGATATCAAAAGTTGTTCTAGTCCTAAATCCTTCCCCTGTGCTTTTTAGAGGGTTAGGATAATGATGGATATCTATTAGGTTTGTCATATCTGATATGTTTGACTAAGTTATGATTTTAATAGGTCGACGGGCCGGATCCACCAATGGTGGGTGATCCGGGTCGTGGGCCCTTGTCAATTCGGTCATGGGCCGCCGGTACGTGGAGCATAGTTGGTGGGCCTCGTTTTTAGGCCCTACATCTAGGTTTTTAGCTCTTTATATATTTTTGACTTAAGAATAACTCAAATTAGTTTATGTTGTGGAATGGTTGATTTACTTTGACGTTGTTTCTTATCGACATGGCTGCTGCTCTTAGTTTTTGTTTTGCCCATTAAATGCTATTTAGAACATCTACAAGTCTGCAACATTTAGGGAATAGGAAACTCGACATTTATCTATGTTAGCTGACACTGGGTGACAGTTAAAGTAGTTTTGAAGTTGAAAACTTTTTCAGATGCAGATCTTCTTCTTTAGTCTTAAATTCTGCTGTCATTTTCCTTGTTATGTATGTTACCTGGCTGACAAGTTTTGGTAGAATATGGTCATCTTTGGATTTCAGATACTTCCACTGGTCTTTTGTTTCTGCTTCTTGCTTTACTTTGGCATTTTTTCATCATAAATACTTGTGGTTTGCATGTGTCAATGGATATTCAATTTTGTCCTGCAAGTATGTTATGGAATTTTGTTCATTTGATGGTTACCTCATGATGTTTGGTTTTATGAATTTTGTTGGAAATGTATAAATGATATGTACGTGGATGAAGATGATTATTTTGAAGATCGTCAATCTTCTCAAAGCTCAAATCCTCAAAACAGACCTTTTCTGATGATTATTCTATTTAAAACATTATACTGAGTTCTTCAACTAAGCTTGAATCCAACAAATGGAGCATGACAGATGAACACTATTTAGTGTAGAATAAGAATGGAAGATGTTGAAGGTTCTGAAACATCCAAAACATGTACTGTAATCCCTCAAATGAACTCTAGTTGGATATCCCGAGACAGATGAACACTATTTAAGGTGTAGAATAAGAATGGAAGTTGAAGGTTCTGAAACATCCAAAACATGTACTGTGATCCCTCAAATGAACTCTAGTTGGATATCCCGAGTAAGAGCACAAGTTTACACAACTACTCTAATTTCACCACTTGGTGGACACTGTGAGGGTGTGTGTATCTAGGAGATTGAAGGAAAATAAGGGAAATGTGAATTCTTACCGTTGACTACTAAAATATCTGATATTTGTGTCAAACAAAAGGAGAGAAATAGATTTTCCTTTCTTTTTTGTCTTAACCCCCAGGAATGAATGTGAGGGAAAGTAATGGAATCATTTTTGTCACTTTCCATCGCAGATGAAAACAAAGGAAAACTGTTCAAAAGAAAAGTGTTGAAAAAGAAATCATATTCCCCTTGACCTAGATTCTTTGACATTCCTTTATTTTTCATCCAAAATTATGCAGAAACACACTCTAAAATTTTTGCATTGTCTTCTTATCCAAAGGAAAAATATGATGCGTTAGTATAATTGATTTCATAGTTTCATGAATACGACTACAAATACTGTAAGAATGCATTCATCCAATGAGAGCCACAATAAGTTTGTAGCAGAAGAAATTATAACAGTGAGCCAATTGAGGACCATATCCTATATGTGCCAACCCAATTATTTGATAATTGCACGGTATCCAATATTTTCTTTGCGGGTATTTTTTCTGTTTATTCTTCTATCTCTATTTTTAATTTGTGAACACAAAATGCATGACATCTGCTAAATTTGTGATACTATTCTTTTGATCATGCAGGTGCTGATAAATGTATCAACCAAAGCCTCTCTCTCAAATAATACCAGTACACAACAATTCTTTGACCCATGACCAACAACATGATAGAGATATGGTGCCTAGCAATGGAGGAAGCAGTCCTAACAACCCTAATTTGGCTTCAAGAAAGCGATTGAGATGGACACATGAGCTTCATGAGCGTTTTGTCGATGCTGTGACACAACTTGGTGGACCGGATAGTGAGTATTTTATTCTCGTGAAAGAATTCAATTTATTGTATGTAGGAAAAAGGGAGAATAAATCTCTGTTTTGGGCTGTGGTTGATGTAATTGTATTATTTTAGCAACAATCTTGATAATATGCTAGCCTAATTTCTTCATAATGGTTTGCATGTTAGACTTGGGTCACAGTGTGGCCTACTTCATAGGTAGAACTTTTTGTAGGATTGGAGCCACTAGTTGATTCAGTAACCTTTTATCAGGCTAACTGTTGGTATTCTATGTTAGAAATTGCCTGATGTTTAAGAGAGAGAAATGGAATGAGATCAAAAGATAATGTGCCACTAAATATTATAAAAATTTTCAAAATTGTTAACCTTGAATGAAAGACTGCATAGTGTATGAATTATATCTTTTCAAAGATTTTTAGCTCTTGATTTTATTCTTTTGTTAAATGGCTACTGACATAATTCTATATTTATTAAATGAAGAAAATATAAGGAAATTTCAATATGAAAAGTTCAAGGTCATATGAGTGTTCACAATATATTAAACAACATAAGGTTGCAGCTGGTCTTGGAAAAATTAACTTAACGAGTGCTTCATCCCGAAAGTTCAAACTTCAAAGTCATACAAGGTAGTGTTCACATTATGTAAATATAAATGGGATAACTTGATTTGTTAAACTTGATCTTGGAAAAAATAACTCTAATGATTGATTCATCATCAAAGTCCAATTAATTGGTCATACCATTAATGCTGATCTGTGCATCATATCCTACTTTAGAATTTAGATTGATTCAATTCTGTATCCATGTTCATATTGCCTTGGTTCGTCCACTATTTTACAGGAGCTACTCCGAAGGGTGTTCTTAGAATTATGGGAGTGTCTGGATTGACAATATATCATGTAAAAAGCCACTTACAGGTATCAGCTACATGTACTTAAAAAACCTTTATATTTAGCCATAAATGTTATCCTTCTTTACTTCTAATGACCCTCTTATCGTGTTTCATCAGAAATATCGGCTTGCAAAATACCTTCCAGACTCAACATCTGATGGTAAGAATAACTGTTTTCCCATCGCAGAGCAATAAATGAATTGGCATGTAAATTTGATGATTTTTTTTCATAAAAAAATATAACATGCATTTGAATACATTGATTCCCTTGATTTCCAGCATAATCTCATTCTTGTGCAGGGGCAAATACAGAAAATAAAGAACCAGGTGACGCGCTATCCAGCTTAGATGATTCTCCGTGAGTTGACAATTTGCTTTGTTTCTCATTATTTGTATTTGATTTTTAGGCCAGAGTTCTATTACATTAGATCAATAATTTAATGGAACATTCATTTTTTTTCCTGGCAGTGGAATGCAGATAACTGAAGCATTGAAGTTGCAAATTGAGGTGCAAAAGCGGCTGCATGAACAATTAGAGGCAAGTTCTTTTTCTCTCTTCACAAATGTCAACCCTCTAGATTCTGATTGGTACTGAGAAGTGATCATGCCAAAATATGTCACTGCAGTTATCTTATTTATGTGCCTCAATATGAAGATTATAATATATGGAGAGATGTAAGACCCATGCTTAGGAAGTCAACTTTAAAACGCGTCTTTGTATATAAGAGCTATGCTCACATGTAACCCTCAGTAAGTGATGTGAGACTAAACCATGCTGTGAGCCTTCACCACTCTTGTCACTAGTTTGGAATTCGGAAATAATTCTGTAGAGATAAATATTTGCAATCTGGTTATTGTTCTGGTTAAGTTGGGGAGAATTTTGGTAAAAGTAAAAAAAAATCATGAAATCAGAAAAATTGCTTATGACATGTAAAATCACCAATATATATTAAACTAAATTCATAATTTTCAATGATGTTATAACATGGAAGTATAACAGACTTCTGAACTACAGTCATAATATTTGAATTTAGGCAAAATCATCAAAAAATTACAATCAATACTAGCATAGCAAAGCCTAGTCGAGCAATTTATTTTCCTTTTGGTTTTAATTCTGTTTCACAAGTAAATTATGTATTATGCAATCAATGCATATTTAATTCACTTGATACACATGAATTATTGAATATGACATGTATTGTTTATCAGACATGATTTATATTTTATACTCGAATTCTTACCTGACAAACCTCTCCTTTCAGGTTCAAAGACAGCTCCAATTACGCATAGAAGCGCAGGGCAACTACCTGAAGAAGATCATGGAAGAACAGCAGCGTCTCAGTGGCACGCTTTCCGAGGCACCCGCTACCGAGATCCCCGCCCTCCCCGCCCAAGATCCCAACAAAATAACAGATCCGTCAACGCCCGCCCCGACGTCGGAGTCCCCCCTCCAAGACAAGCCCATAAAGACTCACGGTCCGAACAACCGGGCCAAGAGCCTCTCCCACGACGACTCGCTCTCTTCGCACCATGAGCCCGTGACCCCGGACTCCAGCTGCCACGTGAGCGCCTCCCCGACAGGGAGCCCAAAGCATCCGCAGATCAAGAAACATAGGATCTCTGGAAATGCAGAGAAGGCAAAGCCAGAGTTGGTGCTTACACATCATATACTCGAATCGAGCTCTGGTTCTGATTTTGGAACGCGTTTCGATTCGGCGGGGAATTCTGTTTCTGTTTGTGAGGAGGATCAATTTGTGAATGGTTGCAGAAGTAATGTATGATCTGTTACCCTCCAAAAAAAAAAAAAAATGTATGATCTGTTAGTTGTTCACTTTTAATTTGGTACACTCAGTTGGCATAATGATGTGTTGGGGACACTGTGTGCATGTGAAGATCATCCTTGTTGTATTGGCATCACTACTTGAGTTTCTAAAAAGAGATAGGAGCACATTCATTCAGTTTGATCATTTTCAAAAGATCTTTTAAGCACGAGTTCACTGCAAATGCATAATGAGGTGATAATGTTACCCCCACATGGTGTGCTTTTTTATTATTATTAAAATGTGTACTTCAAGAAACAAGCATGTACCTTGTGTACTCTTACAAATTATATATATCTATTTATACAAAAATAAAAATAAAAAAGATGTTTTATCTCGTAAAGATTTAAAAAATTGATTTGACATGTATGTCCTATTGATGTATAAGAGGTGTTGATAGATGATTTGATGTGATGAGATGTAATTTTTTTTAATATGATGGTGAGCCCCACTTATCAATAGGAATAGATAAACTAAGTATAACTTATCCTAGGGTTATTTAGAATTGTTACTCTCTTATATTCATTTATACTGACATAACAATACTAAATTATACTCTACAAACAAACAGTCATTTTTTCTATCCATTCTTATATCACCCTTGTACTCCCTTAACCCACGATCCAAAAGGGGCAAGTGTCTGAGCTGAAAAACATGTAGAGAAATGCACAGTTGCAAAGAAATTTCAACTCTTACTGACTTATTAAAAGGTAGAGATAATCATTTAAGACTATTTACAAGCACTCACAACCCAACATGGTCTGAATGTCTCTAAACTGTTGACTTGCTGTTATTCTCAGAGTAATAACACAGCTCATGGTGATGTATTTGTCGCCAAAAAAACAAAAAAAAAAAAACAAAAAACAAAAACAAAAACAAAACACCATCAAGCCAACGACAAAACACAAACTCCTTGAAGTTTCATTCATCTTCGATGTCGTCGATCCCGACCCAACGAGTAAAAGCAAACAGAAACTCCTTGAATGTCACTGTGCCATTTTTATCCCAATCCATCTCCTCTGCAGGTAAAAAAAAAAACAGAATTCTGTGATGTGCTGAAGAAATCATGCTTATTTGCAATGACAACACATGCTTGTCACACTTATTTTGGTAGGTAAGCTATGAGCATGGATCCAGACATGATAAGATACAGACAGTGACATGGAAAATCTTGAAAAAACTAATGGACACAACTATAAACTCTATTAATGTTTTCAACATGCATTTGATTTTATGTGAATATCCCATACAAAATAGTAAGAAAAAGTTACAAATGTATTGAATAAGTATCATGTGTCCATGCCGTGTTCATCATGCATCCCATGCGTGTGCGAAATTCAATAATAATCACATGGGTAGTGTGCAATGTGTGTCGTGTACATGCTGACATAGGGCATGCTCATTTAAGTGTTCGTGTTTCCTAGGAGGTAAGTGTTATTTTATTTTTTTGATATATATTCTCCTATCAATACACAATTTCAGGACCCCGCAATGAAGAGGGGGTACCTTTGCCAATCTGCAAAGAGGTGGTTAGGTAATGGTGTAATGCCCATTACACTTGTGGTGCAAATTAATAAATGTAAAGTAATAAACTACCATGGATCCTATCTAGGCCTACCACCTCTCTATATATCAATCATCTCCTGATATGTTATTTAAGATTCCTTCATATCCAACAACATAAAGCTTCAGGATGCAAAGGTGAATGATTGCGTTCGGCTTTTGTCTTTATTGGTTTTTAGTTATACGGCCATAATCAATGAAATGTATTGGGTATCACAACTGTCTCACCGAATCTTTTCATGGCTATGCGTCCGGAAGATCGTCCACCAGCAGTACTTTCATTTATTGCTTGAATCATCTCAGTCTTGCTGACATATCCGTCCTTATTCTTGTCTAAAAAAACAAAAGCATCAACCAATATCTCAAATGTTGCTTCAAGGTTCTGTAGTCCCATCCGCGATTTCTGGGCATCCAGTCATTAAGGTAATACAAATTCTTGAAATTTTTCTATAGCACATGCAATTATTTCAAACACAGTAGTTTGTTTCAAATTTCAATGCTATATCAATGTGCACTAGTATGCGTAGTACACATGCCATGCCTGTTTGTATGTAGTACTAATATTTTAAATTCGTCATTTGAAAAGTTGAGGTCTTTGAGTGAGATTTGCTTCACCATTATTAACAAGAAAATGTGGAGTTTAAAACTTCCTAAAGTGCAGCTAATAAATCACAAAAACATGGTATTGCATGTCGTATAGATAGGTCCAAAGTCACAGCAAGCAAACTCCAAAATGAGGTGGTGCGGCTTGTTTTAATGAAGGGAAAAAAGTAAATAACCAAAAGGCAAATGCTGGTTTTGGATACTGCGTGAAGACCAGCTGGCTCCCTGAGTAGATAGACGAGGCAGAGGAGAACAATAAACTCATTGAACTTCATACCCATGTTTGCATTGATATCACATGCTTCAAAGAGATCTCTGATTTCATCATCCGAAAAGGAAACCTCCAATTTGTGAAAGCAGTGTTTTAGTTCCTCTTGATCAATTGAACCATTGGAATCCTCATCTGTGAAAAAAAGGCCTGAATCAACTGGTACAGAAAATAAACAAATGGCATTGTATAAAACAGAAGATTTCATCCAAGGACACCCAGTGACAACCTGTAACACTGTCCATGTGCAAAATAAAGTGGATCTAAAAACTTGTGTTAGTTGTATGCCATTGATGTTATCTAAAAGAAATTCATGTGTTGATGAAATGAACAGAATTTTGACATTCTAACACCATGGACTATTTTGAATGATAGAGACATTCTATGTGAAGTACTGACTATCTTATTGCCAAGCTAACTGATAATGTAACCCTACAACCACAACTTCCAGAACTATTTCACAACTGCATATATATTTACTTCATTCCGAGGATAGTAGTCATATTACTAAACACAAAGGGGTCACAATGTGAGACATATAAAGCGCGCAATAATAAGATGACTATTTGGAGCCATACAAACAAGTAACCCATTAGTTAAGTCCCAAAATGTTTTCAACACATTAAAAATCCTTGACCGTGTTGGGAGAGCCCAAAAAAGTTCACTATTAAGATGCCTACTTGGATTAGCTCCCCTACTGACTCTGTATACACTCTAGCTTGACCTAAAGATTTCATGCTGGGAGAGCTCAAAAAGGTCACTAAGACCTGAGGCAATTATTTCAAAAATGGGAGATGAAGATACAGAAAGAAACAGCTTACCAAACTGCTCAAATATGGTCTTGCAGTTTCGTAAGCTTTCATCAATCTTTGGAAACTTCAAAATTAAGCTGTTAAATGATCTCATGGCACTTCCCTCAGATGCCCGCCGCTTCATTGTTTCAACAATTTTTGCTTCAAGCTTTGATTCTGGTGCATCATGGCTAGGGGACGCGTCTTTCCCAATTACAACACCCATCTCACCTGGTGAGGAGTATGTGGAGAATATAGGAATTTATATACCTGAAAAATGCACAGCCAAAAAAGATAACATAAAAGTCCATGAGCATTTGTTTTTCCAAAATTGATCAGAAATTGTCATCAAGATTTCTCTTGAGGCACAAAAGTATGACAATGTCTGAATGATTATCACTTAAGACAGACAACAGAATCAAACATTAAAAAAATGATGAGAGGCAATGGACAAGAATGGCTAATACATGTCATGGAGATGCTAAGAAAAAGAATTCACTACATGTCCTTGCATCTTATCCAACTAGATACGCCAAATTTCTAAAAGTAACATAAACAAAGTACACAAATGAATGGTTTTCAATGTGTTGATTTTCATGGAGTCCTACATGGCTACATGTCTTGCACGCACAAAGACCGTGATATCATAATACACCAAACACTTGAGAAAAGTAGAGTCCAACAACCAATAATCTCAGTTGAAAAGGTTATTCTTTGGGTTCAACAGCAAACTTTTTCCAAGAGAAGATTATATGCATACTTATAATTAGTAAATTACAGACGTCTTCCCACCATCATATACCCTTTTTCATCTCCCAACAAAAGCATACCCCAAATTCAATAAATATACATAACCCTCTGAATATTTTCCTCAAGAAGCTCTTTATTGACTGCTTTTGGGGAAAGTGAATGATGGTTTATCATCAATAGCAGATAACAAACCAGGACCAATAAACTTCATCTCAAATCCACATACATCACTACAGCACCATTTTTCTAGTTGCATGCCACTTGCTGATGGACACCTTAATTAATAGCGACAATCTTATGCAGGTGAGAACCTCACTATGCTCAGGACATTGTGCCTCCTCTGCATGACATGTGGTATGGATTGACAAGTTCCTTAAATTCTGAGAATCACTGGGGAGAGTATACAAAATTTTGAAGGAAGGGCAGTAATCTACACAGAAAAATGTTGAGAAGCGAATTCAGCCCATTCACTAAACTTGCTTTCGCTTTTCTTTCCTCTTATCTTTCTGGAAGTAATCCAACTTCATCTATTGATGCTCAGCAACAAAAAATTTAGTTTTACATACAGAACTCCCCTTTCTGACTTATAACTTGTTCCATGTGTAACTGTGAAAAGGATCCATCTGTGCTTCATGTGTTTCCCCAAAAACAAGCAATACTACAAAGACTAAGGTAGCGTTTGGAAACCTATTTGAAAATCAGATTTTCACTTATATTTGCTTCTCAAATTGGATTACCAAGAAGCATATTTTTCTTAGATTCCCTGGAAAGCTCTTTTTTTTTTTTTTTTGGCTTTCTTCAAAAGTTGTGGATATCCTGAAAATCATACATTTGTTTGATTCCTGCAAAAGCAGAATCACTCAAACGTGCTTCTAAACGCTACCTAAAATCCAAAATTAAAATCTTAAGAACAGATTGCAAATTCAGAAAGGAAAATAGCAAGCCCATGGTTCTAAATGCAATAAAACTATAATCAAGAAAAAATTATAGGGGCCATTCAAACCAATTAACACATACAAAATAATACCAGAATATATAACAGAAAAAAAAACATCCACATGAACCCATCTCTACAAACCAAAAAATAATAACAAAAAACCCCAAAGCTATAATCTTTTGCAAACCCAATGAAGAGGAAATGAAAACAAACAGCTTAAACAAGCTCAAACCCAACAAAGCATAAGACTTACCAGGTCTCATCAAAATTTCATAGAACCCCAAGTCACCAATACAAAACTATTTCTGCATCTATATAGTAAAAAAAAAGAAGAATATAAACAGATCTATGAAGCACTACAAAGATATTTGATTTATCAAAAATTGGTCTTTTTTTCTTCAAAAAGAGAGAGAGAGATAGAGATAGGTGAAAAAGTGATTTACCAAAGATGGGCAAATGTTGGGGGAAACCATGGTTTGTTGGGGTCGCTTTCAAATTCAAAGCCATGATTGAAGCTACACCAACCACGTATCCATAAACATGGGCAGACCTCTTTTTTATTTCTCATTAATAACAATAAAAATAACAACACTTGTGGAGTGGCACGTCTTGCTTTGTTTTTAATTTCTTTTTAGTAACGGTCAGAATGTTCTAGTGTCTGTGGATCGTTGGATTTGTGGACTTTTGTTGGGGCCCAATTGTTAGATTCATGCTGAGCCGTCGGATCCATCCAGGTGTGAGTTTGATCAGTATTATCAGTATCGAATTACACAACTTATGTATTGCATCACCCAGCTTATAAATCAAACTGCACAGCTAATTATTGAATGCATGTATTATTCTCTGTATAGTTTGATTCATAGACTGTGTAATTTGATTCATAGACTGTGAAGTTCGATATTGATGGTACTGACTAAATCTAGACCTGACTGGTCTGAACTCCTATTAGATGGATAGATTTTTTTTTGTTTGGCGTATGGGGTCACATGACTTCTCTAGGTGCAACTTGAACAGGTTGAGTTTGATGTTGTCAGATGATTCAATCGGTTTGGACGGAGTTTATGGTCATCCAGTTCAATCAAACTCGAATACAAGAAAAAATGGTTCGAAACCATATTAGCTCCATGGGGGAGGTGATCCTATGTTTTTTTTTTTTATAATTTAAATGATAGAAGATCCCATGTTGAGCCATCTACCATGTTAGGTTTTGACTTGCCCAATGCCGGAAAAAAAAAATTCTGAATATGACATAATAATATTCTAAGACCCCATGTTTGGATCCATCGTGGGATGGATTATGTGTAAGAAAACGCTGCGTAACATCATCGTAAATTCTAACAAAAAATCCACGTCTACGTTTAAAAAATAAAAATATGTGTTCATAGATAAAAACGACTTTGTTGTAGAAATGTAAGAAAAACAATGATTATGTACCTCCCTTGACTTTATCCAACGCCGTGGTCCCAAACGGTCCCTAAATGTGTGGGTGAAATGTTGGAGATAGGGGGAGATTTTTGGAAAGGTTGAAGGATGAAGTTTAACTTGTTCTTCACCTGTTGGTAAGAACCAACTTTTCCTTGGACCACACATACAAAATGTTTGAGATATAATCCTTTTTTTTTACTGATGGGCAAGCTTTTTTAGGGGTTGGACCCATATCCCAAATATAATTTACAACCAAGAGATTCAGATTTCTCTATCACACTGTTTTAGGCAAACATTTGATAGGAAAATGATATAAGCAACTCCATTCGCAGTACAAATCATTTTTTTTTAAATAACACATTCTTGGACTCTTTTATTAAAGTACATATTATATAAAATGATGCATATATTAAAATATATTAATGTATTAAAATAAAATTTATTTTTACTCCATATACTATGATAGAACCGTATATATAAATATAGGCAATATATACTACACTAAAGTGTATCAACACTGATAACAAGTCCATAAAATTTTGAAGACTCTTAATTTGACATGGGGATAAGGAGTTGGAAGGGAAAAAATGGGTTAAATCACTTGTTATCTTATGTGGCATTAAAAAAAAGAGGGATAAAACATGGATAATTGTCTACATTTTGAGATAAAAAATGGAACTAATTTGTTCTGGGTAACAGGTGGAACAGATTTTATCCCAATTTTATAAATTTGGGATAACATTTATGACTATACTTTCCAAAAAAAAAAAAAAAAAAAGAAAAGAATATGTTCTACCAAACAATATTAATGCTCCATTAATAGAAAGAGTTGATATTTTTTTTTTAAATTTGATGTTATCCCATATTTGATCCAAATACAAGATTAAGGGTAATAACACAAAAAATGACGATAATAAAAAACATTACCAAATGCAAATATAGATAAAAATAATGATTTATTTATTCCCATAAATTAGGCTAACTTATCCTAAAAATTTATTTCCTTACCAAACTAGGCCTTAGGGCTTGTTTGACAACATATATAAAAACATCTTTTAGTTTTTTTATAAACGAAAGCTAAAAGTTGTTACTAAACAGGTCAACTTAAATATATCATTACTAGATATTATCTATAAACTGTCTCAAAATCTGCGTTTCATAAAACAGTCATCATCATTACACCCTCAAAAGGTGTGCATAAACTGTAAAAGCTAAAAACTGATTTTCAAATTGTGTTTCCAAACGAGACCTAGTCTACAAGAATCATATTTAATTCAAATTCTAAACACACACTGCCCCCCCCCCCCCCCCCCCCCTCCTAGTTTTTGGACAAAACAAAAATAGTTTTCCAGGAATCTAACAAAAGTACTGACTTGGGAAACTATTTAAAAGCTGAATTTTAAATGAAAAGTTGTTTCCCCAATCTCAGTTTCAACAAAAGTATTGTCACTTGGAAAGCTATTTCAAAAGCTGCTTTAAGTGAAAAACTGTTTCTCAAACTCGCTCACAAATCCTACCATAGTTGCTTTATATGGTGAGATTTCTGACTTTACAGTGAGGGAGGGTGAACTCTTTCTATCCACCATGATCATGGAATGCTTCTTCACCGAAGCCATGCATCTTTTGATGCTCCCACACGCAATTGATGAAACGATGAAGAGTTCAAAATATCGCATGAAGAGCTTATCATGGTCTTTGGGATGATGAGCTCAGGAAGGTCTGGCGGTGCGACCGTGTCTAGGCCATTGGTCGCCATTGCAATTTTGCATGCCCTCTCCAATAAGGAGCTTATGTAACACTTGTGAGCATCCATGCGTATTTGTATGTGCTTCTGAACCTGCACAGTAAGGCCAGAGAGACCTGAGTGAATTAAACAGATGTGAATTTGATGTTTTAGTTCAAGCCTTTGGTTTTGAATCCAAGTGAATGTTTAAACCAAAGTATGTAAGTATGTGATAGACTTGTTTCAATGAAGTAATTAAATGGGTTTTATTTATTCTCTAGGACAGATACTGTTTAACAAATATTTGCTATACATTACCAAACCACATCTTGTTAGATTGGCAGAGGTGCTCCTCTTCCCTAAGGGGTATGGCATGTGCACCGAACATACAGTACAAAACTAGTTAAGGTGAGCATGCATAATTTTTACACGTAAATTTTAGTCAAAGTGAGTGCATTTCCATTAGAAAGTAAATTTTTACCACCTTTGTGGTGCTTCCTCATTGGCACATGAATTCTATGTCGAGGGTTTACTCCTATAAAAATTATTCAGGAAAAATAAATAAAAATGCTTACCTACCGGGGGGGGGGGGGGGGGGGGGGGGGGGGGGGGGCGAGTTTGATACAGAAAAAGAAACAACCATATTATAATATTCAAATAAGTTATGGATCGAGATTGATAAGTTTTTTCGAGGGTAACAACCAAACAAGAGCATCAAGATTCAAGACATTAAATCCTTTTAGGAGCATAACTTTTGTTTTTCTATTGTTGTTATAAAGATTGTAATGAAAAAACCACCCCCATGAAGCAATGACTTTCCAAACAAAAGAGTTGGACTAGAAATCAAGTTAAAAAATAACTTATACATATAACAAGGACATTTCACATCAAAAGTTTTAAGCATGTTTTCCAATTAATACCAGGTTGGTGGCATGTGTTTTAGGTGTCCATTTTAAAGACAATTGAGATGCAATTTTTTTCTTCATATCTATAGTGTTAACTTATGGCACCAACTGTCATTGACAACCATATATTTTCTTTAGTGGTAATTTGCATTTTAATATAATCAGATTCTCAAAAATCTCTCCTGACTGAGATAGTCCACCTTCCATGACATTGTTTAAACTTTTCCTAAATATAGGCATCCTGCATGGTAGCTAACTATGAGTAAAAAGAAAAGAAGCAATTACCTCTACTTGCTCATGAAGCCTTCTTTGAACTTCCATCTGAGCTCTCAATGCTTCTTTGACTTCATGACCCCTAAATAGATCATCTTATGTTAACATCTTATTGTGTCAACATGATTAGCACAGACTTTTTCATGTTAATGACAATATTCCGAAGAGCCTGAGTGGAGATAAAAAACATGCAGCATCTTACTCATTTGGATCAGAAGTTGGCAGCTTTGGAGAGAGAGATGTAGCACCATTTGGACCTTCAGATATGTAGGAAGCTGGGATTCCATGAAAGACCAAATCAATTCATCGCTTCACAATTCACATTCAATTCTTTTTCTTACAGAAGAACATAAAGTCACATTTACCATATTAAATTGTTCAACATAGAGTCACAGACTAGTAACATCAAAAGAACTTTTATAACAGCATCAGCATGGCCATTTTCCTGGCTTTTTAGTGTTGGCTTCCAGTTAATGATTATTGATGAATAAATACATGAAGTTATTTTTCAATGTAACAACAATATAATGATAATAAAGATCATAACATGTACATAGGAGTACAAGTATACCAGTAACCACACTCTTGTCACTCTTAAGAGGTTATATGTTATTCCCAGAAAAACTTCTTGTAGCTACACAATTATATTTATGTCAAGATCGGTAACAGAGTCATCCAAGTCCAGGCATGGTACATGACAGTATGACACGTATTGGAGAATGTTGAAGATTTCTCTTATACATATAGTAAGGTTAAAATAATATTAAATAATGAGTTTGTGTAAAAATTGAAAGAAAAACTGAATACTGTAATATAGATTCCAATTATCTATTGACAAAGTTGACAACTTTTTCCCTCTATGAAAGTTAGTTATAATAACCTTTGTGATAATGACCAGTCGCTCAGGGTTTGATCCCCTAATCTCCTTTTCAGAGAGGGGCGTGCTAACTGGGTAACCCAAGTTCGGTTTGCAATGGAAATTCAAATGCTTTGAAACACCAAAGCATTAGTTTCTGAGCAACCAGATAATGTTTTTTGATGGTAAAACCAATCTCTGAATAGAATGAGCTTGATACTTGTAAATAATTATTGTTCAGAATAATTAATAATCCTAAGTTATATAACGTTTAATTTATAGGAAACAAATAAAAAATTTTAAGAAATTTGGGAATCAGCAATATTGAAAAACCGAAAGCACACCGGAGAAAACAGAAAGGTGTGAATATGAAGCTACTTAATACTTATACTTACAATCTTTTGAGTTCTCTGTCATTTCTTTGCCTGACTGCTTCCCCATCCTGTATTTCTGAGAACAATGGATGATTATAAGTGATACTTCATATGCCACAGTATTTAACAACTTGTGAGTTGATGCATGATTTTCCTAGTTTAGGTTACAACTACAATTGATATTGGACATGACCAACAAAAAAAATCAAAATGTAACAAAAGGGAAAAAAAAATCTTAATAATCATGAATCAGAGAGGAAATAGGAAAGAAATCGGCTAGCCTAACTCATTAAGTGAATGAGATAATCACAAGTAATATATAAATGGTTATAAAAAAAACTAGCATCTCTACCTGAAGATGACTCTTTAAGTGGAAAAGAGTGAGCCCCTTGACACCCATTGCTCGCATTATAGTCTTGGGTGTGGCTTCTGCATTAAAATTCACACAAATTAAAAGTGTCATACTTCAAAGTTCAAAGCACAAAAATATGACACTAGGGCTACAGTGTTCAAATAAAGGACAAAACTATCGTAATTTACACCGACTTGTGCAAAAATATATTCCCATTTTAGAATGACTATTCTGAAGTTTACATCTTTGGATTGGATTAAGAGAAAGAATGCCACAATTACAGATATCTAATACGGTTATACCACATATGGGTATTGAATATCAATTGAGTGCAAAGATGAAGAATACCATAAAGGCATAAGAAAATTCAACATGGAAAAGAAACTAGCATAATGTACACTATCATGGATGATGACCTCATGAATAAATCACTGAATTATCTTTCAAAATTTTTCATTGTTTTCTGAATACTATAGATTTTTGACTCATCATCCATCAATCAATCAATCATTCACTTTTATTTAAAAAAATAAATATAAAAAAAACTCTCAGTGAACAATTCAGGTGATAATCGTAGGTTAATTCAACTACATAATATATTTATACCACAGAATAGCATCATTTAGGAATGGATGGTCAATCTTCGTCTAATTTCCAACAGTACTAAAAGATTACATTTGTGCATCACCACAATTTAGACAATGGATGGGACCAGAAACATACATGCTCATATGTCATCCAACAAAAAAAAAATCATACCCAAGACCTTTATGTAATCATTAATTCGCCATATTCAAACAAGACAATGCACTATCTAAGAATCACCACAGGGAATGCAACAAGAAAAATCAAATAGCAAAAAAACAAACTAAGTGAAAAATAAAAGGAACCATAAAACCCATATCCAAAGTGAACCATTTAAAGGAATAAAACCCAAGATAATCTTGATTTGAAACAACAATTAAAGCCAGACAAACAGTTAGGGAGATCTCCAACACAATTTGACAAAAAAAAAATCAATTAAACTTGAACAATTAAAGTGACCAAAGAAGATGGTTCAAGTGAGAAAAAAAAAAACGAATGAAAGCAGAAAAACATAAAACCCAAATAAAAGAAACCCCAAAAACACAGTCTTGCAATCACCAAACACAACCCCATTTCACTTTTAACCCATCATGTCAACTATTCAAGTTGACAACATCCAAAATCAGACAAAAAACAAACCCCACACAACAAATAGAACACATTATCAATACATTGTTGAAATTTCACATAACAACATCCAAGACACCAATATAAACAAAACACCCAAACCATAATTAGCAATCTAAGCCATGAAAAACCACAAAAGAAGAGGAAGAACTGACTGTCGGGACCGCCAAGCTGTGCGACGGCGTCGACGAACCGCTCGTGAAGGTCTGCAGTCCACCGGAGCCTTGGTTTCGGGTCGGCGGTGAGGACCAAACAAGGATCCGAGTGGAGGCCACCTCCATGGATCTCCTCATGAGGAATCGAAGGTTCACTGTGTTGGATCAGACCCGAAAACATCTCCCCCGCTTGTTTTTTAAAAGACCTAAAACTCGGAAAGTAGAGGAAACCCAAAAAGGCAGAGCCTTTGAGAGCCAAAGAAGAGAAAATGTCAGGTTGGGTCAGCTTTTATAGCGAAGAAAGAAGAGAAAAAAAAGAGAGGGTCTTTTGGTCGGGATGGGGTAAAGTTTATCAATGATCAATTGATAACTGATAACTGATAAAAATTTATGGGAGTTAATAATGTTTTTACTTTTAGATACGTGATTCCGGGTATTAGCTTTTCTTTAAAAGTTGAGTTTAATTTGTAAGAAATTATCTAACTTTTAATTAAACTATAGTTTTTTTTCTGTTTAAAAACGGATTTGAAAAAATCAGATTCCTGCAAACCCACAATCATCTTAAACTCACATCCAAACGCTTCCTTAATCGTCTCGATTTTGGAAAAACGTCCACTTTTTGTAAAGTTTTTTTTTTGTGAAAATTTTAAAACTCATTGAAAAAATAGAAAAAAAAGTGGGGATTAAGAGTTAGGACGCAGAAGCAAACACATTGTTTAGAGTTGTGTTTGGCATTTAAACAGCATAATCCACTCAAACACGGATCAAAATAGTACCTATAGTCTTTTTAGATTTTAGTATTTTTATGCTTTGGAAGTAGATTTTGGAGAGGGAGGGGGGGTCGACGGAGGGTTTTTTTTTTCTTTTTAGAATAATGCTAGGACAGCACCACGTGCAATATTTTTTTATTTTTTAGAATGTGTGTATTTCATGTAATGAAATGTATTTATATAAATATTAATATATACTATAATGAATTATTCAATAGAGGTAGTGAAAAATTATGTTTATTAGAATATACAGTATGGTCAGAGTTGTGAGACTGTACACAGAAAATAAATCATTTTTATGTGTAACAAACGCATTGTTTTAATGAGTGGTAGAGAATGATGAGGTTATGCATCATGGGATGGATTGGGTGAGTTTGGAAGTCTTTGCATGTGATTAATTAATGAGTTGTTCCATGTGATTAATAAATTGTTCCATGTGATTGTTGCTTGAGCTTTTTTATTTTCTTTGGGCAAGTGGGGTGTTCGAAAATGAGATTTTGTTTTATACTCAATACACATTTCAAACTCGTTTTGAAATAAAATCCAGTTGTGAAAAAAATATGTTTTTTGAAAATTAAATTTTATACTTTTCAAACCTTATTTGAATTCGATAAAGATTTCGATTCAAAAGGTCTGAATATTTTTACATTCAAAATCATACTCCATTAATTAAGCATGTCAACTACAACAATATTTAATGACAACAAGCCTCTCAATTAAAAAATGGGAAAAATCTATATAACCCACTAGTTTTACTACCCAAAATCCATATAACCCATTTACTTTTTCTCGAAGTCCATATAACCTCCCTGAAAAACTTATATAAATCCAAATACCTCTTTTAGTTAAAATTCTGTTAACAAATGTTGAACATTATGAAAATATTTTATTTTCTTAACCCTAGTTGAAACCCAGTATATCAAAAACCCCTATTGTGTGTTAAAAATTCAGAAAATCCACCATAAATGTTGAATTTACCCCTCCAGATTATATTTTATAATCTATTCAATCATCATTTACATATAATTTTTCACATTTTAACACATTGTAGGTGTTTTATGGTATATTATGTTTTCAATCAGGGTTAACCAAACAGAATATTCACATAATATTTCTTATATATCCACGAAAGTTTAATTCATGAAGTTATTTGAATTTACATAAATATTTTTAGAGGGTTATATAGATTTATAGCAGTTTATAGGGGGTTATTTAGATTTTTCCCTTAAAAAAATTATTCTTCCAACTGCATATTGACGTACAATAATACAAAACTCCATTCTCTACAATTGGGAAAGGAAATAGACAAATGAACATGTACTGTGATCCAGCTCTCTTTATTATTTATAACTCATATACATAGAACAGATAATATTATATATATATATATATATATATATATATATATATATATATATATATGAAAATGATTGCGTGCGGCGAACGGCAGGTGCGGCCGCGACGTGAGCCGTTCGATCGCGGGTCCATCGCATCCAACGGTCGAGATGAATCGCCCCCGACCGTCCGATGCGATGGACCCGTGATCGACGGCCCGTGATCGCTGCCGCACCTGCCGTTCGCCGCACGCAATCACGTCCCATATATATAAGAAGGTATATATAGAGATCCTAGTTGTGAGGATCGACAGCTCTCTTCGCCTTCTCGGTCGCGTTTAGATGGCGAAGACAGCAAATGTTGCAGCCAGCTCCGCAGCAGCCGCAGCAGCAGCCTGTGATATTCTCTATAATACAAAATTTATAATAAAAAAAATATTTTGAGTTAGGGAAAGGACTAAACTATTCTGATCTACAAAGAGAAACCAATTCTGTTAGATTTCATGGAAGGAAATTTTTTTATCTAGATAACAAGGAAATTTCAAACATAATGAGAATAGGCCCAGACACATCCTAATCAATCAGGGTATTATATATACTTTGATTTATTGTAAGGCTAATTTGTAGAATCTGAAATTAAGCAACTGTTGTTTAATGTATTATTAAACCTATGTTTTTGTGTGATTGTTGATTTAATTTTGTTCCGTAATCTCAATTCTTCAAATATAAATTTATATTTGGAGAGGACTTCCACGCAATTGGCCCATTTCCTGTTCTAAATCAAAGCCATATTTTTTAGATAGTTGAGATGTTTAAATCACGTGACACATTAAATATAAACTTCAAGGTTTCAAGTCTCTTTAAAGAATATACAATTTAAATTTTCAAGACTATAATTAATTATACAAGATACTTGAATTTGAATAGTAGATATTTCACATTCATATATATTTTAGCGGGTACAGTGATATTTATATCCCAACTCTAGATATTGGAATAATTATATATATAATTTCTGTTTTTTCTGATGCGAAATCAAAGCGAATACAAATAATTTGAGATAATTGATAGACTTATGATTATATACTCACTAGAATCCGTGCTCAATTTAACCACCTCCATCCGGGCGGAAGAGAAGCGAGTCGTGCTCTGTCTCGCCACCTCCGCCCCGGTGGAGGAGCAGAGCAAGAGTGACACAACAATGAGACTCACAAGCAACAAAGCTTTTGAAGCCATGTTTTTCTTTGAATGGTTGGTTTCATGAATCTCTTTCAAGACGTATTTATAGATGATCCATTCATTGTGTGTTATGTGTGCATGAGAGAGGACGAAAAGAACCGCCCATTTGATTCTCATTTGAAACTTGGAATTGTAATTTGGGTGAAGATCACAATTTGATCAATTTGAAAAATTGAAAGCATAGAATCACCAGACAGAAGAGCTTAATTTAATTTTATAGTTTTGAACGATTACTCGACCATATGAATCTAAACATATAATTATAAGGGAAAAATCGATGGAACTCCTTCGAAAGTTAATTGAAAAGTCGTTACAAATTATCAGAAAGTATGTATGGTTAACAAATTTAGTTTTTAAATTAAATTGTTTCAATAAGTACATTCAGATAAGTCCCTACAAAAATATCAAAAATCTAATTTAGTCCTTTTTATATGGCAAAAATGCATCTGTTTTTCCTGGAATTATCCTATACTTACTAAGAGTATAAACAAAAAAGGGAAATGAAAATTTATGAAAATCGGAAATGATTCCTATAAAAATATTAAATCCCTGGAAAGTCAACAAAAAAATCTGGTTAATATGTAAGCAATAATTTATCAAGTAAATTTTAAAAGGGTATTATAGTAATTTATTATGTATGGTTAGAGTCAACAACAAATCTGGTTAGTTTCGATTACGATAGAAACTAAAATAAATATTATCTAATAAGATAGAATCCTGATGGGATTTATTGATTTTATAGGGATTTTTTCTGATTTTCGTAAGTTTCTAGAGAGTTATATCGATTTTTTTAAAATAAAACATGTGAGGGCATTCTGGTAACTTGTAATTAAGGTTAACCATGTACTTGGTTAATTGAGGGTGACAATAAAAACTGAAATGATATTTTTCTAATAACATAGGGACCTATGACTATTTTTTAATTTTACAGAGACTAAAACTGATTTAACTAACTTTTCAATGAGTTATATTGATTTTTCCCTAATTATATTTGGTAGGTCATCGTGATGTAATAAATATACCAATTAATAATAATAATATGATTTTGAAAAAAAGAAGCATACTATTTTAAAAAAAATCAAAATATGTGTGGATTGAAATTGAGGTTGAAAAGAAAGATAGTACATAACATTTTCTTATATATAATATAAACCTTAATGCATATGAATTAACAACAATCAGCTATACCAGTAAGTCTTGTTGATACTATATTTTGTGATATATATATATATCATATTTGAGATATATATCTTAGTTTTAAAAGGGGTGCTTTTATTTTTACCCCTCAAATCTAGTTGCACACTTTATTTTGTACACTCCACTCGTTATCTAGATCCATTTTTTACACACCTATCATATTTATAGTTTTTTTTTTTTGTATTCGGCATCATTTGAAATGGGAACGAGTGTGATGGAGTGCAAGGACCTTTGTGGGCTAGCAACAAGGAGGAGGTGGGAGGGGGTGGAGATGCTTGTTCGCCATGGTGGGGCATATATGTCATGGACAGTGGGAGGCGAAGGGCGGAGGTGGAGGGGCTTGTGGACCCATTGTCAAGGCGTGACATTGGTGTCACATGACAATGGGAGACAATGGGAGGGGGTGATGGCAGGGCATAGTGACCCATCATTAGGGTAGGGCAATGTATGTCACGGCTCACGGGGCGTCGCAGGAGGCGGCGGTGGGATGGGATGCACAGGAGGTTGTGTGAGTTTGGGGTGGGATGTGCAAAAATGGGTGTATAAAATTATTTGATTTTAATGATTTTTGGGTTATTATTTAAGGGGTGTGCAACACGATTTGATGAGTGCAGATAAAGATACAATATATAAACTTTTCAATAAATATAATTTGAAGTGTGGATAACTTCCAATTAAATATTTTGTACGCACATTTTAAGTAAGTTATACTATATGACAACATGAAGTGCTTTTTATAAATAATTTTATTTTTGAGAAATACAAAGGGATTTAAACCCTACAGAAGCATTATGTGGTGGGCTGTGACCCTCCCTCAGTATTCTTGTGCGAATGTTTTTTATTTGGGATTGCATTTTCAATTTCAAATTTTAAGGTTGATGGTTTTTTTACATAGATCAATCATTCTAATCCTACTTTGGAAGAGTAGAGCTATACATGAGGTCCTTCATGACTTCAAGTTGTCACTATTAGGAGAAGTTATAAAAGAAATTAGAAGCCGTCATTCAACCAACATATTTTAAATTTTTTTAAGGAAAAAATCTAAATAACACACGGTAAATTGTCTAAAATCTATACAACCCTTTGACTTTTTTCAAAAGTCCATAAAATCTTATGAAAACACATATGTAAATTCAAATAGCTCTCTAAGTTAAATTTGTTTGGTTAATTATAGTAGAAAACACAGTATATCAAAAACACCCTACAATGTGTTAAAATGTGAAAAAAACTTATTTAAATAGTGATTTTACCTCTCCGTATAGGCTTTTATAATCTATTCAGATGAGTAAAATTGTCATGTATAAAAGATTTTTCGTATTTTTAATAAATTGTAAATGATTTTTCGTATACTGTATATAAACTTTTCAATAGAACTTGATATTCGTCAAATATTTCTCATCTGTCAATAGAAGTTTAATTCAGGAAGATATTTGAATTTACATATGTGTTTTAATGAGGTTATATTATATATAGATTTCAGGCATATTACAGGGGGTTATTTTTGCGGTCACTTTTGTCTTCCCAAAGTATTCTAATCCAGGAACTATGATCAAAATAACAGGATTTGAAGACAAACAAACACTCCCCATGCACCTTTAATTCTTCACATGCAACATGTTGAGGGCGAGCTACATTTTGGAATAGTTTGGAAGATCATATGAGCATATATATCCATTGATCCAAGGTGAACATTAGATCTTATATAATACAGGAAGTACGGTTCGGATGCGGATGCGGGAAGCGATACGGGCCGTATACGGGTCCACGCATCGGACGGTCGGGTGCGATATACCGTTGGATGCGATGGACTCGCGATATATATCGTTTTCCGCATTCCCGTATATCACTCGATTATATAATATATATATATATATATATGAGAAGACATAGAGACTTCGTAGTTTAGTTGTGTGGGTCAACTGTTGTGTTAGCTTCAAATTTGCCATTTCCACAGCATAGAGCGCAGCCATTTCCGCAGCAGCCGCAGCAGCCAATAAAACACATTGGTCCTCCATATTTGTCTGTATAATATAAGATTTTAATTAAATTGAGTGAGTAAAAATTAAACAAGATTTACTATTCTACTTACAAATCATATTTAAGTCAGGCTAGATGAACATTTTAATGGATCACCTTACATGTTCACACAGATAAATTGATCAAGCGTTTCATCGAAAACTATTTTGAGTGCTAATAAATTCAATTACATAGTCCTGTAGTCATTTATGTTGTTCCTGCTTGATTAGGAAAAAAAATTTAAAAATGTATGTCTTCATTATAGTAGTGTGTTACTTTAAGTAGAGTTGTTACATGCAGTTCAATCCTCATTACAGCCATGCATGCAGTCTTGTAAACCGCGATAGCTATCTAACAAGATATATATCTTGTTGAAATTTTTCATATTTTTAAAAAATGATTATATACAATTCATTAGAATATATTATTTATATTTGTAAAAGTAAATATCTCTTTAGATGAGATATATTATTATAGGCGGGGTTGTAAAATGGGGTGGTATCTAACATTTTTCTACATAAACATATCAAATCATGTTGAAACTGTAAAAGAGATTACAAGAATGATTGTCCTTTGTCAATTTTTAATTATTTTTATAAGTACCTAGAAATGAAAAAAAAAAGCTTTTTTTTAGCAAAATTATGGGCATATCTATTTTAAAGAAGTTTAAAATAGACTATGTCTGAAGATTGGTGAGAAGAAGAAGATAAACAACATAAAAGGAGAGGAAAAAGAAAAAGAAATGCGAGACAATACAAAGAAGTGAGAGATGAGGTGTAGAAAATGTTTCTACCACCTCACACCCTTAAAAGAAAAGAAAAGAAAAAAACTTTGACCCGAACCTTCGACCCTCAACACACAAATAAATCAGAATATATGACATCTCACAATATTATTATGTACTCACTAAAATCTGGTTTCATCGCAGTGCTTTGTCTCGCAGCCTCCACTCTGGTGGAGGAGAAGAGCACAAGTGACACAACAACAAGATTCACAAGCATCAAAACTTTGGAAGCCATCTCTTATTTCAATGGCCTCATGTACCCCCTTGAAGACCTATTTATAGATCCATTCATTGTGTTTCATGTGTGTGAGAGAGAGAGAGAGAGAGAGAAAAACACAGCCTATTTGATTCCCATTTGAAACTTAGAGCATCTGATATTATTATTTCTTATAGGTGAGGATTACAATGAACTTTTGGAAGAATGGAATCATCAGCCGTTCTTGGCATAAGATTCTATTTCTATGTTTTAGAAAGATTATATCGACTTTGACTAGCCCTCCCTTGGTTTAAGAATATGACCTAGAATAAGTAGGAATTAATCGGAATAGTTTCAAAATGAGTGCGTTGAAGGTTAGAATAAATGAAAATCTGTATGTCAGAATTAACTGGTATAAAGTTATATATGAATTATAGCCATCCTCTGGATTTAAGTTATTCCAGGTTATTTAATCCAAAAGAATATGTGGTTTCCACTGTCAAATTAACTGTCATAACCTCTTATAAATCAGCTATCAAATCAAATATCATTATTTTTTTATCTTTTATAAATCTTTATCCACACCTTCATATTTTATCCAAATAATTTTTATATTATTAAATTTTTCAACGAAAATAATCCAAAAAAAATAAATCATTTATCTTTATTTATACTAAAATAGTCACATACGTCAGAATAATTTAATTATTCATCAAAAGGGGGCTAAATGGGTATTTAACGAGGTAGTCTGACTTGGGTGGGTGGGCTGGGCTGGTCTGGGTTGGGCTGGCGGATTTCGGGCCAAGCCCGATTTAGAATTCGGTCAGCCCAAACATCACTCATAATATCATCGTGCATTTTTGAAGGATCAGAATTCCAAAGCTTTCAATAACAAGAGGAGAAAAAAAAATCCTTTTGTTGAGAAACCATGGTTTCTCTTTGTCATTCAAGTGATTCTCTCTCTCTCTCTTTCTCTCTGTTTGTGTGTCTTTGAAGTTGTTTGAGGAACTATTAACAATACCCACCTTTTGTTTTCAGATGTTTGGTTGGGTTTTGTGGAGATTAAGAGAGGCAAAGCTGGTGAATCAAAGGTTTTTCTGCTCTTTCATTCGTTTTGTACTCTCTTTTTCCTTTATTGGGTGTTTGTTTGTTTGGATATCATTCTGAAAGAGATTTTGTGTGGATTTTTTTGATGGGTTAACTTTTTAGTATCAAATGTTTTGTGGGTTTTTATAATTCGTTAAACTTTTTCTATTTTGGTGTTAATAGTGTATAAAGAAGAGGACTCCAACATAAAAACTGAATTTTTTTCATTTTGGTAGTTTTAAAGATGTGTACTAGTATCAGTTATCAGCAAAAACTGTGTTAACAAGTCAAGCTTAGATTTTTATTCAGTGGCCTGTTTAATATAGTTTACAATCGATGATTAATTTGTTTGTCAATCGCATGTAACTTTTTTTTGGTTTATAGTTTGCGGGAATGCGTTTATTTTATATCACTGCTATTGGTTTCTCAATTGGGATATGATCTGATTCGATTAATATTTTGCTTTATTCAGTTAAATTTTTTTTTGTCGACTGCCATGTATTATCGGTGTTTGTGGAAGTTGTACTAATCTCTAGCTTACCATTATGTAATTCAACAGTCGACTTAAGTAATTGCATGACTAAGTTACTTCTCTTTGATTTAGTTACTCATGACAATGGAATTATTATGTCAGAATAGTCATGCCTTATGAAAATAATTTTATGATAAATGAAAGGTGGCTGACAAGTTGCATGGTTTATAAGCTTATGCGGTGGGGACTGTGTAATTGTGACTATAAAATACCTTTTACTTGGTTGATTGAAAGTGTAAGCATGTTGATAGTGATTGGTCAGAAGAAGTGGCATGAAATAGTTAGGGGTTATGTGAGATCTGCCATATAAGTTAATGATTCACAGATACTATCAGTGTGTTACATGGAACCGCTTGTGAAATTTAATTGGATAAACACCATCAATCAGAATAATTAATAATTTGATTACTGAACAATTCTATGAAATTACTCATTGCTTCCTATACATTATTTCAGTTGAATTGATTCACCGGTACCCTGTTGGAACTCGTTATTTATATGATCATCCGACGTTGTGCATCATCAGTTTGCATTTGCTAGACATTTCTATCTATTTGATGTGTTTGTTTGGAATCTCACTCGATTATGTTTTCCTGTCACGCTCTTTCTCCCTCATTAGATGCTTTGGCCTGTTATGCGAACAACGTCCAACACCTTTGTTTGTGTCGGTAAGGATCCCTCCCAACAACTGAGAGTGAAAAGGAAGGAAAGAGTTCCACAAAATGTGGATCTCCCACCTGTCCTACCAAAGAACAAGAAGAAACCTTATGCCATCCCACTCAAAAAGATGCATAGGGCTGCGAAGACTGACAAAAAGTTGGCGGAGATGGGGATAGAGAAGCACTTGGAGCCCCCTAAGAATGGACTGTTGGTACCTGATCTCATCCCAGTTGCTCATGAGGTGCTCGAAGCATGGAAAATCCTTATTAAAGGCCTCTCACAGCTCTTGACTGTCATCCCTGTATATGGTTGCAGGTGATTTAATCTAAGACACTACAAATTTTTGTCACAGCTAAACATTTTCACAATTTAGATATTGTTGCATTTGTCACTTTAAGACCTTGCCTGCAATACTCACATTAGGCACTGATATCGATTGCAATACGTGAACATATGCAAATACAAATTGGAAATAGATGAATGTGAAGGCATCTTATACTTTTTTCCATCAGCGTTTATTTATATAATTATTTATTTGACGACTCTAACATTAGTTGAGAAAACCCTGGATGCATAGAATTACCCATAAACCCTGTAGGGGAATTTGAACTTGAAACCTGGGGGAGCAAACCCATGACTCTATAAAAAGATCCAATCCCATGTGTGCGTGCGTGTTTTTTTCCAGGATGTTGATGATAAAGATGCAGGAATTGCTTTCTCAATTTATTCTATTTCAAGTATAACATAAATTTCTCAAATGATAGCTGAATCTGAATCTTTTCAATTGGGACATTTTGTGTAGCAAGTCAGTACCAGACAAACTGAGACATATATATGATTAATCTCAGCCATTGCCCAGAGGTTCACGTGGGACCCGTCGGACACCATATCCAGGACTGTCGTGGCTCAGGAAATGTACACCGTCGAAGCTTCCACTCTTGGGTTAAAGGTACTATTAATGATGTTCTAATTCCAATCGAATCCTACCACATCTTTGACCCATTTGGCCGTCGAGTCAAGCATGAGACCCGGTTTCAATATGATCGGATCCCAGCAGTTGTCGAGCTTTGCATACAAGCCGGGGTTGATCTGCCTGAGTACCCATCTCGCAGAAGGACTAGTCCAATTCGAATGATAGGAAAAAAGGTATGTACTAAAGCAATCTACAAGGCATTCATATCTGTTTTCACCTTGAAGCACACATAATGTCTGTTAGATAGGATCCTCATATAACAGATCATCAGTGGTGTCCTGAAGCTAAGACATTTAATTGCTGAGAACAGATTCACCCACTTAACTGTACTGCTTCTTTACTTGTCTTAGCTTATGTTTGGGAACCACCAAAGAGCTATTTGCCCCTTGTAAGTATACTTGGATAGATAGTGATCTATGTAAAATAGGTGAGTTTTTTTTTTCGTTCTCTATGAAAAAGGTTACTTTTTTTTTGTTTCATCTTGGATAAATTGAAGATGAGTGAGGAATAGGAAGTGGATTGGGTTTATAACTTTTTAAATGACAACTCAACTCCTACATTAGTGTCTTGGGATGTGTGTGAGTGTTAAATGAGATAATTTTTTAAAAGACAATAATGCATTTTAATTTTTTGACATAAAAAGCCTTCATATGCAATTTCAATCCTCCCATGGGATTGTCGGGTTTATCCTAACAACTATCAGATTTTACACCAATGAAACAAACAAATTTTCTGTTTATTGGGGTTGTATGTATGGTGGCGTGCCACAAACAGGGGCTTTTTATTTTTTTTATTTTTTATTTTTTTTTATATCGGAGCTGGGAAGGCTACCTCCGCCTGTTTGCCCTGGTCCCTCGGAAAATTCTTTCGAATAATACAAACCTGGGCTTTGAGTCTTATTGCACTAACTTTTAGATGTGCATTTTGTAGGAGGTACTTCTAATAAAATTAGAACTTACATTCGATAGAGCTTTGCATCAAATACATATTTATCCTGGAGTCTTATCTGTTTTTGCTATACTCATTTCACACATTCAACCAAAATGCAGTTCATCAACCGAGGTGAATATATCGAAGAACCAAAACCACAGCTATTTAAAGATACTCCACCCCTTCTTGAGGAGATTGACACATATGGCGCCCTGACAAGGCAATCCCATTCGCCACTTCCGCCTTCCGATTTGAAAAATCTTGCAAAGAAGACTCTCAAAGCATAAGTAACAGTGAGGCGGGGTGTGCGACGGTTGATGGAGAAGTACCCGGTGAAGGCTTGCGGGTACTGCTGGAGGTTCATGTGGGTCCATTTGGCCACAACGTGAAATTATGCGGAGAATTCAAGCATCAATGGAGGGATGGAAAGCATGGTTGGCAGGATGCGACGGCGGACGAGGTTTTCCTACCAAACTACGTATGGCACGTGCGTGACATTAATGGGCCGCCATTGGTAGGTGCGCTCAAGAGATTTTATGGTAAGGCGCCCGCCATTGTTGAGGTTTGTGTTCAAGCTGGGGCAGAGATTCCTGAGAGATACAAGCCCATGATGCGACTAGATATAATAGTTCCGGATTCGGAGGAGGCGCGATTAGTGGCTTGAAATGCTTGTTATGGATCATTGAGAAGCAACTATTATATCGGTTCGCAATGAAGATGGAAGGAGAACTCATTTAGCAGTTACAGAGATTCTACTCAATTTCAATACAGATACAAAGCTTGCATTGATAACAATGTTCATATTGCAGATGATGAGTGTGTCCTTCAAAATGAAATCCTGTTGACTCCATTATTTGTGGGGGCTGTTAAAGCTGACTTTTTGTGGTCATCTTTCAATTGACTGATCAGGCAAATGTTATCTTCATATCTTGCTTATAAGGCATAGCTATCGGAACCAGCCCTGTCTTAACAATTATTTTTTCTAGTCTCAGTTGCACATTAACATCAAACACTGTGAATGTCACAGTTGCTCATGATGTTGACATTAGGAATCTCACTTTTTAAATCTTGTGATTGGGAAACATTTTTTTATTCTTGTTGAATATGGCCAATGCTTGACAGAACCATAGTTCCTCATAATGGAAATAAAGTTGATTAGGAGTTGTTATTCCAATAGAATGAGAATAGAATAACTAAACATAGTTTCCACTTGTCGTAAAACAATCGCGAAAAATCACCTGGACTCTCACATCTATAAGGATAAGAATAAGAATAGGAATAAGAATTAGATAACATGTAAACATCAGACAACATATCACCTATTTCCCAGCATGTGTGGACAGAGTCAAACTGTAGTTCAAAAAGTTAGGTAACCAGTAGCCCCAAGTCAGAACAAAACAGACCACCTACAATTCCAATATAGGACTCAGCTTGTATTATAATGGTTTAAATTACACAATCCAAGATACTTGAAATTTAAGTGCAAAAAAAAATAAAAAATTAATAAATTATAAGTGACTATGTTGGTTAAGTTCACATTTGTCAAAAGAGCACTGGTAGAAGCAAAAAGGTCCTCTGCATCTCCCAAAAAAAAAAAGTAGATTTCATGTCCCACTGAAACAGCTATGGGAGGAGGAGAAGAGCAGTTTCCATTGCTCAAGGACTCTTCAACATCTTCTCATGGAATTGATAGGAACTTTAAGAGAACTGGTGAGGCAAAATTTTCTGTCCTTCATCGATCTTCCTCTGATGCATAGGTGATATATGATTGCTTATTTGTTTTTTTTTTTTTTTTTTTTTTTTTCCAATTCATGAGTCAATCTCTTTTTTGGAGATTTTGAGTAGATTGTGATAAGATATGTTTATAGAATCCATTTCATGTTGATAGATTCCTGACTTGTGTGGGTTCTTCTTTTTGTGTTCTTCATTTTCTTCATTTCTCAATTCTTAGTTTCTTCATCAGTGAACCTCTAATTGTTTTCTTTTGTATTAGGTGGGAAATCATATGACCCAAACAGATTTTTTTTATATAATTAAAATATCAAATGGTTTTTTTAAGGTTGACTCAATTTTCATAACTTTGTTTCGGTTAAGTGTTGTTTTTTACTTTGATTTTATCTTCTCTAAGACTTGACTCAGAAACCCTCAATGAACAGGGATACCTATATCAACTTGCTAAGAGGTGGTTCAGAAAATTTTCTAAATGCTCAGAGATTCCTCATATGCAACAATTTACCCCCAAACATAATCCTAACTAAATAGGATTAAAAAAAAATTCGGGACTCTTAAGAAGGTGCTCTGATGTGTGTTTAATTTCCTCTCTTTTTTCTTTCTGAAGGGACTGTTTGGACTGCTGTGGCACACATAATAACAGCAGTGATAGGGTCAGGTGTACTGTCCCTTGCATGGAGCACTGCACAGTTGGGTTGGGTTGGTGGACCTCTGGCAATGGTTCTATTTGCTGCACTCACTTTAACTTCCTCAACATTGCTTGCTGACTGCTACAGATCTCCTCACCCTGAGCATGGCCCTATCAGGAGCCACTCTTACATGGATGCTGTCAGGCACAATTTAGGTAAAAGGTTTATATTTTAATGGTTCATTTATTTTCCCTAGTACAATTAGGTTGTTGTGGGATGGATCCTGGTCTCGTTAGTCTCCAAAGCGGACATGTGACAACTGTGATAATCTTTTTTTTATAGCTTTTGTCAATAGGAGACTGACCATACCTAATGAGATCCGGTTCTGACTAGATCATGTCCTGGTTGTTGTGGCATCACTTTTTTAACCTATCTCCCATACCCACCACCATAGGTGATATAACATGGGAAAAAAAGAGTAAACCAACAATCTTTCATTCACAAACAAAAGCTTTATAATAAAAAAAAAATTCCTATTCAATTTGATAAAAATTATATATATATGTTAAAACATATTTTACTTGTATAACACCTTTATTATTTATGGTCATGACTCATGCGCAATCTACCATCACATGTTGATGTACAAAAAAAAGTTTTGATAGTACTCACCAAAAAGAGAAGATCAGTTTGTAAAATTTCATATAAGAAATGGATGTCAGCTAATTTTCAGGTAACAAGAGCATCTGGGTGTCTGGTTTCCTTCAGAATGTTGGATTATATGGGGGAGGGGTTGCATATACTATCACCACAGGCAGCTGCATAAGGTATGTCAAAACAATTCACTTGAATTAAGGTGGTCTAAAATAACAGACTCCATTCATGAACACAAATGGTATTGTTAAATGCATCCAAAACATCGTCATATTTGTTGGAAATGTAGATCAAGATTGCTTCTACTATCATTTAGGGATGGCATTCTCAGACATATGTGATCATTTTTATTCTTTTCAAATGATTTGTAACTTTGGTCTTGGTTGATCATATGTTCTGTATGAAATGCAGAGCAATCTTGAGGTCGAATTGCTTCCACAGAGAAGGACATAAAGCTCCTTGTGCTTATGGGGACAGCTTCTACATGCTCTTGTTTGGAGCTGTTCAGTTATTCGTTTCTCAAATACCGGATTTCCATAACATGGGCTGGCTATCAATCCTTGCTTCAATCATGTCGTTCTCATACTCCTCCATTGGCTTCGGACTTGGCCTTGCCAAAGTAATAGGTATGAATGGATTCTAAACTATTTCATAGTCTTCTGATACTTATTCAATATCATTATTACCTAATGCTCTGAATCATTGATTAGTTCACATATTGAATGTGCACTTACCATCAAACATTTATTTCCGTTTAATCTTTTCTCATTAACAATGCATGCCTCACTCAATAATTCATTTATTAGATAATTGAACATGTATAAAATGCATGACATGTATACTTCATTCATTGAACAAACTAGTCTATATGGTTCAGAAGTGTTGATTGTTGGAAATTTTTCAGGAAATGGGATGATCAAGGGGAGCATAGGAGGCATATCTACAGCTACGGCATCTGAGAAAGTTTGGAAAGTCTTCCAAGCACTTGGTGACATTGCCTTTGCCTATCCATACTCCATTATCCTCATTGAAATAGAGGTAAGTGAGTAAGTACTCTTACATAGGTACCCACATAACAAATATGAAAATTTACATACCAGTACGTACTGATAAAATTCTCATCAATACTTGCATGAATGAATGTTTTGTGTCTGCAAAAAAGTACTGATGGGATCCATTTGTAGTCTTTTTGATTGATGGAGGTTTTTTTTATTTTCTTGATAGGTACATGTCATTCATTCATGCACGTACTGATATAAAAAATTTACTAGGAAACATCACTTGAAATTGAAACAATAAAAAAAATACTTTGCGAAAACCATAGGACACACTGAAGTCTCCCCCATCGGAAAACAAGACGATGAAGAAGGCCTCAACGATTGCCATTCTCATCACGACGTTCTTCTACCTCTGCTGCGGGTGCCTCGGCTATGCTGCTTTTGGAGATGAAACGCCGGGAAACCTCTTGACCGGTTTCGGATTTTACGAGCCATATTGGCTCATCGACTTCGCGAATGCTTGTGTTGTTCTTCACTTAATTGGAGGATATCAGGTATTGCACAACCACTCTTTTTTTTTTTTTAGGTAAGATGGCCCTGGCTGATGACAATGAGTTGTTACATCAAAAGGCCAAGAACATTGCATTAGGTGACATGATGTCTACAGGAATGAGCGCAGAAGTGTCTGAGTGTAATAACGCCCTTTAGTAAAGATCAAGGGATCTAATTAGCACTACTATGTATAGTTGTTCATTTGGCTCAAGTGCTCAACAAGTCCTAAAACCTTGAGTCACTCTCTTCACAGGTGTATAGTCAGGCACTCTTCGCATTTGTGGAGAGATCCTTCGCTGAGAGGTTCCCTGAAAACGCGTTCATCAATGACTTCTACACGATCCCGATCCCGTACGCACCATCCTACAAGACAAACCTCTTTAGGCTATGCTTTCGAACAATGTACGTCGCAAGCACGACATGCGTGGGGATGTTGTTCCCTTACTTCAACCAGGTGTTGGGACTGATTGGTGCCTTCAGTTTTTGGCCAATTGCCATATATTTTCCAGTGGAGATGTACTCTGTGAAGAATAAGATTGGTGCATGGACAGGGAGATGGGTGGCTCTCCAGTCATTCAGCATTGTTTCATTGCTCATCAGCTTGGCTGCATTTGTTGGTTCAGTTGTAGGACTCATAAGTAAAAAGTTGAGCTAACCAATGTACATGTAGAATTACAAAGTGGTTATAGACCTTGTTGAGGTTTTTCCAAGTTGTAGGGACATGCTACTTGGAAGATGTCGGGGCAGTTATTTCTATAGTCCCTTTTGCAGTCCAAACATGTTTTGGATTTTATTAAAAAATATATACTTGTAAAATGAAGCATAGACAATGAAATGTATATGGAATGAATTGAATGTATATATTTATTTTATTTTCTTTATCTGATATATATTGAGTTAGAGAAAAGTTGGGGATGCAAAAGAGTTTTTATTTTATTTTTTTGGTTAAGTTGACCTCTGGCTTTTAAATTTTTTCATTTATTCACATAAATTTGAATCTTTTGTTTGTCAAATTGTGCATTTAATATCTTCAAGAACCGTGTATTTATATAGTTAAAAAAAATAAGCCTTAGTTGTCTTCACCGCTTTCACACCCAAAACAGAAGTTGTTCCGTGTATTTCTCATACTAATGATAAGAATATATGTATAAAATAATATAATTATCTTATAATTTTTACTATATTTACTATGTATTATTTACGATCGTACACTTATAATACCGAACATAACCCATGTTTAATAACCTTTGTACATGATCTCTGTTTTGTGTGCTGGGCAAATAAGTATATTAATATAGAAGAAGATATACAAGAAGATTAGAGGCTGGAACAAGATTCATTAATGGCAGGGTATCTCCCTCCACTCGCCATTTACAAAAAAGATTCAACAGAAATAAACAGATAACAGCAGATTGGAGACAACATAGTCGATACAACAGCAAATAGTATATGATTTTTGTAACTATGGATACAACAACTATCAGATCCATATCCCTTAACTCCCCTCTTCATCGAGGGGTCAAGGTCCTGGGTTCTAGAAATTTGAGTGAAGTTTATTGATTGATAAATATATATGTTTGTAACTAAAAGATTGTGGATCTAAGTCCAAATACTAAAATGAAATAGCTAGTAGCATCACAGCATTTTGTTGTTGGCTCAATTTATTCCAAATAAACCCTCACATCAAAAGGGCATTGTTTTTCTCAACTCTTGCTTAAAGATTTTGATCCAGAGAAAGCCATGCGCGCGCCCATTGTTCATGAAACAATTTTCAAAATTCTAAACTTTTTTTAAATAGGGCATTGTGACATGCAATTATTATATACAGTCTCATGTCTAATCTTATCACTAACCAGTTATATATATTTTGTTAGATATAACATGTACATTTTTTGTGTAAGTATATAAAATCCATCCTGGTATATAATTCATTTTTTTTATATAAAGTTTATGTTGATACACTTTTAAAAAAAAGAATACTAAAGACTGTATATATAAAATTCTAGGGGCATTCTTGTGTGAATCACGTGCTTTGATTTTTTTTATAAAAAAAAATACACATTTTGTACATTCATAAAAAAATATAGTATATATTCTAATAAATTCTACATACTTCATCTAAAAAAAAACATATACTTCGCTAATGACATAAAACTGCATGCGAAACTACACATAATACATAATCACACCATGTAATAGAACCCATTAAATAAAGAAAATAATATTTACAACCCGTTGTGTAACCCCAATCGTAGTCCACATTGTTTTTCTTTTAAACAAAAAAAAAACATACTCTCTTAATGAAATATATACGGTTATATGAAATGAAATATATACTCAGATAAAAAATAAAATAAAAATTTTATTATATATTATGATAAAATCTCATACGTTATATCATGATATTGTAATACATACTGTTGTATGGACGCTCCTTAAATAATGAGAGCTATGTGATTTTGTGTGACCCAGATACAAACCCACCCAACATTTCAAAAATCCCAAACCAGTTATATCAAACCAAAAGATGAACTCCCCCAAAACAACACATCATTTAGAGAGAGAGAGAGAGAGAGAGAGAGAGGGGTTGACCAAGCATAATGTGAGTGACCAACCTGCCCAGACCCCCTCACACGCACAACGGGGCGTTGAATATTTAATTCAAATCATGCGCATTCGATGGACCCCCCACACGTGCACCCTCTCTCGTGCACTCAAAACACATATCAGTATATAAACTCCAACCCACCCACACATAAACAAGGAGGGGGGAATCTATATCCATCATATATAGTTTGGTGTGCTTTTGGGTTTCTTTCTCTCTTTCTTTATATGTGATATAATATATATATAGGTAGGTAGGATTTTGTTGAGAGAGAGGGAGAGAGAGAGAGAGATGGGGAGGATGTCATGTTGTGAGAAGGAGAATGTGAAGAGGGGACAGTGGACACCTGAAGAGGACAGCAAGCTCTCCTCCTACATCGCCCAACATGGCTCCCGCAATTGGCGTCTCATCCCCAAAAACGCAGGTTTTTTTTATTACACATGCAACTTTGTTTTTTTTGTAAGTCCAGATCTAATCAGGACTAGCCTGATCAATTTTGTTAGTATCGAACTGCATGGTCGATTAATTGAACTACATTGTTTATAAATGGAACTGTGCATGTAATTGTTGGATGCATGTTATACCTTCCTATTAGATATTGATGATATTTAAAAATTCATGTTTTATCCAATAGTTGGCTAAATCCAATAAAAGAGCGGAACATATATCCAATAATTGACTATGCAGTTTGATAGGATCATGACCCTTTATTATTATTATTATTATTATTATTATTATTATTATTATTTCTCATCCTTTCAGTCAATTTTTATCTTTTTTTTAATCTATTAACTCCTGTAATTTTAAATCAATAAAAGATGACATCATATTATCACTATTGGAATGGGTGTCTACCACTTTTGAAAGTGCTAGTATACTTCATTTTTGTATTATAAAAAGTATATTTCATTAGCTAAATATACACTTAAAAGAATTAAAACGTGTGTGAGTTTCAAAAGGGCTAAACATAATATTTTCCATTTTTAAGATTTCATGCTTTAAAATTTTATTGTCTACTATTGAACTATTTCACACCGGATGATTTTAATATTGCATGTTTTGGATATTTTGTTGACCAGGACTGCAACGGTGCGGGAAGAGCTGTCGACTCCGGTGGACGAACTACTTGCGCCCGGACCTCAAGCATGGGGAGTTCTCCGAGGTCGAGGAGCAGACCATCATCAAACTCCACTCCATCGTCGGCAACCGGTCAGTCGATGTATTTAAATTCTCTTTAGAAGTAGTGCACGGTACAGATCGAGGTGCCATTTGGATAGAGACATGTTATTTTAGTGTTTATGACTATTATAAAAATAGATAACTATATTGGTAGAATAGGTGATTCTATATTTAGTTGTGTTTTCAATTAGTTTCGATGAGAAATGTAATGATAAAAGTTATTGATGTTTGGTTGACCAAAGATAAGTTGTGGATAAATTATTATAAAAGATAAAAAAATGATTTGATGTTTAAACCCATTTTATACCAGTGAAATAAATTAGATGGAATAACACAATTCCAAAGGGGCTTAGAATACCAATACTAGTTTATTCTCCCATATTCCTTTTTATTCCTCTGCTATTCCTCTACCCAAATAGGCGTGTAATGAGAGTTGTTTTATGTTCTTTTATAGGTGGTCCGCAATCGCGCACCAGTTGCCCGGTCGAACGGACAACGACGTCAAGAACCACTGGAACACGAAGCTAAAGAAGAAACTAACTCGAATGGGAATCGACCCGGTGACACACAAGCCCTTCTCCCACCTCTACGCCGAGATCACCACCACCTTCCCGCCCGTCCAGGTGGCCCAGCTCGCGGAGGCCACCCTCGGATGCTTCAAGGACGAGATGCTCCACCTCCTCACTAAGAAGCGGTTCGATCCCCACCACCTCACCCCGCACGACAGTCCCTACGGCCCGTTCGTGGACGCCATGGCCACAGCCAGGCCGCCCGATGACAATGTGGGAATTCACGGGCTGGCCGGGCTGTGCGGCATTGGACTGAACGACGGTGACGGGTCAGGTGGAGCCCGAGCATGTGCACGGGAAGCACGTGCACGGGCGGGGTGGATGGACAGGACGGGTTGCATGAGAAAGGGGAGGTTGATGGAGGAGGAGAGGCAGTTGTTGGAAGGAAGGATTTGGGGAAGGGTACGAGTGTTTTCGGTTCAGAATGCGGGTTCTGGGACATGTCTGATGAACTGATGAACACTATTGTTTGAATTTGGGGGGTGACTGGAAATAAATGAACAATGCAATGAATAAAGATTTGGAACTGATGAAATGTAAAGGTGGGGGAAAGGGATGGATGCAATAATACTGTAGAATTGATTTTTATTTGAACTTTATAATGAAAGTTTGTTTTTGTTGCAACAAATCTAATTTCAATTTCATTCGTATTGTTTTCGCTCGCCAAGTTTTGAGGGTTTAAAAATTACCTAAGCAAAGTATGAAGATGATGAGGTTGTATCTGCCAGTACCTGCAAGTATAGAAGAAAATGAAGATATACAATGAGAATTTTAATTTTAAAAAAAAGGTAGGGAAAGAGAAGCATATGGGATAAAATTTTCAAGTGAACATGCCTCGAGTTGCTCTTCGGTGAAAGAATCTTTCTGTATAATCCAAGTGTCGGCGTGGGTCCGGCGAAACTCTGCAATAGTTTTCATGACAGCCGATTTCACGGGGGATGGCTTGCTGATGAATCGGGCGAGTAATGTTACATGTTCAGGAAGCCAGCTACAGAAATAGAGACATATATATCAATTACAATAAGTGCAGTTTGAAAATCATTTTTTTTTGTCACTCTAATGATATAAGTTTTAATGACAAAAAACCAGAACAATAGCGTAGATATACAGTCCAGATTAATGCACTGCGCATCTAATAAACTGTGTGAAGAGAGCACATGATTTACCTAAGGAATTTCAGATGTTTACATTAAGTTCAGGATTTGTATTGTTCAGATCAATTGAGCTAATTGTTTCACTTTAGCTTTATAGTGATCAACATAACAGAAGTATTTAAATTCTGTATTTGTATGACAGAGGGTATAAAAATCTTGTTGAGAGCAACTTACCTTGGCATGTCATAAGGAACTGACAATACTGATGCAGCCAAAGCAAGTACTGCACCATGCATGAGCACCATGGATTGACCTGATTTCAGCATCTGCTTTCGTTTCTTTAACATGGACTGGGCTTCTGTGATTGCTCGATCACGAAAATCCTTCGCAAGATCTTCATCACCGCTCTTCATTAAACTTGCAAGAACTCCAGCAGCATGTTCCCTCACCTGAACCAGAAACAAACAATTTCACAAGGCAACATCAAATCCACAACGAACTTGCTGTTTCCTTTTTTGGGATGTTTATATGAATGAATAAGAAAACTAAATAATTATATTTCTTTGAAAAGAGAAAACACTTGCCTCGACTTGGTTGTCTCTGAGTAGTTTTTCGACATTCTTCCAGATTTGTGCTTTCTCTGCAATTGAGAGAATGAAGGTGTGCCTGCAAAAAAAACTACATCATTGTAATTTTGGACTATTATTTTGAGGCCTCTGCATAACACCCTCAAATTGAAAGACGATAGGAAAGAAATTTGGCATGTTGTTGGAATCGAAAGAAAATTTGTGCTATAGCACTACAGTGTACATTTAACATTTAGAATAAAGACTTAGAAAAACAAAATATGCAACATAGAATTTGATAACTGCCAAAGTATTATAAGAGAAGTTATGTGAAAAAGGCACTGTATTTAGATATATTAATTATAGAACCTCTTATATATGAGTTTTGTTGGAAATGGTCTTACATCTTCGATACATGCTAACATCAGATAAGAAGACATCATGGATGGAACAAATGTTGGATAATTAGTCTTCTGGTTATCACATGCACATGTTGCAATGTCTAATGCATATGTAATTGCACCTCGGGTCTGTTGATGCTATGGCATAAATCATTGTGTAATATAATTAAAGTATGAAGATATTTTAAAAGGATGCATAAATTGATTATTCATTTATGATATTGGTCCAATGTTGCTTAAAAAAATTGCTACTTTATCCTGTGTATCATGTCAAGGCGTCATAGAATCAAATTCATTACATTACCCTATAAATGCCTCCACCTATCTGGTTCTTTGCATCTGCCTCCATTGGCCATTCGTGCAAGGGTACTCTCATAAAAAAAAAATTCATGGGGTATTTATACATAAACTATCTACACGGTAAGATATTAAACATGGATCTGACAAATTCAAATTTTCTGCACAAAGCATGCAAAGTGTTTAAAATTTACTGGTGATGATAACAAGCTTGTGCCCATCCAGAAATTGGAATATTTAAAAACTAAGGATAGGGTCACAGAATAATATAGGGACATCAAGCCATAAAGGAAATAATAGTTACTAGCATGTGCCATACCTATACATAAAAGTCCTCAGATAAGTCAGAGTTGTAAATCTAGTTCGCCAGTTGGGATCATTGGAAGAAGAAAGAAGAACCGATACAGCATTCCCCAGATAAGGCTGTGGAAGTATTCTCCATTTCAGTAATTCAAAAGCCGCCTTAGCTAAAGTTGAGAGATCTTTATTTGAAGTTTCCTGTGGAACCGAAAGAAAATCCATTTAAAAATCAAATCCCTCAAACTAAAAGATGAGCAGCACTTTCTTAACAAATGTCAATGGTTTGGACTTTAATGAGCATTAGCTACATAAATTCAGCTTCCTTTCCTCCCCGAGACTAAAAAAAAATGATATATGAGGACCCTGGCTCTACAGACGCTGAAATTTGGAGATCACATACATAGCGCAGACCCCATAATGTTGATGGTTTCCGAATCACATCAAACAATATCATGGTTCAATTTGAAGATAACATATTGCTGTAAAGTTGAGTTTATATGAATACGAAGATTTTTATTAAGCCAGGTGTCTGCTTCTATTATAGCAGTGGGACGCTTTTTCTATAGCAAATGCCACATGCAGTCATCAATTATGCATGGATAGAGTAGATATTTCCCTGCTATTTGTTCAACATGTGTAGTACTACCGAATTACCTTGCACATTCTACATAGGGAGCAGTTTACACTCATAGGAGAACAATTTAGGTTATCGGTAGCCTACTTAATTGTTGAAATTTTTCTGAATTTAGCTTGCCAGGTGGAAAACTAATGTTCTGAACGTGTCCATTTGTTGATTAAATCAAACTGAGAAAACCAATAATAACACAAAAAGGCAACAAAGTATCTCTACTTGACATTTGATAATAGATGAAATCGAAACAAATCCTATTTTCATGGAACCCAACTAGAAGACAATTAGATGAGCTGTAACATGAATTCATTGTCATGGAATCATCTATATTAATGGTATCATCTATTGTCCAAGTAGATAACTGCACAAATATGACAAACAATATAATAGAATTTTCTTAAAGTAGGTCAAAATTAATCTACTTCAAATTTTTCCAGATTTCTATCAAAGATGATCATAGTATATTTATATATACCTTACAGAACATCTGAATCTAAAGCAGCCATCTCAGCCTCAGGAAAGTAATAGTGTACTTAGGGTGCGTTTGGTTGCGCGATTGTGTTGCGATTGCGATTGCGATTGTAGGAAGCTGCGTTTGCAATCATGCAACCAAACAATTTTGTAATCGCAGTTTTAAACCCAGCGATTGCAGACAAATAGTGCCCAAAAACTGCGATTTTAAAAAGCTGAGAAAGTGAGCTTCCTGCGAATCAGTTTTGCAATCGCAGATTCCTGCAGAATCAGTTTTGCAATCGCGCAACCAAACGCACCCTTAGATATATTAGGTGCGATGGTTAACCTAAACCTGGTCCATCTCCAGAAATAGTCGAAGTGAAACTCTGCTAAAATATATTTGGATGGAGCATTTACTATTAAAGCAATGGTGATGCTGGGGCCTCTCAACAGTGAGCGAGTTTCAAGTTACAGTGACTGATGCGTCAATCATGAAGCACTCAATTTGGTAAAGATAAAGCCAAATTACAAGACCTTAGAACAACTGTTTTTTTAAAAAAAAAAAAAAAAGAAAAAAAAAGGTGCTGATATATACTTCCAATACCTGCAAGGAAATAACAGGATATAGGAGATCCACAACTATATCTAACATAAGTGCTGATCTTCCTGACTTCAAGGAAGAGATGAGGACATGGAACAACTGTAATCATCAAGGAAGAAATGCTTAGAGAAATAAATCAGAATGTATTGAAGTTTTAAATTGAAAACTAGAGTAAACTGAAGTACCGTCTCCATCCGCCGAACATTAGCAGTTGATTCCGAATTTGTAAAGCCATTTATGAAAGTAAAATCCCCCATAGACTCATTATTTTCAGTCTGACTGGCTCTCTGGATTTGAATCGCTAGTTCAGAAACTTGATCAGTCAGAAGAACAGCCCAAGGTTCTCTTTCCAATGAATCACTCATCTTATTAAATCCCTGATCAAGTGAGTGCATACGGCTAAAGGATGCATATAGCCGCATGTTTGAGCACAACACACATAGAGCAACCCCAATCGCTTCCCTCACCTGGCCCACAATAATGTGTCAGAATAAACCAAAAGCAAAATAATAATAATAAATAAATAAAAATTACAATAGGGCACTGCTACAACCAGCCATACTTTTTAGCCTCATTTCTCGCCCTGGAACCATGTGTCTTCATTTGGAAAGTAAATATATTTAGGGGGAGAAATGGGGCTAAACTTGGGGCTGGTTAGAATATTATCCCTTACAAAATCATAGTCAGAAAAACCCTGAAATATGCAAGACCCTAGATCACAAAGTAAAAATAGTTCTACAAAGAAAAAATTTCCCTAGTAAGTAAACAGACTTCAGGTTACCTGGGCTGACGAGTGGCTCAAGTTACTCATCAACTCTTCCAGAAGTTTGGTGTGATATTCAAACTCCGCAACGGGCATACTGGGTGAAGATATCTCTATGAGGGCAGCAGACAGGAAAGCATACCTCTTGGCAACTACATTAGTTGCCACTGTCTGAGATATAGGTGCCATAAGGCACTCCAAGATCTTGTGCCTCAGAAGAGGAATTCCTGTTCCACATTTTCCTTTCCCAGTGACTGCATAACGTATACAAGCTGCCCACTCAGGCATGGATTCTACAGAGGATGCTAGAATAATATTCTGAAGCAAGACCATCAACCAACTTTCCCAGGCTTCCAAGAGACCATTGATATCAGAATGCAACAGTCCAGCCAAGACTTCAGCAGCAATGCATTGCTTTGGCCTCTCTTTTCCATTTGAAAACTCTCCCAGTGTGCCTTGAAGAGCCACTAGAACTGGTGTGCCACATTCCTGTGCCAAACGCTTAAAAACACGTGCAAAGCTTGAGTAAAATGAATCACCTCTTATAGAAGATATCCAATTAGGTGTTCGTGGCCATGAAGCCAAGAAGTCAAAATAGAAAAGGGTCATTGATTCATCTGTCAAGCTCTGAAATGAAGAAAACCCACGATGTCCTTTTGAAGATGTACCTTCAGCATCAGCAGTTATATGGACATGAGATAGGCTATTCAATGTGTCATTAAAAAATCCATCTTCTTGAAAAGTTTGGCTCAAAACAGCTTCAAGAGTATGATCTGTGCTCCCAGAGCACTGTCGATCATGCCTCACTATTTTATGAGGGGCTTCTCGCAACAATGTATTAAGAGCTGAGATTGAGAGCATCCTCGACTGGGGAAGCTGACCATTCAAATTCTTTAAGAAATGTCCTGTTATTAGAATAAATATTCCATCAAGATGAGATTCAGGCAGCATAAAAATATTTCTTGGTTATGGTAGAAATAAGCCATGACTATCACAACATAAGTGACTCACAGATAATCATAGCCGCGATCTATTAAGCTTATAAATCAATCATTTCAAGCAAAAAGGTACAGACGTACAGTACATTCGCTATTATGCCAATACATCCAAAATTTACAAGATTTTTTTAAGATTTACTCACCTGTTGTTTCTCCTACAATCTTTGAATAACAATGTGATTCACTCCTACAAGCCATGGTCAACAGTAATAGAGTTCTATTAGCCATCAGATTGTACCTGAAACGGTGATGTGTCAGCCTCTTATGTTTAAACAAAAAACACCTATGCAGTCCACCATTATACTTGATTACAATGTATGTCAAAGATGTTCACAATTCATGCCAATCTGCAGATGGGAAGTTGGCCTAATCTGACTGTAGAACATACTTAATTGACTATTGTTCTGTTCATAATTGATGATATTAAAAGAAACTTATTACAAGAGAGAATCATTAGTTCATTACCTCCAATGCAAGTTGTTGTTGTCAAAGCTGATAGAACTGATATGAGAAACCAAATTGGTGAAATTTATACCATCTGAATGACCATCAGATGTACGGAGAAAACTCTTTGGTACTCCAGCAAAGTAAATATTAAATTTAATGAAAACCTGTTCAAATTGCAAGTTAGCAAAATTCTCAAGAGTTGGAGAAAAACATCTAACATCAAGTCCTTTGTAAATTACCTCGGTTATAGATTTTTGGGCCTTCAATGACTCATGATGAGAACTTGAAAACATCCATGGGACAAAGAAAAGAAAAAGTGAGAAATGCAATAACAATGGAGTTCCATTGTGTCATTATTAAGACACTAGTAACATAAGAACAAGAAATCAACTTGAATATGCAAATGTATGGTTACCTTGCAAGAAGGGCCAGGAGGAAAGAAGAAAAAGACTCCTCATCCTGGGACAATAGTTGAAAAAAGAGAGGCATCATCAAAAACAATATCATTTTGATTAATGTATACATATAATTCATATTGCCTTTGATAAGTTACCCTTGTCAAATGCCTGAGAATAGTCTGTGTTGAAAGCATAGCGCAAGACCCTAACACTATATGTTCTGGAGTGCCTGGATCACGCAGCTTCTGAGCAAGTGCTTGAACTGATTTTGCAATCAGTGTTGGCCAGCGTTTGAGCATCTTCACAAGAGATCTTCCAGCACGCCTGACATCCAATCAAACAAGAAATCAAGCACAATAACAAATGATATAAAATTTTCAAAAATTTATGAAGACAGACAGCACTTCTTAGTAATACATTCAAGTCATTAAAAGGATCATGCATAAAAAAAGAAATTAGAAATAGAAAACTTTTAAAATCCATCTCAAAAAGAGTTCTAGGCCATCAATGTACATGACTGATAAGAAGTAAATTAAGAGACCACAATATATAGCAATATAAAAAGAAGCAACATTTCATCATGAAAGAGGTCTGGAGGTGACATTTTTCATTTCTATTCCATCTGCACCAGTTTCATTGAATGAGAAATAAACAAAGAAAATTCAGCCAGTGGAGTGAATACAAATACAAACATCATGCAATTAAGCAATAAGTATGAGTTAGTTTGGTATTCTTCCAAGTCTGCCCCAACTGAATGCAAATGCTACAAAGAACCAGATCGAAGGAGCGCCAACTACCACAAAAAAAGTTTTTTTTTGGCTTTCAGATTTGCCTCGCGCAGCTAAACCTAGAGTGGTGATAGGATTTTACAGCCCAACATGATGTATGAATGAAGTATAAGATATATTCTTTTAAAACAAACAGGGAATTTTACTAATCATTTCCGCAATTGAAAAGTTTAATAGAGATACAAATAATAAAATAGGTTGTATCATCTTTTCATCAAAAATCAATAATTATAGATATAACTAGGTCTTATAACAGATGAAAAGGTTAAGCATTAACTCACAAGCGAACAGTTTCATAGTTATGCAGAGATAGATTAAGCAGATCCTCTGAAAGAGCAATCACATGCTTCGAGGGCAATCTATCCCCACACATACGATATAGATGATATGATGATTGTGACGATCTCCAAGTATTATGCATGTATGCCTTGTCAACAATTGCCCATCTAGGCCTGCAAAAAGTGAAAATGAAATACACAGCTCAGGCTGACAAGTAATAAAATCTTAATGCTTTGTGATATGTAGAGCTTCAGCAGATATAAAAGAGGGAGCTCACCTCCTTTTTCCTTTGGCATGAGATGAAACTATAAAATTACATGGTGGTTCTGTTACTGCAGCAGACTCTGATCTCCAACTCTGCCTGTGATTTGACCAGTCCTCATACTCCAAACTCCCTGTATGAAAAACCAAGCAGCAAATGACATGAAAATATTTTTCAATACCATGTCCATTGTGAATTACTTGCAGAGATCTCAAGTTTATTGATAACGAAAAAAATTTGCAATGCACATACCGAAGTTTCCTAAAGTATCCAATATGCGAATAGCAAGCAGCAGAAGTATACTATCATCGGATCTCTCTTCTAACAAATATCTGTTTCAAGTTCAACCATCAGAAAAAAAAAATTCTCGATGTATGACCCACCATGAAAGCAGACACCAAAAGAAGAGATTATTAGTCTCATAAAATATTACTTGCAAGCTACATGCATACAATCAGCAGCTTTTTCCCTCAGTTCTGAACTGCCAACGGTTGAACCACTTGATCCAGCAATTACATATTTTTTATCCAAATCGCCTGCCTTCCCATTCCTGTATGAAGGATGGAAATCAGGCAAGCATGACATAACACCATGTAAGGAGGAGTCAATACGCAACAATGTCACTTTCAGGTGCTCCTTCTCATTTCCTGGCAGCAAATTATGTTGAACTATCAGATCGATATAACTACAAGGTACATAACAAAAAGCAATATTAGGCATCAACTATAATATAATCATATATTTTCCGCATTTAAATATGAGAAGCAAATCCTTTTTTAGATAAATGAACTCAAAAAGTCCATGATATAATATAAGATTTTGTAAAGATTAAGATGGTTCAATTGCATGATGATGGTGATCCACGTGATCCAAAAATTCCAATCACCAAAGAATTGAAAATAGCCTCTCCTGAGAAATAAACTACAACTAAAAGAACATGTATAATATTTTTCTCACCTGCTTCAGAATGAATTTTGTTCTGACATATTCTGAGAAGTTCGTCCAAAGCTGACAGTAAATGCAGTTCTAGAAGCTCATTAGCAAACAATAGCTCGTCTTTACTAGGCATGTGCCATTTGGGAAGAGCGCTCAGCTCATTATGATTTGCTTTTGAGCTAATCCATTCCTCCAATTCACCAGCACCAGGGGTGTGAGAAAAGTATCTAATTGCATAGAACTAGAAGAATCAGTCCACCACGTCCACAAATAAGGAAGATATATAACGGAAGAGGATATATCAAGGGCCTACCTGTACTGATCTATGGGATAATAGAGAACCAGACTGGCAAGCACTGAACGAAGAACATAATCTCCAACTCCATTGACCTATCATGAATATATTACATGTTACTAAACAATAACCGAGAAATTATCAAAAAAGAAATCTATTAAGGAAGAGAATTTAGAAAACCTTCCAAGAAGGAGCTTCAAATGAAGATGCTATTGCTTCTTTCAATTGATCCTTGTAATGAAGTAAAGCTGGACCTGCATAACTGACAGCAGCTGATAGTATTTTAAGGTGATATTCAAGCGCTGTTTCTAGAGCCGGAGACAGTGAAACCTGCAATGAAGTAGAAATTCAACAAACAACCACTCTAAGATGTAAAACAAAATATGATAAAAAAATTTCATTCTATCCTAACCTTTCTTGAAAATGTATTTGAGACACCACTTCCGCCGAAGCCTGAAACAGGAGATTCTTTTAAAGCTGAAGTGATAGATCTTAAGATCGGTTCAATGAGGAGGACAGCTGCCTCTTCTGGATTAGATGAAACACAGGCACAACAAAGAAGTCCAACTTCTGAAATAGCTCCAGGAAGAATGTTGGTGTTCACAAACTTGGAAACTTTCTTTAATGACTGAGAATTCAAGTGAAAAGAGATGATTTTAAATATCCATGTAATAGTGAATATAAGTTCATTGCATGACAGCAGTATCCTTGTTCAGAAGTTCAAAAAACCTGTTTGTATAATGGTTTGGACAGTTTCCCAAATAAGATTTCAAGCATGCAAAAATATTGAGGACCATCTTCAACAAGAAATGTTCCTGACATTGTTGATGTATGAGTCGCCTCGTCCCTGCATTGCCAACACATAGTAAGAATATATATCGAGGTGCAGCTGTGATGGCAAGTTTTGAGAATAAATAAATATCATAATCTACATCTTAAAATTTAGTAATAAATTTCATTACTTACAGAACACTGCTTGACTCCAAATGCCGGAGTAAAGAGAAGAGGCGGCAGAAGAACTCCTCCAGCCATTCTGAAAAATTGATTGTTTGAAGAAAAGTAGGCCCCCCTTCACTATCATCCAGTGATGCTAACTGTAAAAAATAAAAATAAAATATAAAAATCACATACTATATTTCCTCAAGGGTTGGGACCAAGTTTCATAAATGAGATCATGCATGCAACAAATTAAACCTTACATTGGAAATTATAGAGCCAATTAATTGCATTGTTGCTAAGGTCTTGGGAGGATCATTGGCATCCATACCAAGCAATGCATTAGACAAAGATAATGTTAGAAGATCAATGAAGCTTTCAACACTTCCAAGATCTTCTGTTGGAGTGGAAGACATAGAGGCAAGGAGGAAGGCTCGGCTAGAAAAGGCCACCGACGTGACAGCAGTCTTCAGTTGGTGGGTGGCTGTCGTCTGATTATATGCGAGGTATCAGATATTTATTAGAAAAAAGATGAGGGTAAACTCGTTTAGAAGAACAATGAGTATTGCACAATCTGCAAGAAATATATGTCTATCCAAAGTATAAATGACTTTCAAGTAGAAGGAAAAAACTAAACTTTTTAGTAGTATAACCAGGTATATGTTAAGTATGCTAGTCCTAATACATGAAAGAAAGATTAGCCAGTGATACTCACAGTCTCCAATGCCAGACTAAATCGAGAAGCTATGAATGGCAGAACTAAAGAAGGTTCCACATAGGACAAAATTGAAGTTGCAGTAGCAACAGATTCAGCAAGAGACTCATTTTTGCTATACTGCCCACGATCTACGAATTTTAATACTACTTTGACAAAAGATGCTCTTTCTGAACGTCCCATATAAATTTCATCAACCTGATTGCTAACATATCCAAGTCTGCATACAGAAAAACATAACTAAATATGTGTTTCACCTTTCGATTATCCAAGTAGCTAATTTTAATCTGTGATTTGGCTACATACTCTTGTCGATTTATACGTTTTTGGAAGGCATTTACCAAATGCCTCAAGAAACGCTCTAATGAGGAAGTCCAGCTACCCCCGTTAGATGGATGATAATATCTGAAACAGTGAGGATGAAAGCAGTTAGACACTAGAAAAAAAATGATCAACTACTTGCTAGTAGGTAAATGATCTCAAGATGCCAGAAAACAAACTGTTCCAAGAGGTCAGCAAATTTCTCAAAATATGTTTGAGCTGAACTGCCAGGCTTCAACAGATACACCTGCAAAAATATCCCAACATATGATACATCACAAAAGAGTTAGACGTCATGAAACTCATGTATGATATAACAACTCTAATTATATACAGGCAACATGAGACTCATACAATTGATTTTGCAATGGACCTGGCAGGAACAGCTGCGCTGCTGGAAAATAAGAACCTTGTATTTCTTGGAACGTTGACAGAGAAAGGGTATGAACCACTTCCACTAGATACAGGAACCTGTAAAAAAAATCCGTTCCTTTTAAAAAATGATTTCAATGTAGTTAACCATTTTAAGTCCTCCAATCTCAATAGCTCCAGTGTACATATTTCTTGAAATGCCATAACAAATGTAAATTACATGTGTGAAATGCAAATAGAAAAACAATAAAGACAACTCCAGGAGGGAGGAAAATATTTAGGGACACACACATTGATATCACAATGAATCTCTATACATAATCATCAGTTCAAGCCAACTTATGATTCAATAATATTTCTATGTTTTCTTATTTTCCTTTTTCTTCCTCCTTCATTGTGCACGTTTTGTGTTTCTTTTTATTTTATTTTGGGTGGGTGGAGGCAAGAAAGTAAGCTGTCTGACTCTTCATATAAGAAGAGAGAGCTTTAACAACCATTCAACAATGCTTGAATGGATAATTTGATAATTTGTTATGTATCGAAATCTTAGCTGTGTTGTGTGCATTTCGTGATTCAAGCTTCAAGCTCACCTCAAACATATTCAGGTATCGAGTAAAAAGCTCGGGCAAAAAACACTCCCAGTCAAATGAATTGCAGTTCTTTATACAGCAACCAATGATACACGCCCACTGAACATCCCAAAATCGGCATTTTGGTACTGATTCCCATATATCTAGGCATTGTTTAATCCAGTCACTGCCATTAACATAGATGAAAATAAATAGAAGCAACAATGTAAATTAGCATGTTAGTTGGAATGGTCCACGAAGAGGGGAGTTTCTCATCCGTAGATACTTACTGTGTGAAGAAATCTCTATTATCCCTGTTTGTTGGAAGAAACAATCTCAAAAATCCGACACCATCAAAGGATGAGTTATGCCATGGGTTGTCCATCATAGACCTGCAAGATCATATGAGTAAATTGCAAGATCAATCATGTCATTAGAAGGTACGTAAAAAAGCAAAGAGTATTACTGCTTGTATCAGCTTGCACCCAATTCCTCTATTTAAGGGAAAATCAATTGTCACAAAACAATTTAATACAGATAAAAAATTTAATCATCAGATAGTGAACATGTATAAAAATTCATCTCCAGTAAATCTCTCTTTACACCAGGCATATCATAATTCATCTCCAGTAAATCTCTCTTTACACCAGGCATATCATAAAAGGCCATAATGAACATAAAATGCAGCTCAAAGAATTACTAAAATAACAATAACTAATCAGAAAATAGTCCTGATAAGTTTGATGGAAGTCTTTATTTTCCTGAACAAGAATGTGTGTTAGCAAGAATAATAATAAACAACAGAATAAAGAACATAATGTACCTGAACTCGGACCATATCTCAGAAGCAGCACCCACAGGGAAGAACTTCCGACAGCACCGAACAAGCCATGTCACAGTCTCAAAATGCTGTTGTTTTAGCCTCCGTCCTTCTGGGCCCGTATTTCTGTGGTGGACAAAACCTTTAAAAGTTTTTATATTGCTTTGTTTGAAATTAAAGGAAGGATCCATTCTGCTTCTAAAGGGTGTTTCTTCCAAAATTACAGTGCAGAACCACAAAAAGGGCTCAGAAATGCGAAAGAAAATAGATGGTACCCCAGATCCCTGAGAATTGCAGCCTGTGGTGAGATTTCATTTTTGTTAAGGTAGGAACCAACCTTGTGAAATGTGTAGTCATCAGAGTATCATAGAATGGTCTCCATTGAATTTTGAAGGACATTTTCTTCCCATGCTTTTTCAGCAACATCATTAAAATGTATCCCCATCTAACCTAATCCACAGATATTAGTTCAGAGGTGCAACATGGTTAACAATGATGATCATAGAATAGGAAAAGGAATTAGATTACATATGACAATTTGTGATACCCATTAAAAAAAGACAGTTTGTGATAGTAATCATCCATGCTACAAACATCTTGTGGACTGATACAAATTAATCTAGAACATGGCTTTGAGCTTAGTAGAATTTCTATCAGCATGCAGGGTTACATGTTTTTTCATCCAATCAGCATAATACAATTAATTCCTGAGTTTCTTGCTAACAATGCAATTAAAGTGTGGCAAAAATGAATCTTGGTTAACATTCAAGAGTTCAATTATGGACCCACAAAAGCCCCCTCTCAATTACAATACAATACACCATATAATTAATCAAAAACTTCCAACACATAAAAATACAATTTTTATCTTAGAAACAAATACATCACATCAATATCGCATCGATTCTTGAGCGCATCATACGAAATTCAATTCAATAAGCAAATCGAACTCAAGTTACCTGAACATACAACTTGTCCTGCGACGACTGAAACACATCCAACCCGACCTTAACAAGCGCCTCCACATCCTCTAAATCAACATCACTCTTCGCCTTCACAAACCTACACAAAAAAACATCAAAATTTCTTTGAAATTCAAGTGAGACTGTGTGTACTGGATCAAGCGAACCCGGCACTACTCACAAGTCGATGATGGAGATCCATTTGAGGGTGGAGAACACCGAGTCGGGATCTTCCGGCCGCCATGACTCGTGCACGGATTTCACGACGGACGCAAACGATTCCCTCTCGAACTTCGTCTCCTCTGCCACCGGCGGCGGCAACCACGCGTTATAGAGATGCATCTCTCTCTCTCTCTCTCTCTCTCTCTCTGACTTCTCTTCCAAGAATTCTTGGTTTGGAATTTATAGCTACGTAGTGATGGAGGAGGTCTTCGCTTGTTTTGTTTACAAGACAGTGTTTTGAGGGTAACTGAGGAGAGTGGTTGGGGTTGACGTGGATGGATCTCCACCATGGATTAAACGTATTTTAGGGGGGAGAAACTTAGACCGTCGGATGACATTTACTGGTGTGAACAACACGTGTAATTCAATATTATTATAAATTAAAAGTTTTTTTTACAGATATACTATGCTAAATTCTATATTTATCAAATTATCTCTCAAAAATCATCCTTTCAAAAACCCCCATAAAGTTGAAAAGTTATGTATCGATGTCTCATCTTTCGTGAGTATTGTTAAAACTCATTTTTACTGTAAAAAAATTGAAAAATCGTAAATAGCCCTATGTATTCTCTCTTTCTCAATATCCAAGGTTTTATATTTTGTGGTTCAAATTTCTTCTGTCTCCATGAGAAAAGTGAGAGCGATTCGTCATTTAGGGTTTGTTGATTTGGTTCAAAATGAAACAAGAGAGATGAAGTGATTCTATAGTTAGGATTAGGTTTCAAATGGGAAAAAAGAGAGGTGAAAACATTGAGTCAGGGTCGTTCGGCCGCTGCAACACGGCTCGTGTACGAATTTCATGACGGATGTGAACGAGTTTCTCTCGAACTTCGTCTCCTCTGCCACCGACGGCGGCAACCACGCGTTATAGAGATGCATCTCTCTCTCTCTCTCTCTCTCTCTCAATCTCTCTCTCTCTCTCTCTCTTCTCAATCTTAAACTTTTCTTCCAAGAATTTTTATTTGAAATTTATAGCTATGTAGTAATGGATGAGGTATTTGCTTGCTTTGTTTGTAAGATAGTGTTGTGTGGAAGGGGGATGATCGGGGATTGGCGGTGGAGGTGATCAGCTATAGGGCGTCGACCGCCGCGAGAGAAGTTGGGATTTTGTTTCAGTTGTCTTATTGGATTATGGTTTTGGCGACGACGAGTAGTTGGGGTGACGTGAATGGATCTCCACAGTGGAACATGTCTTGCAAGGGACAAACTTGGACCGTCGAATGACATTTTACAGATGTGAACTACAGTGCAACGCAATATTATTATAAATGATAAGATTTTTACAAATATACCCCTGCTAAATTCTATATTTGTCAAACTACCTCTGCAAAAATCATCATTTCAAAAATACCCTTGTCAAGTTCATAAATTGTGCATCAGCACCCCCCTGTGGTCATCTTATGTGAGTTGTGGTTAACTGTTACCGTTAAAACCTCATTTTTATCGTTAAAAATAATTGAAAAGTCATAAATACCCCTTTATATACCCTCTTATTCAACGTCCAAGGCTCTATATTTTGTAGTTCAAAATTCTTGTGTCCAAATGAAAATCAAGGGTGATCCATCATTTAGGGTTTGTTGATCTGGTTCAAATTGGAATAAGAGGGAGGTTTCTTGATCTGGTTCAAAATGAAACAAGAGAGATGAAGTGGTTCTAGGGTAAGGGTTATGGTTCAAATAGGGAAAAAGAGAGGTGAGAACATCGAATCGGGGTTGTCCGACCGCCACGACTCATGCACAGATTTCATGACGGACGCGAATGAGTCTCTCTCAGACTTTGTCTCCTCCGCCACTTGCGCAATAGAGATGCATCTCTCTCTCAAACTTCTTTTTCAAGAATTCTTGGTTTAGAATTTATAGCTATGTAGTGATGGAGTATGTCTTTGCTTGCTTTGTTTGCAAGACAATGTTTTGGAGAGGTGATCAGGGATTGGCCATGGAGTTGGTCGGCTATAGGCTGTCGACCGCTGTGTGAGAGGTTGTGACTTCGTTTTAGTTGTCTGATTGGATTGTGGTTAAGGTGACAGCGAGAGTGGTTGGGGCGATGTGGATGGATCTCCACCGTTGATGGAACATATCCTGCAAGGGGACAAATTTGGACCATTGGATGATATTTACTAGTGTGAACTACACGTGCAATGCAATATTGTTATAAATTATAGGGTCCTGCAAAATTCTATATTTGTCAAATTATCCCTGAAAAAACCATCCTTTCAAAAATACCAATGTAAAGTTCATAAGATGTGCTTCGTTGCCCTTGAGGTCATCTTACGTTAGCCCTGCTTAAATGTTATCGTTAAAACATCATTTTATTGTTAAAAACATACGAAAAGTTTTATTATACCCCTCTGTATCCCTTTTCTTCAACGTCCATTATTTATATTTTGCAGTTCAAATTTCTTGTGTCTGAAAGAAAATCAAGGGTGATTCGTCGTTTAAGGTTTATTGATTTGATTCAAATTGGAATAAGAGAGAGATTTGTTAATCTAGTTCAAAATGGAACAAGAGAGATAAAGTGGTTCTAGGGTTAGGGTTCAAATGGGGAAAAAGAGAGGTGAGAACACTAAGTCGGGGTCGTCCGGCCACCACGACTCGTTCACGGATTTCATGACGGACGCGAACTAGTCTCTCTTGAACTTCGTCTCTTCCGCCACTAGTAGCGGCAATCATGTGTTGTATAGATGCATCTCTCTCTCTCTCTCTCTCTCTCTCTCTCTCTCCTCACTTTAAAACTTCTCTTTCAAGAATTCTTGGTTTGGAATTTATTATAGCTATGTATAGTGATGGAGGAGATTTTCGCTTGCTATTTTTGCAAGACATTTATTTTATTTTATTTGGGGGGGGGGGGGAGGGGAAAGAGGGATTGTGACCGGGGATTGACGATAGAGATGATCGATTGTGGGTTGTCGACCGCTGTGAGAGAGATTGGGACTTCATTTCAGCTGTCTGGTTGGATCAAAGTTATGACGACAACGAGAATGGTATGGGTGGCATGGATGGATCTCCGCCGTTGATAAAACATATCCTACGGGGGACAAACTTGGACCGTTGGATTACATAAATAAAAATGGACTTTCCCATACTCAAGCAATAGAACCTAAGACAATACAAGCAAACTGATACAATGAAAATAAATCAGGGAAAACATGATAAGCATAGGAGTGTTGATCACTCTCGAGAAGGATAACCCCAGAGCGGTTGTGACATTGAAGTCACTCCTCAATCCAGAACTCCGCCGTGGAGATGCACACACTTTGCACCAACTAAAAAACATCCACAATTCTTTGATATCCAATCGAATTAATGACTCAAAAAATAAGACTTTCATATATATTTTTTAAATATGATTAGTTCAAGTTCTAATATCAAAATAAAATCCGAACCTTACATTATAAAGCGTGGGACATCTCTTGGGCCCGTGTGTGGATGTGTGGTGCAGACACTCACATTATGAGAATCCAAGGACGTGTTGCATATCATTATTTTTCACATGTTTGAAAACACAAAAATGACTTGTGTCAACATGAAAACGAAATCTTTCTTAACGGCCCGGCCCGGCCCGTTGTACATCTCTACTCAACCTAACCCAACCCAACCCACCTTCGCACGTGCCACAATTCCAATCCCGTTAAATCCCCCCCTCACGTCCGCTCAAAAAACACACGTTCGCTTCACATACTTCCATGGCGTCCCCGTCGAAGGACCAGAGGATCCTCCACTGATGGGCTCACCCTCACAAATGGATCAGTTAGAGTCGGAGATCAAGAAGGTCCTCTCCGACCACCACAGCATCAGCTCCTCCATCCGCGCCGAGGAGGCGAAGATCGACGCCCTCAACGCGGAGATCAAGCTCCTGGACGATCGGACCCGCCTCTCCGCGTCGGACGCGGCGGATGCGGCGGCGTTGGAGGGGCAGCGGATGCGGAATCTGGTGGGGTACCAGTCGACGCTGGTGGCGAGGGCCGCGTCGCGGACGGAGCTCCTCCGCGCCCTCCATGAGGACCTCCTCTTGCTGTTCCTCCGCCGGAAACAGCTTCGACAAGCGGGTACTGCCCTCTGTTTTTTGACGTGATCGCCAATTTTTGGGATTTGATGTTATTATCTTGATTTTTTTATATTTAATTCGTAATTCATGGAATTTCTCATTCTCTTGTGCGGAGGAGAACGAGCGGTTAATCAATGGAGGAGGGCAATTAAAAAGGTCACTCCTTTTATGATTGTGCTGTGATCCTGGATTTGGGGTTTTATGTTGTCAGTTTGTGAGGTTGAATGGGATGAACTTGACACGCGGAAGAGGATGGAGTGGCCTATAATGGAAGTGGGTGTTGAGTAAAATCACTTCTTTTATGACTGATTTGTTCAATAGAAGATTTCTAATTTCTAAACTTATTCATAATTTACCAAATGTCGCATTTTTTTGTGTGGAAGAGAATGGGTGGTGAATAAATTAAGGTCGGCATTGAAAAATATCATTCCTTTTGTGATTGGTGAATGGGGTCTGTGTATGAAGTGTTACCATCTAATTGCAACCGAACGTGTTATACTGTCAGTGCAAGCCTGACCTTGTTCTTCAATTTGGGGTGTCTGTTTTTGTGTATGGAGAATGATTTTGAAAGAATGATTGTCTGTATCTATTTCTGTTGGATGATTCGCATATACATTTGTTATTCAGATAATTTTTTTGTTTTTGATCAATAGGAAGGGATATTTTCCATTATTCAATGAAATAACTTCCCAAAAATAGGGAAAAGAAGGGTCTCCCCCTTACATTAAGAAGAAAGAAAGAAAAACAATAAAAAATGAGAAAGAACAATAACAAACATGCTATTGAATTGAACCCGTTAACCTTCCTCCATATTGAAAAATAAATAAAATCCCTCCAGATTGATTCACAGACAATTATCGAAGGAAACTTCCTCAGGAAGGCTTTCTGTATATTCTTGCTAATAGAGAGATATAAAAAAAGGGTAGTTTGTGGTTAAAGGTTAGTACTATTTCTTGGTTGGACATTGTTTTACCTTTTTTTGCAGTATTTTTCTGAAAAATGAATCAATTAGGTTTTGTTACGTTTCAACATGGCAACATTTGGTTTCATTTTAACTAGAACCAAAAGCTTCTTAGTTTCCAGACCCATAATATGATCGTCAAAATTATTCAGATTTTCATTGTCATTGCTTTTCTATGCGTGTACTAGTAGCTCAATTATTAGACAGGTTTGTTTGTTTTTTTTTTGTTTTTTTGCTCAAAGATGTGCCTTAATTGCTTAGAATTCTGTGAGGCATTAGTTAATTATATCTTGTCAATTTCATCAGTGATGCAATTCCTTTTGCAGATAGTGCTGGAGGATCTGGGATGGATATGGTGGCTAATGTTTCTCTCAGCTCTGGGCTATCAAGTGGCAATGATGAGAATTGTGGTTTACCAAATGACTGTTCGATACCTGGCTCAGTGGATATAATGAGAATGAGTGATGACCAGGACAACTTGGATGAAGTTACTACGGAGCATGCCCAGTTGCCTCTAGGTCTCAAGATGTTGCGATTAAATATGAATGAAGATGTGTGTTTGTCTCCAGAAGACAACAATGAATACAGTGACATCCAATATAAGGATAGCATATTAGATAACATTGCTATGAGTATTCTTGACCCAAATGCAAATGTTGATAACATCTTTAAGGAAGCAATGGAAAGCTCTGAATTCCCTTGTGTAGGGGCTGAAGAACTTGGTATTCCTTTTTTCCATAGCCATTTTCAATATCTGATATATTTTAGTTTCAGAAATGTTCTTATATGAGTGATGATATTGCGCTGTCCTAAAATCTAATTTTTATAGGAGGCCATACTTAGACCTCCACTTGATGCATCCTCAATTGGATGGAACACTTCTGTAAGTTATTCCAATGAATGGATTTAATTAGTTAGACCACCACACTGTGTTTCCATGGTGTGGTGGTCTCTTGATCAATACTGCGGTGATGATGATAAGCATTAAATAATGTGATGAGCGTACTGATAAAACCAGAGAATTGGCACCTTTCTTAAAAAAAAGGACCAGTTTACCATAGAGTGTGACAGATAGTGACAGAGGGAAGAATGGATGGACTGTTTTATTTTGTGAGGGGAATTGCTTCAGAAACAACAAAAAATAACACTTTTTTTCCCTAGTCATTATTGCAGCCCTCCAATCAATCAATCAATTATACAGTGATTTTTATCACAGTGCTGTAAACGGATTTGTCCAGAAAAAAAATGTCACTTGGGTTGTTTGTTTAATATTGTTCTTTTGTCAATCATGGGATATTCTTATTAGTATTTACACATTGTAACTGAAGTGGTTTATGATGGTTTCAGGTTTCAAGAAAGAGCCCAACAAAATGAGTCATGTAACTTATTCCAACTTTGCTAGGCGATTGACTGTAGATTTTGATGAAGCTGGTAACCCATCGGGTCCAAATGCGAGTGCTTTCAAAAGATCAATTAATTCATATGTATGTCATAATCTACCGGTCAGGTTCAAGCAGATTGGGGATGTTCCATTGGAAGACTATAAATCAGTAATGAATGTTTTAACAGTAGGTACCTTTTATTTTATCATGAAGTTCAAATATATTCCCTTATAACATTCTTGAGTAGCAAATCTAAACAATTGATTTGACTGTGCACGTTATTTTGTTTTTATAGGAAAGATACGATTTTGACCTTAACAGGAGTTACACCAGGAAAAAGATCTCATCTTGTTATAGGCAGCACAAATATAAGCTTTTAGTTCAGATCAAGAAAGATCTTGAGAGGGGTCTTGAACCCCAGAGACCTTCATATGTGAAGAAAGAGGACTGGGATATTTTCGTGACAAAGACAAAAGATGAGGAATTTGATGTGAGTTTTCACAATGTGGCCTTTCCTCATTTTTGACTTTCTAGTTAGATAAAATCCTTTGTCAATGCAGAGGATTAGTAAGAAGAACAAAGCGAGCAGAAGTCAACAGGGTGCTCTCAGCCGAAAAGGCTCACCGACCTCTCTTAATAAAAGAAAGCAGGTACGAAAAACTCCAACCAGTCACATAGTATTTTTTTTTAGTTTATCGGCAACACGTGTTTGGAAAGCGTGGATGGTGATTGCAGGAAGGGCCTGAGCAAGGCTTATTGGATGAATACGTCTTGATCACAGAACATAAACCCAAACGAGGCAAGCTTCCCCTTCCTTCTGTATTCAGTAAGATACACTCACTTATGGCGTGTGTGCATATGCATGGGCAAGTGCCTTTGCTGCTATGCTTGTGTATGTACAAGCTTATGCCTGTATGATGTACTGAATTTGGGTTTGGACAGCTTTTCCTATCTGATACCCTCCACTGATTCTGAGACTCTGCAGTATATCAAGTTGCCAAATATTGCTTCTTAAATTATGAACGTCATGTTAGTGAGTAGCGTTGCCTGAAGTAACTAAATTCTGGTATCAGTGGATGCTTTTTTGTGTTATAAGTCATTATATTTTTGTTCAATGACTTGCTCCTCCGTATGATGATAATAATGTTGTTAAGGTTAGTTATTCATTTTTTAAGACCCTTGGTGGGAAAGCGCATTAATGAACAAGTGTTTTTTGAATATCTGTAAGTGGGAGAGAAGCTAGCAAAGATATATGCAGATGATGATGTTTCTGCATGGTCATATTATATTGGAGACAGAACAATTGCTGCGGTTCTCTGATATTTGGTTTTGTTGGGCTCAGTTTGAAATGTGTTTAATGGACTAACTGAATAAGTAGATGTGAGCACAGTTGGGTTTGTAGGATGTGATTTATATTTATAAACATTAGAATGATGGGTCATAATAGTGAGATATGAATGGCTAGGCTTGTGTATGCTGCTTTGTCTTGATATATGCTTACTCTTACATCTTTGAGCTTTTTCAGCTGGTTCTATGCATCTTAAGCCAGTTGATTTTATCTTCCGAGTTTGCTTCATGCTTTAGTGTTTTGACTTTCAAGTTTGTTGTCTTGATAGGTCGCCCTAGGAAGCTGTCAACTCTACCTGAGGATAGTGATAATGTAAGCTTCATCTATTACTCTGCTATCTTGCCTGTCAACTTGAAAACGTGATGTTTGGTTTTTTGGATTAGAATTTCGGACCGGAACACCCCTTGAAGAGTTTATCCACCTCATGAACTCGCTAATCAATGTGAATACTGGTGAGTTTCTTTGAGGAGTCCGACAGAAAGTCTGTTTTCATTGGCATAATTGGTTTTTATGATGTCTCATAATGTGGCCATAATCTCTGCCAATTTCAAACTTCCATTACTTAATTGGGGAAAACAAACTTCTTATTGGTTTGTAGAATACGTAAGGTACAAATATTTGTTTTTTTTTTGTTTGCTTGCCATCGCTTCAGGTATTCATAATCAATGCAAACAGTTCTCTTCCACCCTTAAGCTTATTGACCTTTGTTATTCTTAAACTATCAGTCGTTAAAAAAATTGCTTTTCATTTCCATCAATATGATGGTGATTTTGTTTCTGCCCTCTGTCTTCATCAACGGCTTGTGGTGTCTGCAGGAATTCCACTCAGAGTCAGATTCAGTAGCTTCCCGTGAACGGATATGAACAACTGAATTCAGAATTAATTCCAAATCAGGCCTCATTGTCCTCTTCCTTTTTTGTTGGATTACCGTGTCAACGTATATACCACCAAAAACACGATACTGCATCATTTAATGGGACATGATCTGAAGTCCGTTCATCATCGAAGAAAAAGAGACCTCCAACCAGAGAACAAAAAAAAAATGTAGGAAGGGAGAGGAGCTTCTTGAGGCATAGAATAACATCTGACTTCACAGCATAGATGCTTATGAGGGAGTTTGCATTATTTATTTACACAGGTCTCCATGGTTGTGTGGTGAAACACCTGAATTCAGGGTTGTTTCTTTCTTCTTTCTTTTATTTATACTGAATGTAATGCATTTTATTTGTACATATGAATTCTCCGAGCAAATGTTTGTAATCATGTTTTCTATGGATAGTTTTTGAAATTTCAAAAATCCAAAGCCTTTGATAGTTTTGTAATGCTTACATGATTTTTGTGCCGGGATTGGTTCACTTCATTTCTAGTTATTTCAAACATGCTTTTATGTGTATCAGCAATGTTTTGTGATTGGGCGTTGTTACACCCGATCCGTTTTCAGCCTTAATTTCAATCTTATATGTGTCAATAGAAAATTAACGATGCATGTGTTCACTTTAACAAAACATATGTTTTGAAAGAATTTTTTTATGTTTTTTATAAATGCATTCATACTATTCATTAGAATATATATTTTATTTTTTTAAACATGTTCATTAGATAATGTATATTATTTTTAAAAATCTAAAACACATGTATGATTATTATACTCATTTATTGAGTGTGCGCACACAATATGAGTTTTATATTCTCATTTTTCTTATTAATACTTTTACTTTCATAAACAATCATTACTTTAACAAACAAACAACCAACCACCCACAACCCCCCCCCCCCCCCCCCATCTGAACAGTGATAAGCTATAGATATAACTACTCTAATAAAGGTAAATACATTGCTGGAGTAAATAATTTTTTGGCCTATGTTATAGTCATTCTTGTTAGAGATCGTAATAATGATTTATATTTGATTGATAAGGATAAGTTGTATTTTTATAAAAAGTTTAAAAAAAATTAACGTGAGTCATTTAATAATAAGAGTTCAGGTTGACTCCCTTTATATTAATGTGTAAAATGTAAATAATACAATTTTAAAAGGAAGCTGAAATATCAATATCAAGTTATTTATTTTCACATATTCTAACATAATTATAACCTTGTTATATTTGAAAACAAATATTTTTGCAATTCCTCCACCCGAATAGAGACTTAATTATGTAATTCAAAATCAATTAATAAATAAATAAATAAATAAAGTAACCCCAAATAACATTAACAGAGAAACTAAAAGGTATAAAGACCATATAAATCAATGAAATAAAGAGAAAAGTGGACACTTTGAAGAAAGAACGAAAAAGAACAAAAACAAAACACAGTCAGTGAATGAGTGAGAGAGAAAGGCAGAGTGGGTGAAAACAAAACGACAACAGAGTTGTTAGAGAGAGAGAGAGAGAGAGTGAGAGAGAGAGATGTCTGGCTCTTCTTGGATACTGAGAAGAGCAGTGAAGAAGATATGGTGGTTCTTCTTCAAAGGGTCTACCAAGAGAGATCACATTGTTGTTCGTAATGCAAGTACTTTGTTTCATTTTTATTTTTCAAATTTTTTGATCTCTTTCAATATTTCACTATTTGGGTCTTTGATTATCTATTTATTTTTTTGCTATCTGATTTCCAAGTGAAGATCATCAAGACCCAGATTTCAGAATGGCTTCTTTTTTTATTGGTTTTGATTTTTGTATTTTAAGAAAACCAACATATATTTTAATGTATACATTGTTTTTAAGATCTTATGGAGCAAATATGAATTTATTTGTCCTTTTTTTTAACATAAGAGTTGTATATTTTGGCAAAGAAAATCTGAGCTTATAAAGGTCATTTGATTTTAATTTTTCAGGTCACAAGATCTGCCACTGATGAAAACAAAGAGAGGATCATGGGAGATGAAAGTGAATCGAATGGCTCAAATAAAGTAAGCCTCACTGCTTTTAATTTTAATAATCTTTTACACATAAAAAATGAACTACTTAACACACAAAATTCAATCTAATCATGACTTGTTACTAAAATTCAAAATGGGTCATGGCCTAATATTTTTAAAATTTTGATCAGCTAAACAGTCTGTTGAATACAGCTATCTTTTTTTCTGTGTGTTTTTAATCTATTTTTATATTATTTAATTTTTAAATTTGTTCATACTAGATGAATGTCTTAGCTTTTTGAAGAAGGAATTTGTTAGACTCAATCCGTTGTGTAGGAGGCTTTTTTTTTTTTTTAAATAGTATATCTTATTTAATAAGATGTGTTTTTATAATAAATAAAATATTATAAACTAATTTTATGATTTTTTTAAATAAAATATATATTTTATTATTGTAAATGTTATCTAAAAAAGATGGATAATATTACATCCAGTTCCATTTTCAGCTTCAATTTCAATCTAGATGTGTTTCGAATTTCTAAAACTAGTTTACCTCATCTAATGATGTACATGTTTTTATAAAAAATGAAATATATACTCCAACAAATTGCATTGATACATTTATAAAAAAATGTAAATTTTTTTTTGAAACATATGACTTGTTAACGTGAACATATGCGTCGATAGAAGTCTATCGATACATATAGAGCTAGAATTATGGTTGCAAATGGATGGGGAGCCCAAGAAAGATACATGAAACTTGAAAATTGAGTTGAGTGGAAACAATGTTCAAAGAATGGTTAAACTCTTGATCTTGAAAAAAAAAATCTTGGAAAAATCAAATTCCCACAAAAACTAAAGTCCAAAAGCTGCCAAAGTCAAAAATAAATATTGCATTCAAATGCTGCAACAGCCATAAATCAAATGCAGACAAAATTATTATTATTATTTATGTTTACTGATCGACAAAAGCTGACAGTCACTTCCAGACAACATGCCTTCCTTTTTTCCATTAAAATCAGTTATGTTGCCCACAACAATTCAATGGACCCCGTATCATCAAAATTGTAATTATACTATTACTTCACATGATCCAATCTAACTTTAAATCTCATTATTAAATCAGGTGCACCTCAGCTTAAGCATTCAAAAAGTCCACTTCATCAACTCATTTTTATTAAGCCAATTCATTTTTCTTGGTTTCTTTAATGATCTTCTGCTTATTGTATTCCAATAGTCCCAATTTTTTGAAATTGTCACTATTTGTGTCAATTTCTACTATAGTACTGATTTGTTATAAAAACTATCATAATCTCTCATATTAAAATTTTAACATTGTCATTTATCATATCTAACCTTGATCGGGTCCCGTACAAAAAATTATAATCTCACATGTTAAAATTTTGATATTGCCATTGTTCAGATCTAACCTTGATTGGTCCCATCCAAATAATAGTGTACATGCATTTGAAACACTTCTTTCTTTCTTTTTTTTCTGTGAATTTGATTAGATGCATCTGATGGTGACACAAAATCACCTTGTTTGGAAAATAACAAAAATTGCTATGTTTATAAGTCCTTACACCTATTTATTGTGGACCCCAATCTTTTGGCAGCAAGGAATTTAAAGCCTCAAACAATGTGTACAAAATTTATATTTCTCTGACTCACAAAACCATAATTCTTAATTGCAGCAGCAACAACAGCAGAGCTTGTGCACCATATGTCTGGACCCACTGACTTCCTCTGATATGGGCCACAATTCCAGGCCCATATTCACGGCCCAGTGCAGGCACAGCTTCCACTCTGCCTGCATCGCCGCCAACGTCCGCCACGGCAGCCTCGCCTGCCCGGTCTGCCGGGCCCATTGGACCCTCCTCCCCGCCCTCCCGGCCCACTGGGCCTCCATCGAGCCCCGCCGGGCCGACCCGGTCCTCCGCATCCTCGACGACTCAATCGCCACCCTCCGCGTCCACCGCCGCTCCTCCCTCCGCACCCTCCAATACGACGACGACGACCCACTTGTGCCCGCCGCCCAACCTGGCCCGGCCCATCCCCGTCTCGAACTCTCCCTCGGGCCGGTCCACTTTAACAGGGCCCATCTATCCATTAGGCTGGCCCGACAACGGCCCACAGATGTGGTCCTACTGGCCAGCCCGAATGGCCCGCATTTGAGGCTCCTCAAGCAGTCTATGGCACTGGTGATCTTCTCACTCCGGCCTGTGGACCGGCTCGCGATCGTGGCTTCCATGGCTCGCGTGTTCCCCCTACGCCTAATGTCGGCCCACGGTAAGCGGGCTGCCCTGCAAGTCGTCGACCGCATCTCGCACTCGTGCGAGCCCGACCCGTCGGAGGGCCTCCAGAAGGCCCTAAAGGTCCTCCATGACCGGGCCCATCATAACCCACTCGAGTGCGTTATCCATATATCTGACGGGCCAACCGAAACACGAATGGCCCATTGGCCCACCCCCGTTCCGGTGCACCATTTCCACATCGGGTTTGGTTCGGGCTCGAACGGGTTCTGATGCACGAATTCGAGGAGTTCTTGTCGAGGCTGCTCGGCGGGACTATAAGGGAGACCGAGTTGAGGATCAATGGCGGCCTGGTGAGGCTGGGGGAGTTGCGAGGGGGCGAGCAGAGGCGGGTGCAGGTGGAGGTGGGTGAATGCGGGTATATATGCATTGCATATAGTTACGTTGAGGGGGACATTGAGGGGTGCGTTCGGGCCGGGGAGGCTGTGGTGGGTGTCAGAGACAAGGCGGAGAGGATCGACAGAGGCAGTGGAGATGAGGGCGGAGGGTGCGATCCGAGGAGGAGCAGTGGCGGCCCAGAGAGGTGGGATTATGTCGACCCGTTCATGGCGCGGCGGTGGGCAAAACACTTGCATGGCTACAGGACTTGACAATGTTCGGCTTCTGGGGATGTCATTGGTGTCTGGAGTTTTGATGGCTGCTTCTTTTTCACTTTGTTTTTCACCTGTTTGAGTGATTGAACAAGACTTTGCAAATGAAAGAGAATAACATTTACCATATAAGTTATAGACCCCCCTTAATATCCATGTCTATTGAGAGCAGATGGATTTTTTTTTATCATGTGACATACAGTAATGAAAGGTTATGCAAGAGAGTTCAAATCTAGACTTCATACTTCTCATCACTTTTAGAGATCATAAAACAGAACATTAAATTCAAATAAGATATAATCCAAACATGTATGATTTTATAATATTCACATTTTTATGAGCACATACTTTGACATCTTTATAATGAATACAAATTTGGAGTGGATATGGATTTTGTTTTGGATAATTGACAGGCTAATAGAAGTCATAGAAAATTATGTATTCATTGATGCGCTTGATTTCTTAAAGTTTCTGATGTAACACAACAAATTGAGAGACCATGAAATGTCACTCTGGAGATGTGCAGAATGTTGGAACAGAGAGCATGAATACATAGCTGCTCACCCTCCCACAAAATGGATGGTGCTTATCTGATCATGGCTTGGTATATAAAAGTAAAATATCAGGCGCTCTCGAAGCCAAATATTCGAAATACACCTGCAATCAGTATTCAAAAATCCAAAATCAACAATCAATGGAGAAACAAGTAAAGATAAATTATAAAAACGCGCAATGAAACATAGTGTTTCTATAATTCCATGCATAACCATTGATTTCATATAGTTAGTTCTACTGATGTATATCCATCCAAACATTAGGTAGCCGATGAATTAATGCTTTGATGTCCTACCTTCATCGGCTTGGTACTTGTTTTTATCATCTCCGGCATATGCTAATAGGTTGAATTTAGAGTTCCACTCCACGCTATTCATCGCAGCTGTGCTTGGAATTTGATGTACCGTTCGCCCAGTGTCAACATAGGACTACAAGGGTCAAAAGTTTTACGTTAACACAACAACTAGTAAATAAAAAATAATGAAATAAAAGAAAAGAAATGAAAGCAAAGTCTGAAATGAGAAAGACATACTATATCAATGAACTGATCTTCGCTTGCAGAAGCTATGAATTCACCTGTGTTATTGAAACTTATGGTTCTGACAGGCCATCTGAAGAAAATTATAAAGCTTAAGGTATATAATGATCATGAAAAAGAATGGTAAGAAAACAAAGGAAGAAGTGGGTTGTGCATATTTTAAAAGCATCATCAAGTTTTCAAGTTCGCATCACATGTACCATCCTTCATTATCAGTTTTTTTATGATTTTTGTCTCTTCTATCAGATCCAGTGAAAATAACCCGTATGAAAATAGAATCAAGTAAGGACAGGAGTGAGAAGTTGAAATAGTTAAGAGGAACCACAAAGACAGTTAAGGACCTTACTCGAATTTGGCAAATGTACGGACACAAAGCATTTCCTTGAGATCCCAAAGGCTGACAAGAGAATCAGCACTTCCAACAGCAAAATATCTGTGATGATATGAAAAGTTCAAAATGGAAAATTAAAACAAAGTGTATAAAAGAAAACAAGACCAATGGAAGTATTTTAATAACTATTAAGATGCTGTGTAAAGTTGACAGTTTATATCTACAAATGTATTTTAAGATGGGCATCCATTTCTACACTCATCATCTCTGTATTCATGTAGAAAGGAGATTTATTTCAACCTGATCCATATCCAATGACATTGCGTAATAGGCTATTTATTTATTTATTTTTACAAAATGTTAATAAATGTAGGCCCCCATGTCAGGTTGAAGTGTCAGACATCTTGTAAGTTGTATCTATCAATGCATGCATTTATCTTTAATGGTTTAAAGCATAATCAAAAGCATTTCTAGCAAAATTAATGACCCAGTGTTTAGTCTACATGAATTAAAATCGGATAGAGTCTGTAAAAATTGACAAACATAAGATATCTTGCCCGTTTCATATTCAAGTGATTTAACCAATATTTTAACCACACAAAACTATTGCACTCTTTTACATCCAAGACCAGAAGGCTGTCAAGTGATCATAGCCAACAACATATACTCAATAACAAAAGAGACAGAAAAAAAACTGAAAGACAACTCAATGAAAGAAATATCTTATACATTACCTCCCCGTGGGATCAATCGCAATGCAATAGCAACCTGCGGTATGGCCCATTAATGTGTGGAGCAATTTAAGTGATGGATAAGCCAACACCTCAATGGTACCTATGTGAATTATAAAAGTCAAAAGCAAGAGTTCAGGTTTCTCTCATCTAAATAAACAGCGATGGGAATTAATTTAGACTGATAGGAGTTATAAACATCTAATTTAAGGCAATGAACTCAAAAAAGATAGTTCAGAGACCAACCATTCCCAGTAGTAAGGAAAAACAGCTCGCCTGTTGTGTTCCAAGCAAGCTCATTAACCTGGGGAAGAAGCATCAGAAAAAGATATATGCACCAAACAACCATACATGAGCATACATGTTAACAGTCTTTCATTGAAGAAATGATGAACATAGAACATGATGTGGAGTTGCTTATTAAATATGAAATCTGGTTAATGTGTTGTTGCATTGTAACAAGAACGATAAAAACAGACTGGTACATTCTAAACCATTTATTATTCAATGACATTAATCCACGCCTATTAATATTCTGAATATCATGGAAAACAGACAAATGAAGAAGATCAAGTGAAACAAAATAAGCATTATCTATTGAAGGCAGCATTTCGTTGTAGTGTAAATTAGCAAATAGGAAAAATTGAAGAAAAGGTAACATAACAAAATAAAATATGCGAGGCAGGCATTACAAGACTATATTTAGTAAAGCAATGAAGTACAGACTAGATGTAACATGTGAAAAAATACATATTAATGTGGGAACCTACCTCATAGTTAAACTTGCGCCTATGGAGAGGCTTAAACTTCCGGACATCCAAAATTGTCAACTCATCTACCTACAAATAAAACTCAACAAATGAGCAGATAGTTAAGAGATACTTTATATGCAATAAAATTATAAACCATCTCATGACAACGCCACAATATTTTCTTTTTATGTAATTCTATATTAAAAATCTTCTCCACTAAATCGAACTGCTGCTGCAGGAACCTAAGCAGCACAAAGAACAGCGTACCCTGTTTCCAACAGCTATGTGCATTCCATCAGGTTTGTAAGTGATATTGATATTTTCTCCACTGAGTTCTACTTGTTGAGTGCACTTCCCACCTGCAGAGACAAGGATACAGTGAACACTAAAGTATACAATGATGTAAACCAAAGTAGCTTAGTTTGGATAAGTATTACTGAGTGATGTGCTTAATAGGAAAATGCATGTAGTTTTCCAGCCAATGTTCTGCACCAAATTTCAGCCAGCATGCAAGCCAGGCCACATAGTTCAACAAGAGACTTACTACGGGTATCCCAAAGACGAACGGTTTTGTCGCCCGATGCAGTTGCAAGTAGATCTGCGTGCTTAGGGTCCCAACAAAGTTGGTCAACGCTATCTGTATGACCTTTCAGTTCAATGTCTTTAACCTTGCCCTGCGTAAATTCAAAGGAAGAAAGAAGAAAACCAAACATATATTAAATCAACACATTTTAATATACCAAAATGTTTCTTTTCCATCTTTTAATTTGTGCTGTTCTTTTACTTGACAACATAAACTGGGCCTTAATTCTAAAGAATAAGAGCAATCTGGCCATATCAATAAGCACAAGGATAATATTCATAGGGCATCACTTCTTCGATAACCAACTTTCTGCTATTATACATCAGAACACGCATTTGCATTGATAAATTCGATATCTAAAGTGACAGTAAATGTAGCACTTCTTTTTGTGATTCCAAAACCAAAGAATGTAAGAAAATGCTTATCATTTCTAGTCACCTACACAAAATATAAAGTAAAATTCTCAAAGCCTCACAGCTAAAGTTGATTGACTTCAGACCTTAAACCCACTCAAGGTTCATTCATTGAAATTCAGGCATTTTTTTTAATCTCTTTTGCAATAATATATATAAATAAAATTTCTATCTTCTTGTTTGTCATCTACAAAGCAGACTTCAGGTTACAAAAATGGATATATAAAGCTACATTTTCACCATTTATTGCTTAAATCCACAGATAAAGACAAGAATCAGTACCCCAAAGAACCACATACTATACATTCTGGACTTGTATGATCCAACATAGATGCAAGTCTACCAACAATACCTTCACGAATAAACACTTGTGATAGGGCACAAAACAATACCTTAATTCGCAAATGCAATAATAGATGTTTCAAGAAATGTAACAATTCAATGGCACATCCATTTCAATCAGACGGTTCTTCCAGCAAGCATTCACAATTTCATCACGACATGCAATTCATAGGGCCCGTTTGGAAACGGGTTTAGGCAACTTTTAGGTTTGCAGGAAATTGTTTTTCCCAGACCCGTTTCCAAACAGAAAAACTAGGGTAAAAAGCTGCATTTCAATGAAAAAGTACAAAAC
>CM060865.1:29494045-29529045 GCA_030737845.1 Acorus calamus | reverse complement strand
CACATTTCTTAACAAGTTGTCTTGCAAATTCCTCCAACTCACTAGGGAAACTCCCACTGGTCTTACTGAATGCCCTTCTGCAGAATAGGGCCCATGCCTCCTCTTCCTTTAGGGGCAGCAATTTGAGAACAAAATCTTGCGACGCTAGCTTTAAAGCTAAATTATAGTCACGGGTAGTATATAACATTTTGCTTCTACACGTGCTATCCGGAAAAATATGATGAATATCATCCCAACCATCGACAGACCATACACCATCAAAGATAATAACGCACCTTTCCTTCTGCATATGATCATGGATCATTTGGATCAGGTCCTTGCGATCTATCTTAGTAGGAACCAGTGTTTCCTGTGGGAAGAACTGAGAGAAGATGCTTTGCAGAATCTCAACAGTACTGTGGGTTGGGGAGACGGTTATCCATGCACGGAATTCAAATTTCATCCTTATTTCTTGGTGATGGTAAACTTGGCGTGTTAATGTTGTCTTGCCAGGAGCGGAGGTGGGGCGTCCGGGGGTTGTGGCACTTGGTGGGCGTGTTACAGCTGTGTTATACTTTATTGCTTTATCTATGTTTTACTCTTCTTTTCTTCTCATCCCATTCAGCCATGTTCATTATCACTTATGAAATTGAATATGACTACATTTCACTCAAAAAAAAAATGTTGTCTTGCCCAATCCACCCATTCCTTGCACCGCGATTGCCCTGCATTCGTCCTTGGCCAACCAATTGATTAGGGTGGTTATGTTCATGTCCATTCCGATATAAATGGCATCGTCCCATACTTCTGTCGTATGCTCGTTCAAGGGGCTCTTCATCCCACCTAATAACTGTTCTAGCTCAAATCTTATAATTTTCATTCTTATAGAAACATAATCTCCATAGACGACGTTCTTCAAGTGCCGGATTAACTTCTTCGGAAGTCGAGATACGCTGCCCTCAGACTCATAATGGAGATCACCAAACTCGTCAATGAGGTCGCTGAGACGGTGCACAATTCTCACCACTTCATCCTCCCAGAGAATCCTCGCCCCAATTTGATCTGTGCCAAATATCAGTTGTGTCATCTCCTCCAGCAATTTCTTTATATTCTGCAATTCCTTAAACCTTTGCGATTCGACAGATAGAACAACGTCTATCTTCTTGATCAAATAACCAACCAGATCATCTTCCATGATTTTGCTCTCCAGAGACTCCTCTCCCCACTAATTTCTTCTGCTGCTCTCCCACCCTTGACTTGTGGAGAGTGGAGACGATGATAATAGTTCTCAGGGGAGGGAAATGTTGGGATTTCAATAGAACTCCAAAATCCTGGAGCTCATGCGGATCCAAGAAGAAAAGAGAAGAATGTGTGTACCTGTGCCCATTATTTTGAAGATGTTGATGGTAGGTCTTCTGAAGTCAAACCACTCTCTTAAGCCTTCCCTCAATGAGATGAGCATGAGAAAGATAAATTAATGTTGAATGGCACATCAACCACAGCTTCTGTCCATGCCCTTAAACATTAAAAATAATGGGAGATCAGAAATGAAAGCCCTTTTATATACGAGGATAACGGTACATGCAGGACTATTTTCAGCTCGCATTCTAGTTTAAACGTGTTTCGGTTATTTTGTATCGTCTCATATGAGTCTAAAGTTGAAGTTAAAAAAAAAATTGTCACCGTACTCTTATATAAATGACCCAATTTCTGGTTTTATCCATTATAATGATGAAATTACAATGGGTCCGTCTCCACACAAAATTGAACGTGTATTATATTCACTTAATACATGTGTAAATAAATGTGTATTAGAGATGTGTTATTTAATTTTATCAAAATTAAATCATAACTTAATAGGTATAATCAATATCACTCATTCTTTATTTGACAGTGTCTAATAATGTGATCACCTCAAAGAAAATTTTATAAACAAGAAAGGATTCATGTAATTATCTTTGGAAAAGTCGGCTAGCATTTTCTCTTTGTAAAGAATGATTAAAGATCAAATCATTTGAGCACTAATTTTCAAAAAAAAAAAAAACTTTCCCTTCTCCTTGTAAATAGAAATATGTGATTGGTACATATAATAAAACCCTACTAATCTTCATCATTGAAAAAATTCTCAATTGTGTGAATTGGTTTGCTCCCGCTCTTCTTGAATATGTCAGAGTTTCCACTAGATCAAATCTGTCACGATCTCTTTTAATAAACACTTTATGAGATATTTGGAATAAATTAAAAAGATAATTAGGCATGAATTATGAATTGCATTTGCATTTGCATTTGCCTTTTCTTTTGCATATATCATATTTCATATTGCGTATTTTGTATTTCGTATACGGATAAGACACAAGACACTGTCACAATTACGGGTATGAGTATGGATAGGTAAATAGAAAAATAATTTTTGAAACATTTGATTTTCACAATGGTTGTGACTTTTAAAATTTTAAATGTTAGTCGTAATTGGCATAATCGAAAAACACCTACTATAATTGATGCGTGTAATCGAAAAATGTTACACCTCCAATATAATTTCTTTGAGCCTATAAAAAGTTTTCCTTGGCTGAGAAATAGAGCAGTATGTGAAAAATTTAAGTGTTTCAGTAGAAATTCCTCTATTAAATTTTTTTTTCCTTTTTTTTTTTACGAACAAGTGTACGACCAGTTCAATTTCTTTTCATGCTTGCACGTAAAAGAAAACAGCGAGGGTTGAGTGGTTTATCTTGGGAACAGATCGTTGAAAACCATGTGCAATTGAGGTGGCATATTCTATTCTGAGGCAGCGTTACCACATGATTTCATTCCAGGCTCTCTTAAATCCCTATCTTCTTATTTTATTGTTCTCTATTTTTGTCTTATAATGGAATTATTTATCCAACATTTAATTGGGGTGATAAACAATAAATATGTTTGGGGATATTTAAATATATTTTGAATGTTTAAATAGTGGATTATATAAGGGTAGTCAAATTATTTTATATTTTAAAATTGTAAACAAAAATTTTTCATGTAGATTTTTTAAAATTTACTGATTTGAGTTCTTCTCATGGTTAGATGATTTTTTAAAATTATTTTACATACACAAAACTCTTTTTCTTTATGGAAAATAAATATTGATAATTTATATTGATAATTTTCCATGCAACACTGGGTCCCTCATCGTTCACCAGGACATCAAAAGTCCATTGGTGGGGACAGGCTCATGTTGTCGTATGTCTTTCAGAGCTTCAATTTTATTTATATTTCTAGGAAAAAATCCAAATAACCCCCCTACAAACTGTTAGAAATAAATATGACCCTAACCAGAAGTTGACCCAAATCACTGAGCGCTTCATCTTCTCTGCACCATATCATTTGATACCAGGTCTGTAAACATTTCAAGCCAGTCACAAGTCAACCAAAAAAAGGAAACTCTTGTTCCATAAACAATGATCCATTTTGTGTATTGCACTTTGGGCACACGTTGATTGCAATATTGCGGAGTTTGCGGACTTCGGGCACACGTCGATCTTCTTGGACAATCGATCAATGTAAGTAGTCCATCTTCTTCAGTAGAGTCTATGAACACAACTTTCCACCATAAATAGAGAACACATTCATTTATGTTTAGGAACAGAAAATAATCAACTTTTGTAGATCACAGATTGGACAAACAATGATTCTATAAGCTGAGACCATGGAGGGGATCGACTGTCGATCGTATTTTCAAAGAGATCCCTGGACCCTGCTTCTAACTGTAAGCACTCAAATTTCTTTCAATGATGTTTGAGCAATATTTTTTTCACTACCTAAAAAGAAAAAAGAAATAAAACAGAGAAGGAAAAGAAATGATCTTTTCTTGCTTTCTCAAGAGAAAATAAACAATTAAACATATATTTGAGCAATTACTCAGTAATTGCTGAAAAACAAAAAAAAATGTCTTTTATAATGCATATTCATACTGAGCAGGCAAATAGTGATTCTAGTGGAGCAGAGATCATGCAAAGAACAACTGTGTAGATCACATTAACAAAGTGTATCACATCTCTAATTGTAAGTACTCAATCTTCTCCCTTGGCAATTGAGAACTAAATATTTTCATTATTAGAAAGTATGAAAAAATGATCTTTGCTTATTTTCTATAGAGAAGCAGCAGACATGGCAGATGCTGTTGTTTCATTCCTTGTGGTGAAGGTCGGTAACCAACTCATTGAAGAAGTGGACTTCCTTTATGGAGTGTCCGATCAAGTGAATAATCTCCAAAGTGAATTCAAGCTGCTACAACGGTTCTTAAGCAAAGCCAATATGAGTCACAACAATGATGAAGTCATGAATGAATGGTTGAAGCAACTGCGTGATGCTGCGTATGAGGGGGAGGACATCATCGATGACTACATCCTACAAAATGAGCGCCGCATTCGAAGGAGGTCTCACTTAAAACGTGTAGTCCTCTCATTGCATGACATGTCTGCCCATCGAAGGGTTGGCAAGTCGATCGTTGCTGTCCAGGAGGACCTTCCGATGATCTTTAGCAATAAGGACCGTTATGGCATTAACATAACACGAGACCATGTTTCGATCAAGGCCTTAGAAAAGAGGAAGCGGAGAGATTTCAATCCAGAGATCGATGACGATGAGATTGTTGGATTTGATGATGATGCAAGGCGGGTAGTGCGACAGCTCACTGCACTGGGAGATGAGCTCCGTGTCGTCACTATCGTTGGAATGGGAGGCCTGGGCAAGACCACCCTTGCAAAGAAGGTGTACAATGTCCAGATGGGATTTGAATGTGTGGCGTGGATCTCCGTAGGCCAGAACTGTCAGGAAGTGAATCTCTTGCGGCAATTGATCAAGAAGACCATCTGCTGCGATCCTGAAGAGTTGAAGAAGATGGAAAGAGAAAATTTGGAAGAAAGTCTCAATGAGTATTTGAAGAACAAGCGATTCTTCATTGTTATGGACGACGTTTGGGAAGATGGACTATGGGGCTCTATAAAACCAGTCTTTCGAGACATCAGAAATGGGAGCCGTATATTGTTCACATCCCGCTCGTACAGCATTGCCAAGGCAGCCGATCCCAACGAAGATCCGTACCAATTGCGTTTCTTGAATGAAGATGAGTGTTGGGATCTTTTCAATAAGAGAGTTAGTTGTCCAACAGACTTGGTGGATATGGGTAAGCCATTGGTGGAGAAGTGCAAAGGATTGCCTCTGGCGATCATTGTTTTAGGTGGGCTTCTGTCAAAGAAGGCATGTAATGCTTTAGAGTGGAAGAGAGTCCTCGACACATTAGACTGGAGGTTCGACCCGACCACGAAAGATTGCCGTGAAGTGCTTGCTCTGAGCTACCGGGACATGCCGGATTACTCGAAGGCTTGCTTCCTCTACTTGGGTCTCTTCCCAGGGAACACTGAGATCCGATCAAGCAAGCTTAAGTTGCTTTGGATCGCTGAGGGGTTTGTGGCAGGGAACACAAGGAAGAAGCCAGAGGACATTGCAGAGGAGTATCTGGAGGAGCTCTATGAAAGAAGCTTGATCCAAGTGGCATCCAAGAAGTCCTGTGGAAGATCGAGGACTTGCGGGATCAAGTCTTGCCGCATCCACGATCTCCTGAGGGACTTGGCAATCGCTTTGTCCAATGAGTTTGAGTTCCTTAGCGTGTTCGGAAACCAAGATACTGAATTCCCACCAAAGGCACGCCGCCGTCTCTCCATCCATGGTGATGTCAGCAATGAAGTTCCTCTTCACAAATCTTCACCGAGCTTGCGATCCCTCCTGTGTTTCTATCAAATGCAGTGAAATCTGATTCCACTAGTCGAAGGTTTGAGGTTCCTCAGGGTGATTGATGTGCAGGACGTCGATATTGGGGTCTTGCCCCCAGAGGTAGGGAGGTTGATCCACTTACGGTTCTTGGGGTTGAAAAACACTAATCTTGAGAGCCTCCCTTCCACTGTGGGAGACCTCTTCAATCTGCAAATGTTCGACATAAGATCGAATGGAAAGTTAGAAGTGCCAGCCTCAGTTTGGAAGTTGAAAGAATTGAGGCATTTCTATCTGGATTGGTGTTCACCTAAACAGATCGAAGGTTTTCCAAATATTCAGATGCTAAATGGTATCGCTGCTGGTGGCTGGATAGAGAAAAGCCTGGTTAAACTTACCACCCTCAGTCGATTGGCCATTACTAAAGTTTCATCCAACCATATGAGTGCGTTAGCTACTGCGCTTCCTCGGCTTGGACGCCTTAGATACTTGGCACTGAAAACAGAAGGGCAGTCTCCTGTACTGACCAACTTGCGATTCTGTGATCTTCAAGATCTCTACTTGTTAACTTTGTTTGGGCAACTAGGGAGGCTACCAAACAACTTCCCTCCAATACTGATGAAGCTATCACTGCGTTCATCGTGGCTTGTTGATGATCCACTGCCTATTCTTGGACAACTACAAAGCCTTGAAAGCCTGAAACTACTAAAAAATTCTTACGCTGGGACACAAATGGTCTGCCCTTCTTCGTGCTTTCCAAAATTGAAGTTCTTGACCTTCGATGGACTTGACAATCTGGAGGTGTGGGAAGTCAAGCATGGTGCAATGACTTGCCTCAGACACTTGGTTGTCTCTAAATGCAAAAAACTGAAGATGCTTCCGGAGGGATTAAGGCATGCAGATTCTCTCCAGGAGTTGGAGTTAGCTGGGATGCCAGACTCATTCAGAAACAGGGTTCAGCAGGATTTTGGGGAGGAGTGGCGAAATATCCATCGCACGACTTCCATTATTTTGCACATTCGGTGAACCAACTCCTTGTTAGTTCATGAGGTACTGTTAACTTTCTTAAAATTTACTCCCTATTTCTTTCTAACTCATTCACTGACATACAGGGGAGGGGTGGGGGAGGAGGTTCATGTTAATGGTAATAGTTTGATCATGGAATCCATATAGTTTTCAGGGAAACAAATTATGGGAAGCATGGGTACTAACTTTGGAATTGATCAAAATGTAGGCATGTAGCACTTATCATCAATTGGTCTAAATCTTTCTCTAATGATTAACTGGTTCTACATAGATGTCTATTTTCAATCACATTTGATTTGTGATCGCCTTATCCTTATTTGTTGAGAAACTTGAGCATTATAATTCTCATATATCAATATTATCAAGCTTATGTTCTTAATGCACCGTCCTTTTGTTCTTTAAGTTTTTCATTGTTCAATATATTACTGCAATGTTATATATGTATGTTAGATTCCCAGAATTTCTACTGAATTTTGTTTTCAAACTATGCATTGTAATTACTCTGTTTCTGTAGGTGAGATGGCTTCTTTATTAGGAGGGCATAGAAGGAACCTCCAGAGCTTCAATAGTTACTCGATCTTCTCTTGGTAGCAGATCATCAGAACTGCATGATTTCCTATGTACTTTGTTTATCGTAAGTCATGTCAATTTATTTTGTGTTGGAAGTGGAAATATGTATTTGAATTAACCTTCTTTGAAAATCATGCAGATGAACTCTTTCCATTAGTATATTGTGCTTTTCTATTTTACACAAATAGTGTCAGTAGAACTTCAGGATTTGAGTTTATGATATAGACATACAAATTTTAGACCTGAAGAACAGAATCTTCTTGTGAGTTTGAGGTTTGCATATTTCCGGTGAATTGAACAATGTTCTTGCTCATGTTTTTTCATATAGAGAAGACTATTTTCTCCTATCTCAAGCATGTAACAGTGCATTTATACTTGCACAGAAGAATTCAAGCATCAACTTTTCTTTTCTTTTTCTTCAGATACAAAACAGTTCTCATAGAATCAACAACTTCATCTCAATTTTCTTCTCTCACAAGCAAATAATGGTGCATTTATAAAAAGTAAAAAAATGATTTGACTTCATGACCCCACTCATTTAATTCCAGTGGAGGCTGCAATATCAATACCAACTCATTTCTAGCTATTCTAGCGTAACTATATTATTCTATTCCATGCAAACTCACACCTATTTTAGTCTCATTCATCCCTATTCCTATCTATTCCAGTATTATTCCTCTATCCAAACAGGCCATTAGTCTTCTCTATTTTTCAATTCAGGCATCAAACTCTTTATCTTTTCTTTTTCTTCAAATAAAAAACAATTCTAAACATACAATCAATAATAATTTTATCTCAATTTTCTCCTCTCTCAAGCAAGTTATACTACATTTGTCATCCATGATTCATTAATATGGTGGATTTAATTTCCTGTTCCCTCTGTTTTCCTACACTCTGCGTTTACTCACAGGTAGGACTTAATTGTAACTACATCTTGTGCTCTTTGTACATATTTAGAAAGAACTGCATATTTTGGATTTACATAAAAAAAAAAAGGGAAATGATTCACATGCCCTAACTTATAGACCCCAAGTAAGTCCCATATGCATAATATCTGTTTTACCCTTTTTATGGGTTTTTTTATTCGGTAACTGTTCCCATAATCAAGGAGACAATTATAATTACTCCTTTCCACCTATATAGAACGAGTAATGACAGTGACAATAAATCTTTTCCATTTATAATTCAGGTTTCTTTTTTTGTTTTTGGATTCATTCCATTTGAATTATTTATACATTCAGAATCAATAATTCATTTCTTTTTAAAAACACCATTATTGTTTTTAAAAAACACATAGTAGAAGATCGAATTTTTTTTGAAGATCCATCAACCACTGATTTGATTTGAACGATTTTGATTATCGTTTTAATGTCTGTTGATTCAAGTGTGTCTTTTTTATTTGTTTGGTTATGCAATTGAGGTCTACTCATCTGATTTTTACATTTTTTTTGTTGAAAATGGTGTTTGATGTTAAATTATTTTTTATTGGCATGTTCGTTTTTTTTAAAACAATCTAAAACAAATCATTTTCATTCATTTAAACATTTTACTGTGGAGTGAAGTTCATATTAATAGTTATGTGTACAACATTTATAAGTCAGTTACATGTTAAACTATTTTGATAATATGTAATATTTTACAAAGTTAGTTACATTTATGAATGTAACTGATTTTTACTATATAAGTCAGTACTTGAAACTGATACTAAAGTCTACATTCACAAATGTAACTGATCTTTTTTGTGAATAATTGATCGATTTGGCTTATTGTTTTCAATGCCTGTCGATTTAGGTGTGACTTTTCTTATTGTTTATTCTTGCTCTAGTTACAATTTTTTTCTTCAATTTGGTGTTTGATATTAAATCTGACAGTCTTTGATCTGTTTTTTTTTTATAATTTTTTCTTTGAATATGACGTTTGATGTTAAATTTATTTTTTTGGAGGATTTATAGAGTTTTGATATTGTATTGGGGTGTGGTTGTGTAACATTTCAAACTAATTTGAACATTTATGCATTATATTTTGTAAGTCAATTATATTTTTGAAATGTAATTAATGCTTATATGTTTTATATAATAAAAGTCAATTACATTCACAAATGTAATTAAACTTTTTGTGCAATAAGTTACAATCACAAAATGTAACTGAGTCATGGTGGAGTTCAGAGAAGGACTGAAAAGGTAGCCAAACCACCTCTCATATGATAGATGGCGGCGAGAGAAATCCAGGGGTGGTGACGCCGGTCGCTGGAGATGAATAGGTCGGCCGAAATGATTTTTTAAAGTGGCGAATGTCTATAAAAATACTGGTTAGATATATTGGGATGTGTTTAGGAGGAGGACCGGAAAAAAAAAGGTTTTGGTGTAATTCAAATAGGAGTAATTTTATTTTTTTTCTTTTTTATAATTTTATAAAAGTTAATTAAGAAACCAATCGTATATTGACATCTAATGGGGCTTGTGGTTGTGACCTAAATAATGAGGCATGAGTAGCAAGCAGGAGTCAAAAAAAAAAAAAAGAAGTGATTTTTTTATTTATGTGATTTTTTGGTTTCCAGTGAAATGCATGTTTAATGACTTGGACCCGGACGCATGCGAGCCCAGGGTCATCTCCATCGGTCCATACCACAGGCAAGCAGAAGCTCCAGGCGATGGAGAGGCACACAGAGTCTAGTACAGTAACACACACAATCTATATAGGTTAATCAATCTGGTTTTTGATGGACACAAGATACATATCCATGGAAGTATGTACTCTATAAACATTTGTGGGCCTCATCAAATGAATGCAAGTGGCTGTTCATAGAATATAACATGCCAGTGGATGAACGTGGCCCTAACTAATTTTGTAGCAAGAAGGAATCTTGCTGGCTCTTCAAAAGAAAATTACAGTTTAGCTTAAATGTTGATATTTAAAGCTACATTTTCTTTATGGGAAATAAATACAGATAAATCCAGTTAATTATAGCCATTATTGGGCATGGTGTCTTTTAGAACTTCAATTTTGTATAACAAGGTTAAAATTTTAACTAAAGAATCACTCTGCACTTCACCTTCTTTCACCATTACATTCGATCCACTGAAAGTATCTACTCTGTAAACATTTTCAAGCCAGTCACACCATGTAATAGCAGCTTAAACAAAGTATGTTCACACTAAGCCCCCGTTTGGAACGGGGATAATTTTTATTCTAGGGTATAGATTTATCCAAGTATAAATGAGTATAAATAAGGATAAAGTGATTTTGTGTTTGGTTGTATTTTGAATTATTCTCATTGGTAAACGTAAGAATAAATGTTTTGTTGTTTGGGTAAAATGTGAATAAAGTATGGATAAGGATTTATAAAAGGTAAAAAAGTAATGATGTTGATTTGACAGGTGATTTATAAGAGGTGATGACAGTTGATTTGACAGTGGGCCCACATATTCTTTAGGTGGAATAACCTAGGATAGCTTTTATTCTAAGCTCATGTTTGGATTGGGGATAAGGCCCCCGGATAAACCCGGATAACCCCGGATAAAAAATTTCACTCGTTTGTTTACCCAAGATAACCCCGGATAAATTATGTCAGAATAAACTAAGATAAAGTGGCATATGGATTCCAATCAACCCCTGGAATTAAAGTTATCCATGGTTATTCCACCCAAAGAATATGTGGGCCCACTGTCAAATCAACTGTCATCACCTCTTATAAATCACCTGTCAAATCAACTATCATTACTTTTTTACCTTTTATAAATCATTATCTATACTTTATTCACATTTTACCCAAACAATAAAACATTTATTCTTACGTTTACCAACGAGAATAATTCAAAACACAACCAAACACAAAATCACTTTATCCTTATTTATACTCACTTATGCGTGGATAAATCTATACCCTAGAATAAAATCTATCCCCATTCCAAACGGGGGCTAAGGGTTGATTGGAATTCCTATACCACTTTATCAAGGTTTATTCTGACATAATTTATCTGGGGTTATCCGGGGTAAACAAACACCTTCAAATACTTATCCGGGGTTATCCGGGGGGTTATTCTCGTTCCAAACGGGGGGTAAAGGATGTTAGCTAGGCGTGTAGGGGCAATATTGACATTTACAAGTTTTAAATCATTATCCACAATTTCTTCTCCGGTTATTCACATTTTATTCCTAGTAAACCAAACACCAAAAACTTACGTTTTCCCATGAGAATAACAGAAAACACGAATAAGTAGAAAATCTCTTACTGTAGTGGAGCTATTATCTATACTGGTTTAACAATATATCCATAACAACCCAATTCAGTGTTTTATTGTGGGTAGGGATACTATGGTCATTTTAAGGTATCATTTTAAAATTGAAATTTTTAGTTTTAAATCCCAGTAAACTATAGGATTTAACAATCAATAATGATTCCCAGGCCCCAATTTTCCAGGCCCCAAATAGGTCTCATGAGGTAGCATCAAGACATTATCCATTATACTCTTTTTTTATTATTTCCTTATAAAGTGGTTTTTCGATTATGATTTACCGATTTTTTAATGATTTGTTCTTTATTAAATCTTTAAAAATTCCCCTCACTCAAATTTTATAATAAAAAATTCAGATTAAACAAATCAATAAATTCCCTTTAAGTCCTCATCGTCTTCACCTCACTCAAAACAAAACAAAAAAACCTTCTTTTTCGCGATTGCACCGGAACTCCGATTGATTAATACTATTGGTGTTTGGTGTTTCGTGTAACGATAGAAAGAAGATGAAATATCAACAGCCTCTCAATGACCTCCATTTACTTATCCAATGACTCTTTCTTTTATACCGGTGACTGATTGGGGGCGGTTATTCCGACCCCACCACTTCATCCACCCACCCCCTTTTCTTTTTTTTTTTTCTTTTTTTTTTTGTGTTTCTAACCCACCCCTCTCCCTCCCCCTCCCACCACCACTACCTCCCTCTCCCACCACCCCATCACCACCTCCCCCTCCTCCCTCCGCCGCCTCCAAGACCCCTCCCACCACCACCACCTCCGAGACGCCGCCGACCTATGAGTGGAGGTCTCGGAGGCGGCGGAGGGCGTGGTGGGGTGGTGGGAGGGGGAGGTGGTGGTGGTGGGAGGGGGAGGGGTCTCGGAGGCGGCGGAGGGAGGGGTCTCGGAGGTGGTGGGTCTCGGAGGCGGTGGGAGGGGGAGGTGGTGGTGGTGGTGGTGGGAGGGGGAGGGGTCTCGGAGGCGGCGGAGGGAGGGGTCTCGGAGGTGGTGGTGGTGGGGGGGGGGTGGTAGGAGTGGTGGTGGTGGTGGTGGTGGTGGGTCTCGGAGGCGGTGGGAGGGGGAGGTGGTGGTGGTGGTGGTGGGAGGGGGAGGGGTCTCGGAGGCGGCGGAGGGAGGGGTCTCGGAGGTGGTGGTGGTGGGAGGGGGAGGGGGAGGTGGTGGTGGTGGGAGGGGGAGGGGTCTCGGAGGCGGCGGAGGGCGTGGTGGGGTGGTGGGAGGGGGAGGTGGTGGTGGTGGTGGTGGGAGAGGGAGGGGTCTCGGAGGTGGTGGTGGGAGGGGTGGTGGTGGTGGTGGTGGTGGGAGGGGTCTCGGAGGCGGCATAGGGAGGAGGGGGAGGTGGTGGTAGGGTGGTGGGAGGGGGAGGGGAAGGGGTGGGTTGGAAACATAAAAAAAAAAAGAAAAAAAAAAGGGGAGGGGTGGGTGGATTAAGTGGAGGGGTTGAAATATCCGTCCCCTGACTGATTTCCTTTTTTTATATTCAAATCTCTTTTTCTATACTAATAAAAGTTTGAATTCAGGGTGCAGCGGTTATCTATAAGTCCCTATCCATTCTATGATGATTTACCTACCCATCAATGTCAACGGAAGCAAAGCCACCAGCTCTCTCATCCTTCAGTGTCAGGTACCTAGTTTTTCAATACGTGGTTTCTAAAATCAAATGAAATGGCCTTCCTTGTCCACAGTTTTGGTTCTTCCCAGAGTCCATAGTTACAAAAGACGAATAAATAGAATTTTATTGTAACAATGAATGAATATTGTGATTTGATTCGAAAGAGACACATTTAAGCAATACACAATTTTTGTTATTTTGTTACATTTGAAATGTAACAGTATTGTAAATGTGTGTATTGTTTTTGTATTTACATTTGAAATGTAACAGTCTTGGAACTATATAATGTTATTTATGCGACACTGTTATATTCTGTTACATTCGTAAATGTATATTATTGTTGCATTCGTAAATGTAACATTCAATCGCATACAGATAATGATTTATATTTGTTATATTTTTGTAACACTGTTACATTCTGTAACAGTTATAATCATAAAAAAAACTAGAATGAATTTTTTTTGTTATTTAGGTAATTTTGGTGTAATTTAGATAAGTTTTGGTGTAATTTTGATGAAAAACAATTTATGTGATTTTTGTGTAAGTTAGATAAGTTTTAGTATAAAATTCATAAGAATTTTAAAAATGTAAATTTTGATATAGGCAAATTTTAGAGAGATATATTTTTTAAAATAGGCAAATTTTAAATTAGGAAAATTCAAATTAATGTGAAATATTAATAAGAGAAAAAAGAGGGATTTGGGTTAATTGGATCTATTTTTAATGAATGGCATATCTGTATTTTGCTATTTTATCCATTTTTAAAAGTCAACAAGCCAACCAATAAGGTGATGACACCTCATGTGGCCTGTGAATGGGGCCTATGAGTTGGGGCTTGAGTATCACCACTCTTTAGCAATCGATCTCTCATTTCTTTATATTTAGGTTTTACTTTCAAAATATGTACAAAGAGTATAAGATGTAGTTACAATTAAGTCTTACTTGTGAGTAAAAGCAGAGTATGTAGGAGAACAGAGGGAACAGGAAATTAAATCCACCATATAAATGAAATCATGGATGATAAATGCACTATAACATGCTTGAGAGATGCTAAACGGACCACCACCCAACATCATTTTTTTTTTGGAAAGTTAGCGTAAGTGCAATCATTGTTTAAAGAACGAATCGCATAAGACTAGATGGCCCAATATGCACTCCAAACCGGTACATGTGGTCTATTTGCGACCGCTTATGTGACCGGAGAAGATCTTTTTTATTTTATTGAGAGCGCACATGATTTGAATATAAAATTTTGGGGTCCTCTATTTTATTGAATGATAGTCTTTAGATAGTTTTTATGCTTTCACTTGAATGTTAGTGTTGTTTTAGAAGTTTTATAGCTTAGAAAGTTTTAGCTCTCTATTATTTTTTTTACTTACTTTCTATTTTTTTAAAAATCATACATAAGTTTATTTCCCTATCCACTATCAACTATACATTTGATCAAAGACCTAGGTTAATAGCTTATGATGCTTTATAGATTTGTACTTAAAAAACTGATGTAGACTTATTTTTATTGCTAAATTTTTTTTTCTAATTTGTGAGCAAAGCCCTTTGTTATAAATTATTAACAGATCTACATATTTATCTTATTATCTATTGTTTGAACATAGTCATATATCTTTTTATTAATAAAAATATAAAATCGCATATACTCCCGCATATCGCATATATTCTATGCAATACTCTAGCTGCACGCAAACCGCATACCGCATTTTTAAACATTGCGCGCAATCCTCACTTTTTATATATATATATAAAGATATACATTGTACTTTTCATAAAAATGACGTATATAAATTATAATGAATTATATGACACTAAACAAGACTGTATGTAATAACACCTTTTTTATTATATAAATAGCGGAAATTTTTTATTATAAATTTCTGTTGTCAACCATTTTGAAATATCAGTCCAAAAACCCTGACATCCGACATCTGAAAACTGTAATGTAAGAGTTGGTATTAATATGGTAGATTTCAATTCAAGCATAAACAAGTCCAAGTGATTTCTTTGAATGGTTGGTTTCACCTGAACTGAATCTTCTTTGAAAATATCTAATTTACATGTTTTTGATAAATACATAGATATATACATATTAAATGTATAAAAATATCATTTACAAACCATCATAAATTGACCGTGGGTACCAAACCAACATGAGAGGGGAAACTGTCCCACTAGGCATGCATTGCTTCCGCCGGTGCATATTTCATTAGATGAGGAATATTATTTTTTTTAAAAAAATGTAAACTGTATTTAAAGCTTGAAACTGAGCTGAGTCTAACATTTTTGTTTATGTATTTACCTTTTGAATAAGCTTATAAGGCTCTCCTCTATCTTGATGTGTTCTGACCCAACTAATTTTCCATAAAATAAAATCAAATGACACATTAGTTTTGAAATGGTGGAATTGAAATTGGGCTGGTAAAAAAGTGGTGATACACTCAGTCCGTTTTGAAACTAGTGTGGACTGTAATTGTGGCTGCATAAGGGGTTGGACATTTCATTTTCCCAGTTAAAAATACCTTCGAAACTCTTGCTTTAGGAGCAATTTTATGTTTTTAAATTAAGGGCAGATTTGGTGGAGTGTTTTGGCTGCGGTGGAGTTGGTGACAGCCGACTGATGTGAACACCCAGACAAACATGTTTTTTTACACTTGCACTGAACACACCAAAAGAGCTTTTTGTATTCCCATTTTGTTGTTTTGGCCTGAGTTTCCCGCCTCGCGAAAACATTGCTTCGCCTACCACAGTGTTGACACACCACGGACGCCCACCACTCCAAATCCAAACGGACCCTAATTCTCTATCTACCCCCAATCTAATATATAGTAGGTTAAGTTATTATACATTAATTCAAGAAAAATCCAGAAAATATGCATTTAGTAGTATTTAATTATATTCTTTTATAAAATATTTGTTGAATTAAAGGAGTACATATTTAACAAACTATACCATTGTTAAATGTATTAGAGGTCATTTAGTCATTTCAATACCCTTTCCAGTATTGTAAATATTAGGTACAAACCCTCATAACATCAAGGGTTCATTCTCTTCAATTCCTTATTCTGACATGGTCTTAGGGCCCGTTTGGATAGAGACATAAGCTATTCTAGGGTTTATACCTATTCTAGGAATTGTTGACTTTATCAGTAGAATAAGTGATTTTCTGTTTGGTTGTGTTTTAAATTATTCTCATTGGAAAACGTAATAATAAAGTGAATGTGTTTGGTTGATGAAGAATAAAATGTGAATAAAGTGTAAAAAGTTGATTTGACATGTGAGCCCCATTGATGTATAAGAGGTGTTGACAGGTGATTTGAAATGAATGATGAAAAAAAACAGTGGGACTCACTTATAATTGTTGTTGGAATAGGCTAATTCTATGGAAAATGAAGGATTACTATACCCCTTTATTATTTGTTATTCCAACATCCAAATACCACCTTATTTCCCTCACACAAACACATTTTTTTCCCTATTCCCTGCCTATTCCCACCTATTCCTTCCCTAACCCTCTACCCAAATAGTCTTCACCTCAAAAATCTTAGATCCACAAGGGCTTCTATTTCTCTTCCCCGCTCCGATTGAGAAGTCTTCAATTGGAGCGGAGGAAGACTTTTGTTTGCAAGATTGTCGATGCTTCACCATCGGTCAATCCTCATAGAACTCTTCTACTTGCCATTACATTTATTCTGCAAAGACAAAAATCAAGCGGAAAGCTTCAAATACAACACATCTGACATTTATTATTGAAATTGTGCTATCCACATGGAAGCAAACACTTGACACACAACTAACGGCAAACACTTGACACACAACTGATGACATAACTTCTTAAAATAACAGCCAAGGAGGGAAATTCAAGATGAATGGTGAGCAAACGAATACAACGAAGTATACGTTTGCAAGAAGGTAAGCACGATGACGAGAATGGCGGCCGCGAGCTTGATGATAGACCAAGGACTGTTGAAGTAGTTTTGCACCAACATGGCGCGCCATCGCGCTAACATGACGAACCACTTGTTCCACTTCGATCCGCAGTGCTCGTTCACCTTGTAGGACAGTTCATTGAGGTAGCTCATCCAATTGTTCGCGAAAACCTCAGTGCACAACTCGTTGAACAGACGCGCCACCTCGACTTCATTGCTCTTCCCTATCCTCAGAATCCCCTCGCTTTTTAGCGCCTTCACGTCGCCCGGCGTCTTGATCAGGCTCTCCATGAACACGGCGTAGTAGGTTATGTGGTCCATCGTGTTCGGGTAGCATTGCTCAAAAGCAATGAGGTTCCTAAAGATGGGGAAGGTGTTCTCATAGATGCACAGGACAGGGATCTCCATGACCCCATTGTTAAAATTGATATCAATGAAGCTGCCCTGCCTTTTCGGCTTGAACACGATGCCCGCCTCCTTTTGCTCCGTCGCGCTTAGCATCCACCCTGTCCCCGATGGCCATGGTAGCTCTTGCTTCCGTTTGCTATCTTGGCGGAAACAGGGAAGGATGTTTTTGGCGCCTCGTGAGGTGGGTCGCTTGTTGGGTCTCGCAAGCCAAGGATGGGTTGGGGGTTTACTTTTTCTAGGATCCGGAACAAGCAGGATATGAAACAAATGGAGCAAGTGATGGAATTTGGGATTTTGTATCCTCACATAGTATTGGCTCTGATCAATCTTATTCAAGAGATGCGTCGCGAGCTCGAAGAGGGGGATGTTCTTACCTTCCGGAGGGAGGAGCAAATCGAAGAGCACCTCCACGACGAAGAATGGCATCTGGTTCTCGATTTTGAGAAGATCATTGTCCACCAGCTCCAACGCGTATAACAAGTTTTGGATGTCGCCCCTCTCCGGTTCTTCTTCTCCCTCGCGCGGGTCCCACACCCAATTTGCCTGTTTCGCCTCCATCAACCAGCTTTGATGGTTAAGTAACTCACCCAACGCCATGGCCTCACCATGCAATGGCCCCAGCAACATTTTCTGGACTTCCGGTTTCTCACGAAGTAGGACGCCGAGGATGAAGCATCCGTCGAGGAACATCATCTCCGCCAACTCCCTGCTCCCCATCTCGATGCGCTCCGAGTAGCAACTACGCACTCGGCTCTCCAACGCTATCATCTTTTCGAGGCACTCCTCGAGCTTGTTATCATAGCATTTGGAGAGGAGACGGCGCACCATTTGCCATTTGTGCCTCTCCATTGTCCGGAGCTTTGGCTTGCCTCTGTGGTATGGACCGATGGAGACGACACGGGCCTCATAGGCGTCCGGATCAAGAGAGCGGAGGTTGTGGGGGACGGTGAAGATCGAACACTCGTCTTCGCGCCAGCGCTTCTCGAAGGAGTCGTTCAATCTCATTCGGAAAGAATCGGACCATCCTTTGTCGATGGATTTGGGTGGAGTGGGTGGCACTGTTGGATTGCCTTCCACTACTATTATGTTGTCTTCCATGTGTGCTTGAAATCACTCACTCAGAGAAGGATGAATGAGTGATCTCTTGCTTGTGGAAGAGCAATTGCACACATCTTCTTTTTATAGAGGAAATGCTGTTTAAAGATGAAAATTCTTTGCCTTTGATGATGGAAAGTGAGATTCTTGGCTTGCTGATTTTTGGAGTTTCGGATTCCTTGCCATCAACATTTATACTAAAAAAAAGGAAACACTCAAAAAAGATTCAGTTTAGGTGAAACCAATCATCCAAGTCATTAAACAGGGAAAATCCACAATTTGTTTTACTTTCAAAATATGTACAAAGAGTATAAGATGTAGTTACAATTAAGTCTTACTTGTGAGTAAAAGCAGAGTATGTAGGAGAACAGAGGGAACAGGAAATTAAATCCACCATATTAATGAATCATCGGTGATAAATGTGGTATAACATGCTTGAGAGAGGAGAAAATTGAGATAAAATTGTTGTTGATTGTATGTTTAGAATTGTTTTTTATTTGAAGAAAAAGCAAAGAAAAGGAGTTTGATGCTTGAATCTAAAAATAAAGAAGACTAATGGCCTGTTTGGTAGAGGAATAACACTGGAATAGGTTGGAATAGGGATGAATAAGACCAAAACAAGTGTTTGTTTGCATGGAATAAAGGAGTATAATTATAACAAATAAGTTGATATTGAGATTCTAGCCTCCCCCTAGGAATTGAGTAATTCCACACAGTCTATTACATTGGTATAAACTCACATGTCAACTCACATCATCGTCTCTTATAAATCTAGGGGTTCTCATGTCAAATCAATTTTTTTCAGTTTTTATAATTGCACCATTGCCTGAGAGAGGAGAAAATTGAGATATAGTTGATGATCCTATGTTTAGAACTGTTTTGTACATTTAAAAAAAAAGGAGTTTTGATGCTCGAGTGCTTGAGTTGTGTCTGTGCAGTTATAAATACACTATTACATGCTTGAGAGAGGAGAAAATAGGGTAGACTTTAAAGAATCAGAGGGACTTGGTGGAGGTAATCGAAGGGGTGAAAGCATTTCTTCCAGACAGGTTACTTACCTCCTCAAGCAAATCAGCACCTCTTTCCATCTCTTTAATAGGTCGAGGAATAGGATGGAATAGGGGTGAATATATAATCCCAAATAGATGAATATCTTTGCCTTTGATGATGGAAAGTGGGATTCTTGCCTTGCTGATTTTTGGTGTTTCGGATTCCTTGCCACCAACCGTTGTACTAAAAAAAGACACACTCAAAGAAGATTCAGGTGAAACAAACCATCCAAGTCATTAAACATGACCAATAAAAAAAAGTCATTATACATGCATTTTAGTACTGAAAAAGAAAGAAATTAATTCCTTCTTGTCTGTAAATCCAAAATGTGTGTTTATTTGAAAATATGTACAAAGAGTATAAGACATAGTTACAATTTAGTCCTACCTCTGAGTAAAAGCAGAGTATGTAGGAGAACAGAGGGAACAGGAAATTAAATCCACCATATAAATGAAATCATGGATGATAAATGCACTATAACATGCTTGAGAGATGATAAATGGACCACCACCCAACATCAATTTTTTTTTGGGGAAAGTTAGCGTAACTGCAATCATTGTTTAAAGAACGAACCGCATAAGACTAGATGGCCCAATATGCACTCCAAACCCGTACATGTGGTCTATTTGCTATCGCTTATGTGGCCGAAGAAGATCTTTTTTGTTTTTTTGAGAGCGCACATGATTTGAATATAAAATTTTGGGGTCCTCTATTTTATTGAATGATAGTCTTTAGATAGTTTTTATGCTTTCACTTGGATGTTAGTGTTGTTTTATAAGGTTTATAGCTTAGGAAGTTTTAGCTCTCTATTATTTTTTTCCTTACTTTCTATTTTTCTAAACATCATACATAAGTTTATTTCCCTATCCACTATCAACTATACATTTGATCAAAGACCTAGGTTAATAGCTTATGGTGCTTTATAGATTTGTACTTAAAAAACTGATGTAGACTTATTTTATTGCTAAATTTTTTTTTCTAATTTGTGAGCAAAGCCCTTTGTTATAAATTATTAACAGATCTACATATTTATCTTATTATCTATTGTTTGAACATAGTCATATATCTTTTTATTAATAAAAATATAAAATCGCATATACTCCCGCATATTGCATATATTCTATGCAATACTCTAGCTGCACGTAAACCGCATACCGCATTTCTAAACATTGCGTGGAGTCCTCACTTTATATATATATATATATAAAGATATACATTGTACTTTTCATGAAAATGACGTATATAAATTATAATGAATTATATGACACTAAACAAGACCGTATGTAATAACACCTTTTTTATTATACAAATAGTGGAAATTTTTTATTATAAATTTATGTTGTCAACCATTGAAATATCAGTCCAAAAACCCTGACATCCGACATCTGAAAACTGTAATGTAAGAGTTGGTATTGATATGGTAGATTTCAATTCAAGCATAAACAAGTTCAAGTGATTTCTTTGAATGGTTGGTTTCACCTGAACTGAATCTTCTTTGAATGTGTCTTTTTAGTATAAATGTTGGTGGCAAGGAATCCGAAGTCCAACAATCAGCAAGGCAAGAATCTCACTTTCCATCATCAAAGGCAAGGAATTTCATCTTCAAACAGGATTTCCTATATATAAGAAGAAGAAGATGATGAAAATGTGTGCAATTGCTCTTCCACCAGCAAGAGATCACTCACTGACATCCATTATGAAAGGAAAACCAACTCTTGCTCGGCATGTGCATATATCCCAATGAACATGCATGTCTAAGAATGCACAAAGACCAAACCATAGCTCGATATTGAGTCTTTACTAGACACACTCTTGCAAGTGGACTGTGAACTCTAGTCCTTTTGATCAGATTATTACATCGGACAGTATTGTGATTGTAACCCTGAATAGAGGGACACCCTACTAGGAAAAAGAAAAATAAAAATAAAGAGATAGAAGAGAATTCCAAATGGCATTAAATTGGGCAGAATTACCATAGATTAATCTTCATTATACAAAACAACACCATACACCAATTCTTGTAGAATTCTTCTACTTGCCATTACAACACATCTGACATTTATTGAAATTGTGCTATCCACATGGAAGCAAACACTTGACACAACTGACGGCAAACATTTGACAGACAACGGAGGACATAAATTTTCTGAAAATCACAGCCAAGAAGGGAAATTCAAGTTGAGTGGTGGGCAAATGAATACAACGAAGTATACGTTTGCAAGAAGGTAAGCACGATTACGAGAATGGCGGCTGCAAGCGAGATGATCGACCAAGGATTGTTGAAGTAGTTTCGTGCCAACACGGCGCGCCACTTGTTCCACTTCGATCCGCAGTGCTCGTTCACCTTGAAGAACAGATCATTGAGGTAGCTCATCGAATTGTTCACGAAAACCTCAGTGCACAACTCGTTGAACAGACGCGCCACCTCGACTTCATTGCTCTTCCCTATCCTCAGAATCCCCTCGCTTTGGAGCGCCTTCACGTCGCCCGGCGTCTTGATCATCCTCTCCATGAACACGGCGTAGTAAGTGATGTGGTCCATCGTGTTCGGGTAGCATTGCTCAAAAGCAATGAGGTTCCTAAAGATGGGGAAGGTGTTCTCATAGATGCACAGGACAGGGATCTCCATGACCCCATTGTTAAAATTGATATCAATGAAGCTGCCCTGCCTTTTCTGCTTGAACACGATGCCCGCCTCCTTTTGCTCCGTCGCGCTTAGCATCCACCCTGTCCCCGATGGCCATGGTAGCTCTTGCTTGCGTTCGCTATCTTGGCGGAAACAGGGAAGGATGTTTTTCGCGCCTCGTGAGGTGGGTCGCTTGTTGGGTCTCGCAAGCCAAGGAGGGGTTGGGGGTTTACTTTTTCTAGGATCCGGAACAAGCAGGATATGAAACAAATGGAGCAAGTGATGGAATTTGGGATTTTGTATCCTCACATAGTATTGGCTCTGATCAATCTTATTCAAGAGATGCGTCGCGAGCTCGAAGAGGGGGATGGTCTTACCTTCCGGAGGGAGGAGCAAATCGAAGAGCGCCTCCACGACGAAGAATGGCATCTGGTTCTCGATTTTGAGAAGATCATGGTCCACCAGCTCCAACGCATACAACAAGTTTTGGATGTCGCCCCTCTCCGGTTCTTCTTCTCTCTCGGGCGCGGCCCACACCCAATTTGCCTGCTTGGCCTCCATCATTGCTTTATGCATCTTTAGCTCGTCGTTCCCCTCAAAGTTAGCATCCATAGCCCGCTTCAACGAGCTTTGAGGTTTAAGTAACTTGCCCCTCGGCATGGCCTCATCATGCAGTGGCCCCATAAGCATCTTCTCGACATCCGGTTTCTCGCGAAGTAGGACACCGAGGATGAAGCATCCATCGAGGAACATCATCTCCGCGAACTCGCTGCTCCTCATCTCGATGCGCTCCGAGTAGCAACTACGCACTCGGCTCTCCAACGCCATCATCTTTTCGAGGCACTCCTCGAGCTTGTTATCATGGCATTTGGAGAGGAGACGGCGCGCCATTCTCCATTTGTGGTTCTCCATCGTCCGGAACTTTGGCTTGCCTCTGTGGTATGGACCGATGGAGACGACACGGGGCTCATAGGCGTCCGGATCAAGAGAGCGGAGGTTGTGGGGAACGGTGAAGATCGAACACTCGTCTTCGCGCCAGCGCTTCTCCAAGGAGTCATTCAATCTCCTTCGGAGAGAATCGGACCATCCTTCGTCGATGGATTTGGGTGGAGTGGGTGGCACCGCTGGATCGCCTTCCACTACTGTTATGTTGTCTTCCATGTGTGCTTGAAATCACTCACTCGGAGAAGGATGAATGAGTGATCTCTTGCTTGTGGAAGAGCAATTGCACACGTCTTCTTCTTATATATATGGGAAAAACTATTTGAAGATTAAATTCTTTGCTTTTGATGATTGAAAGTGAGATTCTTGGCTTGCTCATTTTTGGAGTTTCGGATTCCCTACCACCAACATTTATACTAAAAAAAAGACACACTCAAAGAAGATTCAGTACTTAAAAAAATCAATTCTTTTTCTTCTTCTTTTTTTTTTTTGGTTTGTAAATCCAAATTTTTTAATTCTTTGAAAATATGTACAGAGAGTATAAGATGTAGTTACAATTAAGTCCAACCTGTGAGTAAAAGCAGAGTATGTAGGAGAACAGAGGGAATATGAAACTATTTCAACAATTATAAAGGAATCATTGATGATAAATGCAGTACTACATATTTGAGAGAGGAGAAAATTAAGATAAATTTGTTGTTGATTGTATATTCAGAATTGTTTTGATATTGAGATTCTAGCCTCTCCATGGGAATTAGGTAATTCCATACAATCTATTACATTGGTATAAGCCCACATGTCAACTCATATCATCGTCTAGGGGGGTTTTCTTGTCAAATCATGTTTTTCAGTTTTTATAAATGCATCGTTACTTGAGAGAGGAGAAAATCGAGATAGAGTTGTTGATTCTATGTTTAGAATTGTTTTGTATATTATAACAACAAAAAAACAAAAAACAAAAGGAGTTTTGATGCTTGAGTTGTTTCTGTGCAGTTAAAAATACACTATTACATGCTTTAGAGGGGAAAACAGAATAGACTTTAGAGAATCGAAGGCTCCTCAAGCAATTCAGCACCTCTTTCCATCTCTTTTATAGGGGCAAATAGGGGGGAATAGGGATGAATAATCCCAAAAAGATTAAATTATTTGCCTCTGATGATGGAAAGTGGGATTCTTGCCTTGCTGATTTTTGGAGTTTCGGATTCCTTGCCACCAGGTCATTAGTACTAAAAAAGAAAAAATCAATTCCTTGAATGTGTCTTCTTAGTTTGGTGGAAAGGAATCCGAAGTCCAACAATCAACAAGGCAAGAATCTCACCTTCCATCATCATGGGCAAACCTCTATAAATATAAAAATACATGTGTGTGTGTGCGCGCACGCGCGTGTGTCTAGAGGTGAGGCCATGCAGCAGGTGCGAACCGTGTATATGCATCTATTATCGAGGTATATGCTTATTTATCAATGCATATACCTCAACAAAGAATATATACACGTGGTTCGCACCTGCTGCATGGTCTCACCTAATCACTCACACACACACACACACAAAAGAAGATGAAAATGTGTGCAATTGCTCTTCCACCAGCAAGAGATCACTCACTGCCATCCATTGTCAACATGAACATGCATGCAGAAGACCATACCACAGCTCGATAGTCTTTACGACACGACCTTGCACTTACCTTTTTGACCAAATTATTACATCAGACAGTTTTGTGAATGTAACCCTGAATATAAGGATTGCCAAATCACATTAAATTGGCCAGAATTACCATAGATTAATCTTCATTATATAAAAAATCATCATACACCGATTCATATAGAATTCTTATAATTCTCATTACATTTATTCTGCAAAGACAAAAATCAAGTGAAAAGCAATCAAATACAACACATATGACATTTATTGAGGTTGTGCTATCCACATGCAACCAAACACTTGAGAAACAACTGATGACATAACTTCTTATAATGACAGCCGAGGAGGGAAATTCAAGGTGCAGGGTGGGCATACGAATACAAGGAAGTATACGTCTGCAAAAAGGTAAGCACGATGACGAGAATGGCGGCCGCAAGCGAGATGATCGACCAAGGATTGTTGAAGTAGTTTCGCGCCAACACGGCGCGCCACTTGTTCCACTTCGATCCGCAGTGCTCATTCACCTTGAAGAACAGATCATTGAGGTAGCTCATCGAATTGTTCACGAAAACCTCGGTGCACAATTTGTTGAACAAATGCGCCACCTCAACTTCATTGCTCTTCCCTATCCTCAGAATCCCCTCGCTTTGGAGCGCCTTCACGTCGCCTGGCGTCTTGATCATGCGTTCCATGAACACGGCGTAGTAGGTGATGTGGTCCCTTGTCTTTGGGTAGCATTGCTCGAAAGCAATGAGGTTCCTAAAGATGGGGAAGGTGTTCTCATAGATGCACAAGACAGGGATCTCCATGACCCCATTGTTAAAAGTGACATCAATGAAGCTGCATTGCCTTTTCTACTTGAACACAATGCCCGCCTCCTTTTGCTCTGTCGCGCTTAGCATCCACCCTGTCCCTGACGGCCATGGTAGCTCTTGCTGGCGTTCGTTGTCTTGGGTGAAACAAGGAAGGATGTTTTTGGCGCCTCGCGAGGCGGGTCGCTTGTTGGGTCTCGCAAGCCAAGGAGGGGTTGGGGGCTTACTTTTTCTAGGATCCGGAACAAGCAGGATATAAAATATATGGAGCAAGTGATGGACTTTGGGATTTTCTATCCGCACATAGTACTGGCTCTGATCAATCTTATTCAAGAGATGCGTTGCAAGCTCAAAGAGGGGGATGTTCTTACCTTCCGGTGGGAGGAGCAAATCGAAGAGGGCCTCCACGACGAAAAACGGTATCTGGTTCTCGAGTTTGAGAAGATCAATGTCCACCAGCTCCAACACGTACAACAAGTTCTGGATTTCGCCCCTCTCCGGTTCTTCTTCACCCTCTCGCGCACTCCACACCCAATTGACCTGCTTGTCCTCCCCCATCATTGCTCTAAACATCTTCTCTAGCTCTTCCTCGTTCACCTCAACGTTCGCATCCATCGTCGCCCTCTTCAACGAGCTTTGAACTCTAAAAAACCCGCTCCCCACCATGGCCTCACCTTGCATTGGTGTCAGCAACCTACGCTCAACCTCCGCTTTCTCACGAATTAGGACGCCGAGGATGAAGCATCCGTCAAGAAACATCATCTCTGTGAACTCGATGCTCCCCATCTCAATGTGCTCTGAATAGCAACTACGCACTCGGCTCTCCAACGCCGTCAACTTTTCGAGGCACTCCGCGAGCTTGTTATCATGGCATTTGGAGAGGAGACGGCACGCCATTCGCCATTTGTGCTTCTCCATCGTCTTTAGATTTGACTTGCCTCTGTGGTATGGACCGATGGAGACGACCCTGGGCTCGTAGGCGTCCGGATCAAGCGAGCGGAGGTTGTGAGGGACAGTGAAGATTGAACACTCGTCTTCGCGCCAGAGCTTCTCGAAGGAGTCGTTCAATCTCCTTCGGAGAGAATCAGACCATCCTTTGTCGATGTATTTGGGTGGAGTGGGTGGCACTGTTGGATTGCCTTCCACTACTATTATGTTGTCTTCCATGTGTGCTTGAAATCACTCACTCGGAAAAGGATGAATGAGTGATCTCTTGCTTGTGGAAGTACAATTGCACACATCTTCTTCTTATATATATAGGAAATACTATTTGAAGATTAAATTCTTTGCTTTTGATGATGGAAAGTGAGATTCTTGGCTTGCTCATTTTTGGAGTTCCGGATTCCCTGCCACCAACATTTATACTAAAAAAAGGAAACACTCGAAGAAGATTCACTTCAGGTGAAACCAATCATCCAAGTCATTAAACAGGCATTTCACTGGTAAAAAGAAATCCACAATTTGTATTTCTTTCAAAGTATGTACAGTGAGTATAAGATGTAGTTACAATTAAGTCCTACTTGTGAGTAAAAGCAGAGTATGTAGGAGCAGGGGGAACAGAAAATTAAATCCACCATATTAATGAATCATCGATGATAAATGTGGTATAACATGCTTGAGAGAGGAGAAAATTGAGATAAAATTGTTGTTGATTGTATGTTTAGAATTGTTTATTTGAAGAAAAAGAACAGAAAAGGAGGTTGATGCTTGAATTGAAAAACAGAGAAGACGACCTGTTTGGGTAGAGGAATAACACCAAAATAGGTTAGAATGGGGATGAATAAGACCAAAATAGGTATTTATTTTTATGGAATGGAGGAGTATAGCTATAAAAAAAAAAGGTTGGGAATAAGTAGATATTAATATTCGAGCCTCCCCCTAGAATTAGATAATTACACCAAATCTATTGCATTAGTGAAAGAAAGGTCCACAAGTCAAATCACTTATTATCACCTCTTATAAATTAAGGGGGCCATCATGTCAGATATTTTTTCACCTTTTCAAAATGCACTGATACTTGTTTGAGAGGGGAGAAAATTGAGATGAAGTTATTGATTCTATGTTAAATTGTTTAATAAATGCACTTTTGCTTGAGAGAGGAGAAAATTAAGATAAAGTTGTTGATTCCTTGTTTAGAAACAAGAAACTGCTTCGTATCTCAAGAAAAAGAAAAGAAAAAGGAGTTTGATTCTTGAATTGTTTCTGTGCAAGTATAAATGCACTATTACATACTTGAGAGAGCTCAAAAATTGAGAAGACTAGCCTATTTGGGTAGAGGAATAACACTGGATTAGGTTGGCATAGAAAATGAATGATATCAAAGCAGGTGGTTTGTTTGCACGGAATAAAGGAGTATAGATATTCCATATTAGCTTGGAGTAAGTTGATATTGAAGTTAAATAGTTCCATCAAATCTATCCTACTAGTAAAAAAAATATCCACAAGTTAAATCAATTCATCATCACCTCCCATAAATCAGAGGGGTCCTTATGTCATTTTTTTCAACTTTTATAAATGCATTGTTACTTGCTTGAGAGAGGAGAAAATTGAGTTAAAGTTGTTGATTCTATGGTTAGAACTGCTTTATATCTCACAGAAAAAGAAAAAGAAAAAAAGAGTTTGATTCTTGAATTGTTTCTCTGCAAGTATAACTGCACTATTACATGCTTGAGAGAGGAGGAAATTGAGAAGATTAATAAGCTATTTGGGTAGAGGAATAACACTGGATTAGCTATATGTTACATCGAATCCTATTTTTAGCTTAAATTTTATTCCTATACTTTTGTTTGAGGTTATATATGTGTTTATATGAGATTTCTTTCTAACTGTGTGATATCCAATGAAATGCATATGACATTATGACCGGGAGACTAAAAATGAGACTAAAAAAACACTTCATGTATCAGAACCATAGAGTTTAATGGGAGATCATCCAAATATTACAAACATCACCAGCATTACAAATAAACGCATTCAACTACCCAAACCAGACAAAGTTGTTCAACTGTGGGGTGTCTCAAAAGCCCGTGTTACCGATAACTCCGAATTAATGAATAATTCGCGTATTAAACACGCACTAAACAAAAAAAAATCTAAACCCGTATTGATTGTGCCTTAAATAAAAAGTATGTGTTTTACCAAATTAAACACATTACACGTATTAAATGCGTATTAAACACATTTTGACATTTTATAAAAAAATTATGCATTTGAAGCTTGAACCATAAATGAATAGATGTCCATTTTATATTTTGACTAATTTGTTTGGCCTAAGAATTATGTTTCGTTGATTTTCTATTTTAAATTATTTTTTATTGTTCCAAATTTTTCCCATCTTTTTACCGATTTTATCCGAATTTTATTGTAATGTGAATTATTGCCCTACCACATTATTCCCGAATTCCGTACTGGTGACGAGGATCAAAAGTAAAAACGGATCCATTGAGCCGGTCAGACCACATTCAGATCTAAACCCACATATATGTAATCATCTAGTCTCTGTTAGGATAGAAGAATAAAGATGGAATGGACTGGAATAGACATGAATAAACCCAAAAACATATTTGTATGAAAGGAATATGTAGGTATATCAATGACAAAATAAATGACAATAAACAAGTATTGATATTCCAAGTCCCTGCGATTATGTTACTCTACCCAATCTATTTTTAATTGGTATAAGATCTGAGTCAATTATGTTACTTTACCCAATCAATTTTTAATTGGTATAAGATCTGACAATCAACCACATGTCAAATCAGATCTGACCTCTTATAACTCAAGGAACATACAAATCAAATAATTCTTTCACATTTTATAAATCTTTATCCACATCTTATACAAATTTTATCCATGGTCAAACAACACATTACATTATTACGTTTTTCCCACAAGAAGAACTAAAACACAACAAAACATAAAATGACTAAATCGACTGGTATAGGAATAATTATCTATCTCGAAATTGCTTTCACTACCCAACTGGGGCTTAGTTTCCTACCAAAAACTACAGTATCTTATAGACAACAGAAATCTGCGACAGATCACCTGTTTGAATATGATACAATAGACTCTTAACATTAGGATGACAATGACAGCAAGCAACAAGTTCATGTGAACTCTTATTCAGATTGACCTGAGAAAATTAGATTTGTGGAATTGAAATTAGTTATTGCTTTTTACCATTCAATGTCTTCCCAAGTTGCCAGGGATCCTCTCCATGCGAATACTGACCAAAGAGCTGGAATAAATTGATGAAGAGCTGCCATGAGGAATTCGGTTGGTCCAGTATAACTGAACATGCATACTTCTTCAGAAGCATTTGATCCGAAAGTAGCATTCAATACCCATAGCGCTCATTCAATGCAGTTCGTCCATCACCAGATTGTCCTGCACGTGTTTAATTGCATGTCATTTTCCAGCCCTACAACTATACAAGAATGACCAAATGAATCAAGTTAAAATAATTGCTCACCTTCAGGTGGTACCCAAGATTCATATTCTGGATCCCTCTCTAAGAAAGCTGGTCTTTCAGGTCCAAGTACTCTCTTGGTCTTTCTAGACGAGCCTTCACCTTGGATGTCTTTGCCTTCATCACCAACCTCATCTAATTCTGAATATCCACGTGTGTGCTTCAATAACAGTGCGACAGCATCTGCAGCTGCTGTTTCAGCATCAGCTGAGGAAGATGTAGACACCTCTTGAGCGCTATCAGTGGTCGCCTCAGTTTCCTTCTGTTTTCGCTTCCTTTTTATTAGCCCACCAGGTGCAGCTTCAATTGAAGATTCCACTGGTTGATCATCCACCTGCATCAGGGTCTTCCTGTCCTTATAACTGACAAACTCTGTGTCTTCATCCATTTCTAATGGGACCTCTTGGTGTTCATTCTCCTCTTTTTTCACATCCTTTACATCGCCAAGCCACTGAGGCTTTGGAAGGACAAATTTAGTTTTTTCGCTGTCATTTTCCTTGGGGGCTTTCTTATCATCCTCCGAAGGCTCGCTTGTTTGTTTTACTGTTGAGGAGATTTCCTCCTTATGGGAGGCATCCACTTCTGGTTTCACAATTGAAGTGTTTTTTTTCTGCTTCGGTGGTGGCATTTTAGAAATGACAGGATTTGGAATCTTCAACTGGGTAGACTGTGATGTTTGTCCTTTCGCATTCCTTCTCTTCAATGCATCTCCCGTTGGATCAGCGATTTTTAGCAAATACTGAATCCTGTCCAATTCAACTTTAAGATCGGACATATCCTTCTGAATTTGTGTTGTTGCATCAACCACTGATACATGAAAATAAAAATTAGAAAATGTTTATACTTGCCAAGTCAAAATGCATCCAATTGTAAAGAGGCCACTTAAACATGCAGATACCACAGAAAATCTATTAACAGACCACCTACATTCATTTCCATTGTTTAGTAAAAATTACTGTTTCAAGGTTGGAAAAGGAGTTTCTCAGTATATAATAATGCATACATATATAATACTGTATAATCATTCAATGCATCCATAACTTCTTACCTAACTGGGATGAAAGACCACTCATGTATGCATCAAGAGCATCGCTGCCTTCTGTGCTAGCTTCGGGTTCAGGCTTTGACATCATTTTAGTCTTCTCTTCCGCAAGTAAATGAGTCTTTTTTTCAATTTCTTTGATTATGGCCTCTTTCTTGTCAAGAAGTGAATCGACTGTTTCAATTTGTTGCTCCTCAACAGACTTTTTAATCACAGGTTTCTTCTTTGTCCGGTCATAGAAGTCATCCTCATCACTAATATGATGCACAAATGTTAGTCCATACAGGTGTGTAATGCCAAGCCCAATTATATTGTCTTTTCAAAACAAAAAAAAACAAAACAAAAAAAGCCCAATTATTATGAATTTCATGTCTAACAATCGTTTCCTGCAATACCTATAAAGAGATCAATATATTGCAATTTATAGACATCCCACCAAATATGCATGTGTAATAGTGCTTAGTGACAAGGGGAACATGATGGACTTGCTTTCCCAAGATATTTTCATGGAGAAAAACAACTTAAACAAAGGCAATGAAGCATAAATTTGTGCCCGTAACAGATGCATATTTATGCAATTTGACATCAAATGATGTCAATCATACTCGATTCCACAAAAGTCCACATCAACCATTTTTGTGTGTTTTTTTTTTTGGGGGGGGGGTGTGGGGGAGAGAGAGACATTTGTTGAACTAAACTATAAAAACTAAAATAAGTACTGAACAGAGAGTACAGTGTACAAACAATACAGATGGAATAAACAAAAATTGCAGAGATTGAAATAGGTGATTAACAGACAAGTTTACAAAACCCGTAAATACTAAATACTCAATAGTGCAAAAATCCAAGGAAAACAAAGTCAAACAATGCTAGACAGATAAATGTGTCAAACAAGACATTTATAAGATCACATTCGGTGCATAGTCAAGAGTAATCAACAGGAAAACAAAATCTAAGACTACACTAATTACCTTTGGGCATCATCTTCATCTTCAGTCAGTCCTTCTTTTTTCCCATAATTTACTCTTCCAGAACGAGCACCTAGAGCTTCTTGAATACTTTCATTCAGAGTTTCTTCCAAGTTCTCCAGCTCCTCCATAATCTGAGTTTTTTTTATTAAGTTACATCATGATTCTATAATATTCAGCAAAAAATGATATAATAAACTTAATATCCGTCTGACCTGGGTCATTCTCTGTTCATTCCGAGCAATCTGAGTTTGTTGGCCTTGCGTCAACCCACCTTGTGAGATGTCTTTTACACGGATTGCATCAATCTCCTTCCTCATATTAGCCATCTTTATACAAAAAAGGAAACAAAAATATCTCAGAGAGTATATGACTAAATTACTTCAGTGATAAATGAGGATGAGGGGAATCAGAGATTTAAATTATCTACAAAAGAAGTTTCTATAACAGCTATAATTAAAGATAATTCAAAATGATTCATAAGATCAAAATCTGCATTAATAAAGTAATTTCAGGGCTCTTGGTTTGTGGTTTGTTGCACCATTTTCCCACTGGGTTGCAGAGCAAAAAAAATAAGGTTTCGGGTAGATTATAAATTTTTTAAATAATTTAGATAATAAATAACTTGAATATTTTTGCTGGAATCAGAATTTGGTTAATGCAGGCAGCACTGGGATAGTTGATATGTCAAATAAGAACAGGTAATGATACATGTATATCCACTCCCCTTATCCATCCTCAAGGAAAGCTCAGTTCAAACTCTGATTCAAATAAGATTATACCATGTCAACGTGATGTAGATGATCCGTGTCTTCAAATCAGGAGCAGGAGCAGTTAGAACCATTTATGTGATTCAGCGCGCTCAAAACACAAGCACAGCAAAGCAATTATCAACAGCACTCTACCACCAAGTGGATAGCCTGCTACCTTGCAATGGGAGGTTTTCCATACCAAATTCACGATAGGATTCATCTTTCTTTTTTTCTTCCCCCATGTCCTCCTGTGGCAAACATGGGGGTGTAAACATAAAGGGTGGGGTCTTATTAGCTTTAATTGCTCTCTCTCAAGATTAATAGACTCATGAGCTTGGCCTTATGTCACTATCAAGAAATAAAGAAGATCCCCATCTCCAAGCTTAGGTGTGTAGCTCACTATTTCTGGGAATAAACAGTGTCAAAAACTAACCAACAAGAATTAGATCCAACCACACCTTCCTATAAGGCTATCTTGTTTCAACGTCACTACAATCACTGGCCTCACCTTTGCATTTACCTCTTTGGACTTGAGATAACAACTTATGCATGGCCAACTCCTGTAATGTGGCAGGTGATGTGTACAAAGCCCATAAATGACTTTACCATCATATGACCCACAGAGGATTACTAGCAATTCTGGATTCATGCATTTGAGTTGTCATCAACTATGTGAAACAAGGATGATTTTTTTGGAATAGCTCATGCTAGCAGGGTTGTGATCCTCGGTCCTAGGCATTGGTAGCATGTGTCAGACAGGATCTGGGGGTATGATAGCTTAACAACATTCCCAGCCACCTCTAGTCTATCAAGTCTACTCAAGGTTCCAAACTTAAAATAATAGCAAACCAAAATGAGGATTGGGAAATATTGAAAAAGGCAAACACATTTTAGGCCACCCCAAAAAAAAATATCTTAAAATTTTATATCTTCTAAAAACAAGCAATCTTATTGATCAATACACATATTATCATAGCAATAGAACAGACCAAACCCAATAGCAATTCTGTTTGTACATATTATAAGAGGAAAGGAATAGAGAAATAATTAATACAACAGAATAACATAAAATTTCATCAATTTCAAGAATCATGCAATTTTTCTTTGTAATTCAGTAAAACATTGATTTCACTGGACGATGAAAGTAGAATTTTTTTTAAAGCACCAGCCTCTAACCAAAATCAAGTCATTCTCTAAATGTTTCTCCAGTTCTCCACTTCTATTTGCTCAGGGTAATACATAAATTTTAATATTTAAAAAGAACCAATATGTCCAGCAGCAAAACAATGATTTATTCACATATTAAAATATCACAGTTTCCAGAAGAAAAAAAGAGAATCTTTTGACATTAAATATAGATGAATACAGATGAATAACCAATAAGAAGATCTCTAAGTTACAAGTTAAAAACATTATTAAAAGAAAAGAAAAGAAAAGAATAACTTCTTGCCTTCTCCATTCTCTTAATAATCTTATTACGTGTCTTTTCTTGCTTCTCCGTGAGAGGTCCTTTGTATGTTTGCCAAGTCACTTCACCAACATCATCCTATAAGACAGCATGTTTCATTTAGTTAGAAATAGGAAGATTAGAATGATACATCTACTGTTATATAATGGGACAGCAAAAGAACAATAATTTAGTAGAAGAACTAAAAATAAAAATAAAAAATGCAATTAATGATAATTAGGGAAAAAATAAGTTCCCTTCACAGACTGGATAAAAAGAAAAAGAAAAAAAGGGAAAAAAGAAGAAGACAAAGGATGACCGAACAATATACATTAGACAATTGGAACAAAATTCAAGGGACATTCATGGGTTTTAACAAGATTTCACACCAATGAACTGCCAAAAAAAAAGCTATAACTTCATGCAAGTTGCAGAAAAATGTTAAAATGATATATAAAGAGAGCAATCCCTCACTAAGTAATTAAGAATCTGATTAAAAGAAAAACTGTTATCCACAGGAATACAAAAGCATTCTCTCCTACCTCTGTTGTTTCTTCAATTGCATCCTCTGCCATGCCCCATGAAATACCATCTGCTAGAGAAGCTTCTACTCTTGCACGTGAAAGTG
>CM060865.1:29396651-29484045 GCA_030737845.1 Acorus calamus | reverse complement strand
CTTCGTGATTAATCAACTATACAGCAAAATCTTTTCGTGATTTAATCAACTAAAATTTAGATAGCGGGTTGGTTTGAGAAGTTTGGGTACAAATAGGCAGAAACTTTTTTTTTCCTTCTGAGTAAGTGATTAAGATTTTGTTTTGTTTGGACTCTTTTGTGATTGTGCATAACAAAATAGGTTATCAATTTACTTTTTTTTTTGGAGGGTAAAGGTTTAATATTTGTATTGCTATGAACATTGTACAAGTACACAAATGATTTACCAAAAAGGGATGAGTAAGGTACTTCCACGAATAGTTAGGAGGTAAAGGTAGTCAGGCTACAATGCATCCCCAACCAGATGCTGGCCCCCCTAGAAACTAGAATAAGTGGTTTAAGGCTATTTGGATTATTGGAATAAATGAGTATAATGTGAAATACGGGGTTTAAGGTTGTTTGGATGACTCAAATAAATGAGAATCTGTATACAAAAATAAACTGGTATAAAGTGGTATATAGATTTCAACTAACCTATGTAATTAAGTTATTCTAGGTTATTCAACTCAAAAGAATATGTGGGCCCACTGTCAAATCAAATGTCATTATCTCTTATAAATCAACTCAATCATTTTTTCACATTTTATAAATTTTTTATCTACACCATATTCACATTGTACCCAAACATAAAAAAATTTATTATCATGTTTTCCAACAAGAATAATTCAAAGCATAATCAAACACAAAATCCTTATTTATACTAGAATGGTCATGGACCTCATAATATGTTAATTCTCTATCCAAATAGGGGCTTAGAGTGAAGCATATGTTCTCAACAAGAGGCTATTTAGTCCTGGGGAATTCTGTTCCTATACCATCCAGATGGATAACATTCTAAAGTTCATTCCATAAGATCTTTTGTCCCCCAAGAAGCTAGAAGATCTTTTGGACTGTTTGCCAATTTGAGAGGAGAAGACATCCTTGCGGAGGAGAGCACCATATCCTGCCCGGATTGAATTTAGAGCTCCATCTGAATTGAATTTTGTCCACCCTGGATCAGGGGAAACCATTTGATATACTGAATTGAGGATACCCTATGTTCAATTTACATGTTGATTATCTCTTCTCAGCATGCTTAAATGTGTAAGGCTACCAATTTGCATGAGTGCTGCCTCTGTTTCTTTAGTGCAAGATACCCTATGATGAAATGGGGTACAATATTGACCATAGTTTGAGTTTTATTTTATTTTTTTCTTGGCCTCCTTGTTCAACAACTTGTGCCTGAATGTTGCTCATGCTAAAACATGTTTTGTGTCACCATGTCACCGAAAGAATTCAATTTCATGATAAAACAATATTAATTTACCTCGAACAGATCAAATTCGAAACTATTCGATCTGGATCGACTCTTTTATCTGTTTTGTTCGGTGTATCTTCTTTTCTCTTGGCTTCTCGATCAACTTGTTCATCTTTCAGACCATTTGTGACTATTTCCTCTAGTTATAAAAGATATAAAGTTTCATTAAAACAAAAGCTTTGAAAACTATTTTATTACGTGAGACATATGACATGGAAAACACCTATTCAGCTTTACAGTAAAATCTTTTCAGGATTTAATCAACTTAAATTTTAACCCTTGGCAGACATGAAAGAAAATAGAAAAAGGCGGGGGACTGCAAATCCTTTTTCCCCAGACATATCTTTTCTGGATAATTAGGATTATTTAATATCCAGATATCATTCAGATATGATTTTTTTAAAATTTTTAGTTAGGATTTGAATTGAATTTGAATTTTGAATTTAAATGCAAATTTGAATATTAGTTAGGATTAAATAAATGTGTAATTGTTATTTTTTGCACTAATATGTCAGGATTATAGTTTATAGATTTAGATAATTAGTTGAGATCATAATCTGTTAAGGATTCCCTAGTCTATAAATAGACTTGTAAACCAATTAATTATGCAGAGATTATTGATTAGTTGAAGTTTATTTATTTTCTCTATTGTATTTTGTTAGGAGTACTAACATTTACATAGAACTACCAATTATCTGGCATTTCATCGAAATCAACAGATATTTGAAATCCATCCCTGGCATCCTTCATTTGAAGATTCAACAGCCTTGTTGAAGCCTACGAATTCGTTCTTTGGATCGAATTAACAGAAGAGTGTGATCTTTCACGCTTCATCACCCACCCAACCCATTCCGCACACAGATATTTCCTTGTACCCTGCCGTCTCATCTTTCAACAATTTGATCAATTTTTCTTTGTCAATGTTCATTCCAACAATATCATCTTCTTCTTTATGTAACGTCGAAATATCAGGTGGATCTTCCTGTTGCATCTCTAATACTTGACCATTCATCAAATCCCTTGACACAATATCGAGTTCTTCTCTCCGAGATGCTCGTTATTTTAATTTTGATATTTTGCAGTTGCCTGGCAATGCCTATTAGACAAAGTAATGTATTTAATTAGCAATCACTTGAACATGTTTTATATATATAGTGAAATGATACTGTGCGGATCGTGCAGACCGTGGGGATCACGTATATACCTCCTTTAAAGAGATATATGATATGGTAAATAAAGCATATACCTGATGTATATAAAATTACAATGTGGTATATGCTTTCTTTACTAACTCATATACCTCTTTAAAGGACTTAAAATACCTTCAAATAATGTATACGCTTTCTTTAATATGCATATAACTCTTTAAACGAGGCATATGCTTTGATCTGCATGGTCCGCACGATCCGAGCATATCATTACTCTATATCTATATATGCACACACACACATATACATATATACATGTGTGTGTCTATAGATTCAAAAGTATATCACGTTATATATAAGGAACAGTCAATACCACGCCTAGCCTTGATGTTCCTTGATACTCGTAGACCTTTTGCATTAGAATTCCAGAAACCAAAACTCTTCTCCTCACCCACAAAATAAGTGAACTCGTCAAGTATATCTTCGATGTAGTACGCTATTTCCCTCACTTGCGCCACCCAAACTGCGGTCGGTCCATCACCAGTCATTGTTTTATCAGCATGTATGAGGAAGGCTTGTATCATCTCCATCTCACTCTTTATCTCTTCCATATCGCTACGCACCGCTAGCAAGAGTGATGCTTTCTCCTTAGAAAGAGACCAAAGTGATGTGCCACCGACGCCAATGCGGAGCCAAATTCTGACGCCAATGCGGAACCAAGCTTGAGGATCACCAAACCCACAATCGCCTCTGCCATGTTTCAACTGGTGCTATGGAAATTGGTGTTTAGAGTTGTAATGTTTCCAACAAAATTTAGACAATTAATCATAAAGATCTCAAGTGGGCAGGCTACAAGCAATTGTCAAACTGATTCAGCTTTCGCTGACTAAGCCAATACATCACATCATATTTTATACCTCTAGGTGGCTGCATATATAGTTCGCTTAGCCCTCCGTTTGGGTAGAGAGATAAACTATTTCATAATAAATAACTATTCCAATATTGATAACTATATACTAGTAGAATAAATCATTTTAATATTTGGTGTGATTTTTATTAAAGTTTTTATTGTTTGAATAATTATGAATAAATTGTGGATATAATGTAAATAAGATGTGCATAAAGATTAAAGATAAAAGAATGATTTGACATGTTGGGGGTTTTACATGTTCATCGGAAAAATCTGGAAGAATTCAAAATCTGTGTTTTAAATCTTATGTAGACTATGAGGAAACCAGTTTTTCATTTTAAATATCAGGAAATGTTGAATTTAATGACTTGTATGGGTTGAGATTGATTTATCTGAATATTTCATTGCTGTTTCAAGAAGTGACATTATTTATGCAATTACCATAGTTGGCAAATCTCATTTCTTGAGCTGGTAAATGCTGAGGTTGTATAGACTCTGTGGTGGTGCACTCTGCACTCTCATGTTTGTTGGTTCAAACAAGTTATATTTACCTTGTTAAGAAAATATTTCCAAAGGTAACATGTAGCTTACCTCCACTCATTTTCATGGCTTTAATTTTTTTTCTCTTTCGTCATTCCTCTATATATGTAAATCATAGGCTATGGAACAGGGATACACGCACCACATGGTACGGACACGGGACACTGTAAATCTGGAAAAACAGATATGATAAGCTCTAAAGCTGTGTGAATCCATGTCATACAGATTTCCAGCTCCTATGTTTTCTTTGATCACATCCACGGCAAACTTCAACCATTGCAGATAAATTCACTTTGGCTCTAAAAAAAATCTCAAGAAGCCTTTGTTCATATACAGATATGATAAGAGAGACGAATAATGGAATAGAAATGGGGTCTCAAGCAATCATCCCAACTTAATATTAACAAAAGAATCCAATCTGAGCATACAATGTGTGTTTTAAATAAGGGTTTATTTTTAAGTTCTCATAAACCATATGATTTAGTGATCGATCACTCACTTCTTCATATTTTGGTTTTAGTCTCCAGAGTTTTTGTTTTAGTCCCTGGGAGGGACCTATCCCTAAATTATTTGATTTTTTCCTAGGGACTAAAAATAAACATATCATTTAAATATGGAAACTACAACCAAAGTGTGAAGAAGTGAAATATCGATCCCCACATAGATATGTTTACAGGGACTTAAAACTAAAAACCCTTTAAATAAAGCAACATCAAAAGAAGAATTTCTTATGTTGCTGCATGCATCTATATCATCACTTTCTAATGTTTCATTTTGAAATATGTCAGGAAATATACGAGTTTAATAACAAAAGCTTATGTTTTGGATATTGATATTTGCATGGGCAATGAATATACTGAGTTGTACAAAATCCTATAAAGCTGCATAAATCCAGCATGATTGTCATAACATACAGGTAACAGGCTATTGTAGATAAACTTTCATTCGGGCTTTACCATAAAATCCCTGTATTTATTTGATCACTTCCACAACAAACTCCAACTAGTGCAGATAAACTTTCACTCTGGCTTTAAGAAACTCAAGAAGCATTGGTTCATAGAGCATCCACTGAGTGTGTACAGATAGATAAAACAGAGACATGAATAACATTCTACAAAAGGGGTCTCAAGCAATCAGCCCAACATAATATTACAACAGTACTACAAATGTGAACTTACAATCAGAACCCAAACTTTATTTTGGAGTATAAACCACAGTACCACACGGTGTTCTCAAATTTAACATAAAATACACACTTGAATTAACACACACTAAATAACCATGGACTTCAAACCTTTTATTTTGGATCAAGCAAACCAACTTTATGACCAACTTTAAGCTGTCCCTGCACATACAAATCCATAAGCCCCCGTTCCACGATAGATAATTATAATTATAATATTGATAGATAATTATATTGGTTGTGTTTTTAGTTATTTTTATTAAAAAAATGTAATAATGGATTTTTTTGTTCTTTGTTTGACCAAAAATAAGTTAAAAAAATATATATAAATAAGATTTTAAGAAAGAATTATAAGAGAGCTCTGAAATATCAATATCATTTTCTTCTACTCTATTCTGACATAATTATACTCACGTTTTTTTAAATAGGAATATCAATCCTTATTCTATATCTATTTATTTATTCTTCTACTCAAATATGAGCTATAGTTATTTTTATTGTGAAAAAAAATCAAATTATGGAAAATAAACAATGATGAAGGAAAAGTAATAGTCTCCTATTATGAAAAATGTTGCAATTAAATGCTTCACAAATAAATCAGAAGACATCAAAGAAAGTAAAAATTCAGGAAATTAAAGAGAATGAGGCATATCTCATGAAAAACTTTCAGTGTTCCAACTTCCATCTATTTGGGCAACAAGATGGACGACAGGGATGCGGCTGATCTTTTGGCGATCGACTGCTTGTTCCCCTCACATTCTCTCCAATAGCTCCTCTGCCATCTCCCACAAGTTGAGCTGTTGGAGGGTGGTGAGACGTTCGATGCCTTGCGGCAGTGTCTTCAGCTCCTTGCACCCGTCCAGATTTAACTTTTGGAGGCTCTGCATCGCCCCTTCCTCGATTGTTATCTGATTGAGATGGCCCCGTTCATACAACCCTAGTTCTTTGAGGGATGTGAAACCACCCACTTGGAAGCACAACCCTTCGCCGTCATACGCTTTGTAGAGCTCAAGCCACACCAGGTTGGGCAATGATTTGAGGGAAAAGAGTGGGTCTTCCTTCAGTCCAGATGACATTAACCACAGTCTTTTGAGATTTATGAGGGAGTTGAACCAGCGAGGCAACATCCCCTACAAACGCCCTATCAAAGTGAGTTTTTGGAGAAGGGGCGGTGGTGGATCCAGATTTTCTAATTTCAGTGGTGCTTCACCTCTATCCGTTGCTTGAATAAACAAGGTGTGAAGGAATCTCATCTTTTTAATTGAAGCACACAACTCTGTTCCATCAGACTCGCTTATTTCGTTTCCCAAACGGGGGCTGAAGGGTAGTATTAAAACCAAAATATGATAACATGTCAAATCAACTTTTATTAAGTAAGCGAGTATAAGGTTGTATAAGGGTGGTATAAGAATAGGAAAATAGTTGTTTGTTTGCAGGGTATAACTTGGTATTACTAAGCCAGTTTAAACGAGTATAAGAGAGTATAACAATTCTAAGTAACCCCTAGAATAAGCTATACTCAGTTTATCTATTCCCATGGGCCCACATGTCAAATCAACTTTTTAAATCTTATCACATCAAATCACCTATCAATACTTCTTATACATCAAATGGCCCACATGTCAAATCAACTATTTTACACTTTATTTATATTTTATTCTTTATCAACCAAATAACTCAACCTTTATTCTTACGTTTTCCAATGAGAATTAAAAAAACACAACCAAACATAAAATCTCTTATTCTTGTAGATTTGTTATCTATACTGGCATAGTTATCTATTCAGAATAACTCAATTCCGCTATCCAAACGGGGACTTAGAATTTGCACAAAGATGATAAACTAAAATCCTAACAAATAACTCCAATCAATAAATTGGAATACCATTAAATTGGAAACACTAAAAATACCCCTAATACTTATTCAACACACCTCCCAAACTCTGAAGGGTGTTTTATGGTCATCGTATGTCTTTTGGAATCCATCACTTTGCTCCCGTTCGTTGAGTCAGTCGGAGTCACTCCCGCTCTTTGAGTTAGTCAGAGTCGATGGTCCACTAGATCAGATGGCACACGTAGGGCTTGCGAAGGCACGAGAAGAGGCTGTGAACGCGAGGCTCACACGGAGGGCATAGACGGACGCAGATGGGGAAGAAGATGCACGAGTATGGACAATGACGCGAACAACACAGATTAGCGCGGACAAGCAGTGGAGACGGCACACATATAAAAATAGAACGATAACGACGCACAAAGAAGATGGTGCAACGAACACAGATCTCAAAGAAGAAGGAGATTCAAAGAAAAGAAGAACGACGACAACGATGCATGGAGACTTGCGGAAGCAAGAAGACACGTAGGCCGATCAATTTCTTTCCTCAACTTCACAATCTTCAATATTGCTCTCCACCGAGGGTCCCGTACAATAAATGTCATACAAAATAAAAAAAAGTCCTCCACGCGATTCTTGAGGTCCTTGATGTCCTCCCTCAACAGACCGCGCCGGTGCGGTGGGGTGTTGGACTGCGGAAGCGCTCGGAGGGCTTGATCTTTTCGACGGTGATTGCCCGACAATAATCAACAAATATCAAGATTGGGTATCAAAAGTCCTCCCCTGCTCCGATTGAAGTCTTCTCAATCGGAGCGGGGAAGAAGGAAGAAAAACTTTTATAGATCGTATAAATAAGAGAGAAAAAATAATAATGAAACCCTAAAACTCTTCTTCTGTTAGAGAGAGACTAAAACCCTTTATATAATAGTACGTGATAGTGTTACACGTGTAACACACTAACAAACTAATATAATAACAAACTGATATGTAATCTAATTGTAAAATATAAAATCCTTTCAAATTGATTGATAGACAAAAATATAATATAAATTTATATGTAAGTGTGTTTGTGGATGATTGATCTAAGAGACCCACCTCAATGCCTCATTGTAATGAATAATAAAAGCATGTTGAGCTAATGTTATCAGTTTTAGAAATTAATAATGATAATATATATGTGTTGTTAGACTACTAACCTGAAAGATTTATTTGCTTGTTTCCTTCTCTGGGAAGGGCGGTGCTCTTCAGAGGGGAAATCAATGTCTGTGTATGTTGGTGGATGATTGATCTAGGCAATGCACCTCAACATATGAATAATAATTAAAGATTAAAATAGAATATGATCATTTGAAAATACATGTTTTGGAAATGGAAAAAAAAGATTAAAGTAAAATATTTCTTTTAGACATAAGAGCATGGATCATTTAATGGCATAATCCATGAGACCATTCAAAACTGAATGACACACAACAATACGTTGGCCAATTTGCTGGGCCAACCTAGAGATTAGCCATAAGAGATTGGGTCATAAGAGTGGGCATGGGATCGTCTGTGTGGATCCCTGTGGCACCCAGTAAAAACCCGTCACGTGGCGGGTCCCCAACCCCCATTTCATCACCACTTCATCCTCATTTCATCATCTTTTCAAAAAAATCCAAAACAAATAATATTTTCAAAATACCCCCTGACCACAAAAAAAACCATCCATCACCCCCCCCCCCCGAAGTAGCTATCTTATCTTTTCATCAGGACCCCCAAAAATAATATTTTCAAAATACTCCCCCCATCACCTGGACCAAAACAGGAGTCCGAGCCTAAATTTTTTAAAAAATTTAAGTCATTATAAATTATATTATTCTATTTATCAATAAAAAATAATATTTTATTAACTTGGACTTCAAATCTTTCTCCAAATAAAAAAATGTGTTTTCGAAAAGCAGATATCGCCCCACTTCCAAAAATCCATTAAAAAACTTAGTGTTGTTTTCAACAATAAGAAAATAAAAAGTTGATGAAAATTTATAGTCTAAGTTAAACTCCACCCTCACTAAGTAAAATTTCTCACTCTGTCACTGATTGTAGACATTAATATTATACCATAAGTTATCTTATTTTTCTAATTGGAGACAGATTTAAAGTCCAAGTTAATAAAATATTATTTTTTATTGATAAGTAAAATAATATAATTTATAATGACTTAAATTTTTTTAAAAAATTAGGCTCGGACTCCTGTTTTGGTCCAGGTGAGTGGGGGGAGTATTTTGAAAATATTTTTTTTGGGGGGTCCTGATAAAAAGATAAAGAAGCTACTTCGGGGGGTGATGGATGGTTTTTTTGGTGGGTCAGGGGGGTATTTCAAAAATATTATTTGTTTTGGGTTTTTTTGAAAAGATGATGAAATGGTGATGAAATGGGGGTTGGGGACCCGCCACGTGGCGGGTTTTTACTGGGTGCCACAAGAATGACCCTGTGGCACCCCACAAACGATCCCAACCCATAAGAGTGGTCCTAAAATGGGCCCTTTTGTAGTTTTTTATATCACAAACATATTTTGTTTAGATTTTTTTATTAATTTTTTAAAAATTTAATAACAAAAACGAATCATGATATAATAAAAAAATATTAATAAATAAAGAATAAAATAACACATATGTTTAAAAGCATAAAATAGAAGAAGATAAAGCCAATGGAAAAAAGGAATAACAAAAACAATTAAATTGTGACCAATATGGTTTTCTTTGTAAATAACATCAAATATAAATAAAATAAAATCCCAATAAATAGTGAAAAACACAAAATATAAAGATCAAGTGAAGAGAAAATATGGATAATTTTTAAAAAATGAAATACAAAACAAAAAAATTAAAACTAAACAAACACAGAAAATATACATAAGTTTCTATATAGAAAATAAATAATTTAATTACAAAACTGAAACGCTCAATAAAAGAGGGAGTAAGGAGGTGGACAATAAAAGAAGATAAGAACAAATGACGAGAAATGAATCATACAAAAAATAAAAAATAGATAAAAAAAAAGAAAAGTATGAAAAATAATATGTGAACTGATATTATTCGTTGTAACTTGAATGATAAAATAAAATAAATCCTAATTGATAATAATAAGCAGAGCTAAAATAACATAGAGAGAACTAGCGGATAATTAAAAATAAAATAAAATAAATTAACCCCCCCACCCCTCCCCAACAACCAAAAAAATTAATTAGTGGGTTAGTGGGACACCTAATTTTTTCCCCTTTCTTACCTCTGAAGTTTTTTTTTAAAAAAAAAATTAAAAAAGCCCACCTCTGTTTCAAATCTAATAATTTGTTAATAGAATTTACTTGGTGAAATCCTTTTTCTGCATATAAGGACCCCAAAATAAAATAAAATAAAAAAGTAAAATCCAAGATAATAATGTCAACAACTATTACTTTTCAAGGGATTTTAATTAACTCAAAATGTTAAGAATTTTTAATCACTCCAAGCCTAATGCAACTCCCAAAGCACCAAACATTTACGACCATTAAACATAACTGAATGACATATAAATATAATTTATATTTGCTAATACTTACAAAACTTGACCCGATCAAATTCATTACGTAGAACATAAAACATAAGCTTCACGTAATCCAGAGAACATTAAGCATTAATAAAAAAAATACAAATTGTTGGAATTCGGGACAATGGAAGAACAGAAACAAGTATGAGCGCTTCAAGGATCAACAACGTCGAATGCTTTTAGGCAGACTTCTCCAGTTCCGGTCAAAACCGCGAATACACGATGGGATTATAAAGTACCGCCTTCAGGAGACAAAGAAGTTTGTACTTGTTGTTGAAAGCAGAGTGTCTACAATCTGTTTCAATCTCTTGGAACTATTTGTTTTTAAGGGGTTGATGATGCTAACCCGTAATGAGAAAAAAAAGAGAAGATGAATGGTTGTTGTTGTTCTTTGATTAGATCAAAGGGTCTCAATTTATAGGTAATATAGTGTCTTTTGGTTCAAATGAAACCCTTTCATGAATGGGGAGTTACAGTAACCGTCTGATCGGTGGTTCACCATTTTCACGCGATCGTGCGGTCCAGATCGTCTATCACGAGATGCATCCTTTCCAATGGCACCCCTTGGTGAATATAACCATGCATACGTGTAAAGTGCCAAGTGCACCTTAAAACGCCCAATACGCACCACCTCGCATCAAATGTCCACCATAAGGTGTCCACCAAAAAGACTCCACTAGAGTAGATTGAGCTCTCCTTGTAAACACTCAAAACCTTTTACAAACAACTGATGTGTGACTAAATAATAGTACCACTTTCATCTTCTAATGGGGGGACCACTAAAATCCAAATATTTGAATTCAAATTTGAAAATATCCATCACAAATGACTCATTTTCATTAGGCCTGTGAAGGAGTTGGGTTCAGACCCTGACCTGGACCCGACCGATTGTGATTATTGGGTCCATATCGGATCTCAAGTCTTTAAGGTTGCATCAGGTCGTCTCACTAGCAGGCCTAGATCAAACCAAGAGTGGCAGGACTTGGAGAGGACAATGAACTTTTTGAGGGCCTACAATGACTTCATTTGTTTTTTTTTCTCGTCTTCTTTTTTGGGGAAGAAAATAAAAGGTTTAAGTAAGGGAAGGGAGAGGAGGAGAATAATGTAAGGAGGGCTTTGATTTTCTGGGTTGAATTTTTTTTTATTTCTATTTTTACATGATGAGTTTGAATAAACATATTCCAATGTATTATAAATAATTCTTCAATATTTTGATTTTTTAATTTTTCATGAGGGAACATAAGATTTGAATTCACCAGGGACTAAAAAGGAACATATCCTTTAAATCGTGGGATTAAAACTAAAATATGAAGAAGTGAGGGATCGATCGCTAAATCTTATGGTTTTTGAGAACTTAAAAATAAAAAACTCTAAAAAATAATATCACGTAACACTCTCATGCACATATTTTAAAAATGTCACATCTATCATGCATATTACATACATCTCTCACACATATTCCCAAACACAAACAAAGATATAATAAAAAGTCATAAACTCTTGTGTGTCTCTTATCTATCACATATTCTCACTTTATCTAAGGTAAAACCAATAGCAAAAATATTATTTTTACTTTTCTTAATGAAAATAGCAGAAAAAATTTGTTTATTCTGAATAGATTATTATTTATCATGCTATAGCTATGAAGGACGAACAACTCTATGTCACACGCCAAACGGGGTAAGATTATTTGAATTCAAATCTTATTCAAGATTTTCCTTGTTTCCTTCTCTGGGAATGGCGATGGCTATTCATAGGTGGAAATCAATGTGTGCGTATGTTTGTGGATGATTGATCTATTCAATTCATCTCATTGTATTCATCTCAATGTGTGCGCATGTTTGAAAATCGTCATAGATCCCCATAAAATATATATGGTTAACGGATTTAGTTTCAAAATTAAATTGTTTATATAAATGTATTTAAATAAGTCCATACAAAATATGAAAAATCCGATTTAGTCTTTTTTATAACAAAAATGCATCTATCTCTTCTTGAAAATTCTTCTGCTATCCTATACTCACCAAAGGTTAAAAAAAAAAGAGGAAAAAATCGATATAACTCTATGAAAACTTACGAAAGTAAAAAAAGTCTCTGTAAAATCAGTAAATACCCTTAAAGTCAACTACAAATCTAGTTAATGTATTATAGTAATTTATTAAGTTAATTTTAAAAAGGTATTATAATCATTTATCATGTTTGATTAAAGTCAACTATAATTCTTGTTAGTTTCGGTTATGGTAAAAACTAAAATAACAAATACATTATTATTGTAATAGAAAGGGATCCTAAACAATAAGTCAAATGTGATATTACGACAAGTACAAATCTGAACAGACAATCTTGTAGTACAAACCATGAGGAGTTATGAAATTGAACAAATACACGGGACATTCAAAACACACACTTGATTTTTTTAAAAAGAAAGGTAGATGTTGGTGGCTTTGATTATTGTTAAGATCTCGTCTTTGTCAACAAAATATAAAACCCTAAACTATTCTTGATAGAAAGTGGTAGCAAGGGGTCGAATCCACATGAAGGCTATTGAAGTAAACAAATAAAATAAAAGATTATCAATTTTTTACAAAAAAGTTTAAAAATAAATTGTCAATGATTGATTTAAGAAAAACTATTTATATAGGGATCTAAAATTTTATTCCATTTAACATAAAAGGACAATAAAAAGATAAAAACGTACCGAATTAAAGTTGGATTATTTTTTGTTTGATAAGTGAATAATAGATATAATTGAATAGTTTATGTGGATTGATGTATATATAACTCTTTTAACAGAGTAATCATGAAAGGTTTATGGTTTTCAAATTACATTCAACAGTTCAAATTATCGACAAAAAAAAGGATCTTAATCAATTAAGGTACAGTATGATGGAATAATTTGAGAGTGTATAACAACCTCTTGGGGAGCTTCTCTGGCTCTGTATTGCTCTCTCTCTCTCTCTCAAGGAGCTCAGCTCCCTGTTTTCTCTCTGGAAATTAAATTGATTTGCTCAAAGTAACAATAGCCACTCAAAGTTGTTGGAGGTATTAAAGCTTGTGGAATTACTTCATCAACAATTATTGCTTCATTTTCCCAACATAATCCAAGATCAATTGAATGGCCGGTACTGGTTCAAAGTTGAAGTGGGCCTCAGCCATCCTGTTTGAATGAATATAGACATGTATGTACCACTCACTCAAATTTATTAGGGGTACTAGTGTATTGTTCAAATTGCATATTTTGTATCTATGCAAATTGCATGTGGAAATGTCACTATACAATTTCAATTCTTGTCTCAAAGGACCCCACTTCTCTTTGAAATTTTTTTAATCACACAATAATTTCAAAACATGCCTTCGGGGAATGCTTGTTCAAATGTCATGCACCAGATACTACCAAACAAAAATCAGTTATTAAAGTCATTGATATCATAACACATACGGCATACACTTATATTACAGATTAACACACATATAAAACAAATATATTATGATCGGGGAGGTTGGATTTTTTTTTTTGGGTAAGATATATATTGGGTAAGATATATATTTGTTTTGTTATTTTTTTTCTTTCCAATGCATTCTAATCACTCTTCTTTTGGAGTTTATAATTCAAAATCAAGAAATGAAATCAAGTAGCAAACAAATACCTTTCCTTAAAAAAAACACCTCAAAGCTGTGGTCATTGTTCTGTAATTGAACAAAGGGTATCTTGTACTAGAGAAACAGAGGCAGCACTCATTCAAATTAGTAGCCTAACAAGTTTAAGCATGCTGAGAAGAGAGAATCAAAACATGTAAGCAGTCTGCCTATATGTACCCAAACTTCTCAACCAACCTGTACTGGAAATGTAAGTGCATAGGCCAAGTCACAGCTTCAATGGGGATGCGAAGGATTACAATTTAGTTGATTAAATCCTGAAAAGATGGTCAATGTGTTGGCAATGTGCAGATCTGCATAAGTCCTGATGCAACTTTGGAAACCCCCAAATTCATTAACATTACTAATTACTAATTATTGCATCGCAGGAAGTTGGATTTGGACGTGTTATGGTCTTAGTGGTTTCAACCTACAATCTTTGATCTGAATGTTAAATATACCATGCAACAATGGTTAATAGTGGAAGCCAATTAGCAAACCATACATCACATCATGTTAGCCTTGGAAAATTTCTGGGCTTACCTTTAGTATTCCACTCCAGTGCTCATTAGTTCTTATATGTTAAGAGCATCTTCAATGGACATGTTAACTAACTAAGATATTAAAGTGACATGTCAGCACTTTAGATAATCATTTACTACATTCTCATTTGGTTGGTGGTTGTTGCTCCAATGGACTAGCTAAATAACTAGTTAAAACAATAGTGGGTCCATCTCTCCATCCACTCAAAGCTCTCCACCCACCCAAAATAATATTTTTTAAAATATTTTGAATGGTGGGACCCATATTTAGTTGGCTAAAGCACTAGCTAAAATTAACATGAAAACTAACATATGACAGGTGGGACCCACATTTAACATACCCTTAACACTTCCATTGGAGCACCATTTTTACATCTTTTATAAAAATATGACACTAACTAGTGAGTTAACATGTCCATTGGAGATGCTCTAAGAATTGCTTCATGTTATAAGCCTCATCATTTCACGCAGAAGTGTCATGGTTAAAACCACCAGCTTCCATTTCTTCTATTTTCTTTGATGTCTGCCAAGGGTAAAAATTTAAGTTGATTAAATCCTGAAAAGATTTTACTGTAAAGTTGAATAGGCCAGGTGATTTCAGGTTGGACTTGTGAGAGGTATAGGTTGCGGCCACCGTTATTTCCACACCTTAAGTTATTCACCCCACCCCGTTATCTGGCATACCCCTTTAGTTTTTTAAAAGCTGCAAACCCACACCCAATATAAAAGGATGGTATATCACATTGAGAACCCACCCCTTTCATTTGGAGCCCCCTTTCTCTCTCTCTTCTTCCTCTCTTCTTCTTCTTCTCCAACCTCCGGTCTGGTCCGACGACCTCCCCAGAGTTCATCACCGTTGGTGTCTCCCGCATGGAGGTCTCCTTAGCCCCCACAAGAATGAGATAAATCTTCATTCCATTATTTGAATGTATTTGATTTGTTAGAAACTATTTGATTTCTTACATTTGTTTGATTGTATTTGTGGCTTAAGTTTTTTATATTACAATGTATTTGATCTCACAAATCATTCATGTTTTTAGAAACCCTAGGTTTTTATTTTTTTAACAGAACTATCCTAGGTTTTGGGTTGATGTTTATTGTGTTCCTTTTGTTTGAATGTGTTTGATTTCACACATTGATTAGCACATATGTTTATTGGGAGTGTAATTTATTTATAGAATAATGCTAGGAGGGTATGTTGTTTGTGATTTTTAAATTGTTTTATTCTAAATTGAGGCATTGAGTTAAGGTTTGTATTAGTTATGTTTAGTGAGGGTGTTGTACAAAGTTGGAGTGCATTTTAGTTATAGGAAAACTGTTAAAAAATTTTACATTGAGTTTATAGAATTGGAGCAAAAAATTTAACTTTGTGGGTTTAAAATGAAGTTTGTATTTAGAGGAATGAAAAGAGAGTTAATGAGAATTCCTTGAAAATGGAATAATTAGAAATTGTTGAACAAATTGGAAACAAGTTTTTATTGAGTGAGTGAGAGCTCAATCTTACCACACTACCCACTAGGACACTATACTGAATGATATCTATCAAAGGTATTAGTTTTTCTTTTTAAATAAAAAATTAAGCTTAGTTTTATTGAGCTAGATGATCTTACTTGTGCAATATAAGGTATGCAATATTTACTTTCATTACTTGAAGATTTGGTTGCATCTTTTTTATTCTAAGTTTGTCCAATGCCATCATTCTTTGTGCTTGCGGTGAGCCAATGATGACTGCATGAATATCAAGAGGTCAATGTACATAAAAAATAGCTTTCTTCTTTGCTTTACTGACGTAGGACAGATTTGGAAAGAAATCATTGCAGAATATTTGATTTTAAATCTGTCATCAAAATAAAGTTTTATGAGATTTTATCATTTATTGACAAATCTCATTATTTAAAGTTATATTTGATAACAAAAATGCGTCTGCCTCTTCTTGAAAATTCTTCTGCTATCCTATACTACCAAGGGTAAAAAAAAAAAAAAGAGGAAAAAATTGATATAACCCTATGAAAACTTATTAAAGTAAAAAAGTCTCTGTAAAATCAGTAAATACCCTTAAAGTCAACTACAAATCTAGTTAATGTATTATAGTAATTTATTAAATAAATTTTAGAAAGGTATTATAGTCATGTATCATGTTTGATTAGAGTGAACTACAAATTTTGTTAGTTTCGGTTAGGGTAGAAACTAAAATAAACATTGTTTAATAAGGTAGAGAACTAAGGGGATTTTTTTATTTTGTAGGGACCTTTTCTAATTTTCGTAAGTTTCTACGGAGCTATATCAATTTTTCAAAAATAAGGGATGAGGGCATTCCAGTAACTTTGAATGTACAGTTAAGGTTAACAATGTACATAATTGGTTGGGGGTGCGGTCGAGATTGAAACAATACTTTTCTAATAATATGGAGACCTCTGATGATTTTCTGATTTTACAAAGATTAAAACCGATTTAACTAGCTTTTCAAGAAGTTAAAAGGTGAATAAAATGACTGCAACGTTGATTAAAAAGGTGATTAGATTCACCGTGTCAATTCCGAATTCATGAAGAAGAATGACAGGATGATGAAGGGGAAAAAACGAGATGATGAAGAAATTGAGGCGCCTTTGCTGTTCGTAGAAAGGGGAAAACAGATTGTGATCACAAGATCACCGAAGAAACGGTAAAAAATAACCGAACACCACTTAATAAGGAAAATATAAAAAAGGGTATAATGGGTAATTTCTTGATGCCACCTCATGGGGCCTATTTGGGGCATGTGAAATTGAGGCCTGGGAATCATTATTGTATACATATAATATATAATTGGGAAAAACCGACGTGACTATTTAGAAAGTTAGCTAAATCGATTTTAGTCTCTGTAAATTTAAAAATCGTCATAGATCCCCATAAAACATATACGGTTAACGGATTTAGTTCCAAAATTAAATTGTTTATATAATGCATTCAAATAAGTCTCTACAAAATATGAAAAATTAAATTTAGTCTTTTTTATAACAAAAATGCGTCTACCTCTTCTTGAAAATTCTTCTGCACTCACCAAGGGTAAAAAAAAAAGAGGAAAAATTGATATAACCCTATGAAAACTTATGAAAGTAAAAAAGTCTTTGTAAAATCAGTAAATACACTTAAAGTCAACTACAAATCTAGTTAATGTATTATAGTAATTTATTAAATAAATTTTAGAAAGGTATTATAGTCATTTACCATGTTTGATTAGAGTGAACTACAAATTTTGTTAGTTTCGGTTATGATAGAAACTAAAATAAACATTGTTTAATAAGGTAGAGAACTGAGGGGATTTTTTTATTTTGTAGGGACCTTTTTAATTTTCGTAAGTTTTTAGGGAGCTATATCAATTTTTCAAAAATAAGGGATGAGGGCATTCCAGTAACTTTGAATGTACAGTTAAGGTTAACAATGTACATAATTTGTTGGGGGTGACGGTCGAGATTGAAACAATACTTTTCTAATAATATGGAGACCTCTGATGATTTTCTGATTTTACAAAGATTAAAACCGATTTAACTAGCTTTTCAAGAAGTTAAAAGGTGAATAAAATGACTGCAACGTTGATTAAAAGGGTGATTAGATTCACCGTGTCAATTACGAATTCATGAAGAAGAATGACAGGATGATGAAGGGGAAAAAACGAGATGATGAAGAAATTGATGCGCCTTTGCTGTTCGTAGAAAGGGGAAAACAGATTGTGATCACAAGATCACCGAAGAAACGGTAAAAAATAACCGAACACCACTTAATAAGGAAAAAATAAAAAAAAGGTATAATGGGTAATTTCTTGATGCCACCTCATGGGGCCTATTTGGGGCATGTGAAATTGAGGCCTGGGAATCATTATTGTATACATATAATATATAATTGGGAAAAACCGACGTGACTATTTAGAAAGTTAGCTAAATCGATTTTAGTCTCTGTAAATTTAAAAATCGTCATAGATCCCCATAAAACATATACGGTTAACGGATTTAGTTCCAAAATTAAATTGTTTATATAATGCATTCAAATAAGTCCCTACAAAATATGAAAAATTAAATTTAGTCTTTTTGATAACAAAAATGCGTCTGCCTCTTCTTGAAAATTCTTCTGCACTCACCAAGGGTAAAAAAAAAAGAGGAAAAATTGATATAACCCTATGAAAACTTATGAAAATAAAAAAGTCTTTGTAAAATCAATAAATACACTTAAAGTCAACTACAAATCTAGTTAATGTATTATAGTAATTTATTAAATAAATTTTAGAAAGGTATTATAGTCATTTACCATGTTTGATTAGAGTGAACTACAAATTTTGTTAGTTTCGGTTATGATAGAAACTAAAATAAACATTGTTTAATAAGGTAGAGAACTAAGGGGATTTTTTTATTTTGTAGGGACCTTTCTAATTTTCGTAAGTTTTTAGGGAGCTATATCAATTTTTCAAAAATAAGGGATGAGGGCATTCCAGTAACTTTGAATGTACAGTTAAGGTTAACAATGTACATAATTGGTTGGGAGTGATGGTCGAGATTGAAACAATACTTTTCTAATAATATGGAGACCTCTGATGATTTTCTGATTTTACAAGGATTAAAACCGATTTAACTAGCTTTTCAAGAAGTTAATCGATTTTTTCCTATATAATTTATATTTTTCCCTATATAATTTATTAGATGTTTCATATATTGAGTTGGAACTATAAAATTGACTTTAGTCTAATGCTTCTCTCGGTCCTTATAAATTTTGTATCACATCTAAAACCTTTCTTCTTTTTTATTTTAAAAAGGGTCTTTCTAGAACATTTGCCATTCCTCTTCATTCAACCCAAACCACAGATTTTATTTCCTTTTCTGGAGATATAATGTAATAATGGTCACATGTGTGACTCTGCATCATGCTTCATTTCAAAATAACTAGACCATTTTTGTTCGTAGGGAACAGCTGACGAAGTAGTGGATTGCTCCCATGGGAAACTCATGAACAGGGGATTCTTAAGAGAACACTCTCCATCAAAGATAGGCTCTGCTCTATGTCTCTCAACTTTACTGCGAGTTGCAGAATTTCCCTAGATACTATGTTGGAAGTTGGAACTTTTTCAGTCCAGTTCGTAGAACAGTTGCCTTCTACCATGGACGTCCTCTGAGTCTCCCTCACAGGTGGGTAAACCCTGAAGCATGAAGAGGGGGGTCTGGTTGGGAATTGGGATTTGGACTGCAATCAAAGCTGGATTTCGCTCAATATGGGTTGAAATTGATTCTATAACTGCTCTAGCGTGGAAATAGGCCGTGGAGTGCCATCTGATGTCTCTGAAGCATTTATCTTGGTTTTGAATCAATTGTTGATGGGTGATTCACTCACAACCTTGCTAAAATATTGCTAGTAAATATATAAGCTTATTATTTATTATATACTTGTAACTAAAATAATGCAATCATAAACATAGAATGGAATGTCATATGACAGTAGATAATTAGACCCTTTACATCATATAAATTTGGATACAGGGATTGCACATATTTTCTTCTTTCTTTACAATTGATGATTCTCTCCCATGTCAAGTCTCACATAATGAAACAGTTCCCCAAGCATTACGGATCCAGCAGAGGACCATAGTGAGCAAGTGAAGGATTGAATTCAACCTACAGAAGTTCTCTTGATGTATCTTTGAAACCTCCAATTGTTCAACAAAGAAGCTGCAGTCTGGTTTCTAAATCCTCACACTTTTTTCATCTTCTTGATTGAATCAAGCAGTGATGATTTCTCTTTGTCGGTTGATGATGCCTTCACGAACGGGTTTTTCGGCCTATGAGATTGTCCAACCTGGTTGAGCCTCTCCCCCACATTCTTCTCACATGCAATTCTGATGGACATCGTTTTTCTTTCTCCCTTCTTAGTTTTCTCTTCAGTTTTTAGTTGTTTTGAAGACTGGAATGCAACTTGGGTGAAACCTGATTTGATGTGCGCAATTCTGGTGGGGGCTGTGGAATAGAAGGTTTTGACATTCTCTTGTATTCTGGTAATTGTGAGGGTCTAAGTGCTTGGACACCATTAGTGGCGATTGTATCGAAGGAAGCCAGATTAGGATGAGTTGTGGTCTCCATGGTTTCAACCATGAATCTTTCCTAAAAAGTTACAACAATAGTCAATGATTCAAAGTGGAAGCTAACCAATGATACTAAACCATACAACACACTATGTTGGCCTTAAAATGTCAATATATACTAAGGATACTTGGACTTACCTCCAGTATACCACAGATGCGCTCTGCCAAATTTGGTAGCTTCAGGGCAGTAACTAGTTTCATAGCTCCCTTGATTGACTTCTCCAATGTAAGTAGCAGCTCTGATAAGCTTATCACCTAGGATAGCCCCAAACAAAAAACATTAGCCTACTTAAAATATAAAAAAAATTATGACAGACTATAGCCAAGTATCAAATTAAAGATCCTAACCATTGCAACAGCTGGTAATGAGCCTTAGAATGCACTGGTCAAGGGACGCCTCCATGTTAAAAGCCTCATCATCTGCTGCAGAAGTGTCAAGTCCACCAGCTTACATTTCTTCAATTTTCTTTCGTATCTAGTGAGGGTCAAAATTTTAGCTGATTAAAGCCTGAAAAGATTTTTGCTATATAGTTAGATGGGTTGATTCAGGTTGGACCTGTAAGAGGCATAGATTGATTGCACATCATGAACTCATTTTCTAGATCATCAGCACCAAGATCAGAGGAAGCAAAGGGGAAGGAAATGTTGAGTGTGAGAACTGGCTTGGGCATCACCTAAAAAGTCAGGTGCGATAGATGTAATTGATGGCAAGTGAAAAATATGATTAAAAAACATCACATATGAGAGTCTTGAGTGCAGATAACAAGAATGTGAATGAGATGTTTGCAGTGGATTAAAAACCAGGAAGCAAGAAATGTGTCAAATTATTCTATCCTAACAAGTTTCAATCAACTCAACCATAAACTACTGCCCACCAGAAAATATAAGCTAATAATCAGCATGAATGCATACTACCTGAGGGTATGTATGAGGGGATTTGCATGTGATGCAGAACAACTTGCTAATTAATGTCTAATCTTTAACATAAAATTCCTGGTCACCAGAGGGAAAACAATCAGATGCATAAGAGAGGATGGCTAATTAATCCTTAAAACCAAGCTACCATAACAAAGTAATGAAATGGTTGTCCTATGAAATGAGTATAGAATACTTGTAAAAACAATTTATATCAAGCACAGTAAAGTTACAATTTTTGATACGTGGCTACTACCAAAAATACCATGACAGTGGGGATATAATATCAACTTAAGATCATACTAAGAAATTGATTTTGTGGAAATACATGGCTAATGAATCTTGTGCAATAGAGATTTAAATGAGTAGAAATATAAAAATTATAGAGAATAATGTTACTCTGAGGACGTGGCTGATCTTTCCCCTGCAATTCTTTGTAAAGAGAAGAAGCCAAGAACACAATTTTCCTTCATTTTGTAATGTCTGGATGGATTCTAAAAGTATAGACAATAAAGATGCTATGGAAGCAATACATGATGACTAAATGACTGTTCGATGAACAAGCAGAGAACTTCGAAGCCAATAATGTTATCTTCATAGCAAGATTAGCCAAATTATATCATCATTCCACTCTGCTTCAATGGGGAAAATGTTAAAATAGAAGGAGATACGCAAATGTAGAGGTTGAAAGATATACAACATGTGAGAGTAAAACATACAACAACAGCTGGTCCCTGAAAATATGGTCAGAGAAATTCAAAGGCAGCTCATTAGCTCATCATTCTATTCTGCTTCAAACAGCTGATTTTCAAACATAATAAGGTACACAAAGCCAGAGATAATGAGGATAAAAAAGTAGATGAACAAAAGTGATAGAGAGAGCAAAAGAAAACTGAAAGCGTTTGCAACTAAATAAAATGAGAAGGAATGAGCGGACGATTTAATTTATAAAAAAAAACGGATTTATGAAATTTTGATCTGGCTTCTGTTGACATGCTCTTTTCTGCTCGCTTTTCTTTTCTGGCTTTTTACTCTATGATCAATTTGAATTATGTCAAGAAACTTGGTGGATATAAGAGTGCACTAAAACCAGCTTATGATATTCACATTGATTTTTTTTTTGACGAAAAGACACATCGATATTTGCATGGACAATATATTACAAAGAAATACGAAAACCTCTAAAGCTGCATAAATCCAACCTTATTTTCATAGAGCTTTTCTCCCACTCCCCATATTTATTCCAACATTACGATAGAAGACTCCAACGTTCATTTGCAGATAAACCTTCACTCTAGCTTTAATAAACTCAAGAAGCATTTTTTCACAGAGATTCCACTAAGCGAGTAATATGTAAGAACAAATACATGAATAATAGAATAGAGAGGGATCTTCAAGCAATCAATCCAACATGATATTATGAAAAGTACAAATCTGAACAGACAATCAATGATAACCCAGACCATATTTTGTAGTACAAACCATGACAAGCTCTCAAATTGAACAAAGACACACGACATTCAAAACACACACTTGAATTAACACGCAATAAATAATCACAGACTTCAAACCGTTCTTTTATTTATTTTTTTTGGTGAAGAAAAGCCACAGAATAACCAAATTTGCAGGCGATAGAAGCTGCTCGCCTGCACATATAAATTCATGGGCACTGATTATGAAAAAAGAAGAAACTTAAAAATGAATGCTTCACTAAAGATATAACTGGCACAATTTTTCAATGTTCAAGAAGTTAAAGAAATAAAAAGCCTTCCAATGTTCCGTCTTCCATCTGTATGCTTGACGATGGGGATGTGGCTGATCTTTTGGCGATCGACTGCATGTTCCCCTCGCATCCTCTCCAATAGCTCCTCTGCCATCTCCCACAAGTTGAGCTCTTGGAAGTATAGGTCCAATGTTTGTAAGTTTTGAAGCCTCTTTAAACGTCCAATGTTTGTAAGTTTTGAAGCCTCTTTAAACGTTTAGGAAGTACCTTCACATTTGTTTTCCTTAAGCCCAGATACCTCAAATTAAACAAATCACCCACTGCATCAGGTATAATATCAATTGGAGAATTTTCTAGATTCAACACCCTCAACAATTTAATTTTCAGTGATGTTTTTCTATTAAAAGAGCAAGACAGAAGATCGTCAGTTGCAAACATCAATATAGAACGGAGATGAGACATTTTACCCAATTCTTCTAGAATGGTGTTGTTTACTTTGACAACTGATATACGACGAACACCAGTAGTTTTTTTTTGGTCAAGACAAACACCCGAAATTGGTTGTTCTTCAAGTGCCATGCAAAAATTGCTTCTTTGATATCAATATAGCTACCTGTCTTACTATATCATGCATACGATACACTTCCATGTGTTCATATCTATTTTCTTGTACAACCTGAAGCATGTTTCTGACGACAAGTTCATTAAGATATTGCTCTGCAATTTCCTCCATTGTCATCCTGTCCCTTTCTTGTATGAAACCTTCTGCTATCCATAACCTAATAATCATTTTTCTCTTGAGGGGATAATCCTCGGGAAAAACACTACAATATAAGAAACAATTTTTCAGATAGTGTGGTAGATCATGAAAGCTAAACGTCAATATATTTGACATCCCTTCTAACTGTAGGATGTTAGCAAGCATCCAATTGAGACTTTTAAAAGTATTATCCCACTTTACCGCTGAATGTTTTGTATATAAGAGACCACCCAACGTCACAATCGTGAGAGGCAACCCATCACACTTGTTAATAATTTCTTTTGCTACATCCAACTCTTTAGGACAGATACCACCTTGATCACCTTGGAATGCTATACTGTAAAAGAGTTTACTTGCCTCATCATCCTGTAGAGGATTTAGTTTGAAAACATGGTTTGAAGAAGATGCCAAAGAAGTGGCAATTTCATCATTTCTAGTTGTAAACATGATTCTACCTATACCTTTATCAAACAAATCCTTAATTTCATTCCACAACCTCACATCCCATACATCATCAAGGACAATAAGGTACCTTTGATCTACTAAACACCCATGAAGCTTCTCAGCTAGCCCCTTTGTGTCCATCCTGTCAATGCCTTGTGGTATCATCTCCTTCTTCTCACGAAAGAGCTCTTTTATTATACTTTTTAATATCTCGTCCTTGTTAAATGATGTAGAAACTGTGACCCATGCACGCCACTGAAAGTTTTGCACAATTTGTTCGCTCTTGTAAACTTGCGCTACGAGTGTTGTCTTGCCCACTCCGCCCATTCCACAAACTGATATTTCCATGTGTTCTACACTATCTTCTTTCAGCCAGCTGATCAATTGTGCCTTCTTACTCCTCAACCCAACGATATCATCGTCTTTTTTATAAAATGGTGAAATATCTATAGATCTTCCTGTTACATCTCTAGAGCTTGACCCTTCCTCAAGTCCCTTGATACCATATCGATTTCTTTTCTCAGATCATTTATTTTGAATTTGTTGTTTTGCAGTTCCATGGCAATACCTGTTATAGAAAGTACCACAGGATTAATTGAACATGTTAATATAGGTTCAAATGAAAAGTATAGCATGTAATAAATACAAGGGACAGTGAATACCATGCTTGGCCTTAATGTTCCTTGATGCTTGGAAAGCTCTTGTAATGAATTTGCAGAAACCAGAACTCTTCGGCTCACCCACAAAATAAGTGAACTCATCAACCATATCTTCAATTTGGTATGCTAATTCCCTCACTTGCTCCACCCAGGTTGTGGTCAGTCCAACATCACCAGTGATCATTCTATCGGCATTTCTGATAAAGGCTTGCATCAACTCCATGTCTCCCTTTATTGCTTCCATATCACCACGCACTGCTCGAATAAGTGAAATTTTCTGTCAGGGGTAAGATTGATGTGCCCAATTCCGTCGCCAATGCTGAACCAAGCTTGAGGATCGCAGAAGCCACAATTGCCTCTGCCATGTCTCAATTCGCCCACAGCTGCTACGAAAAATAAATTTGTGAAATTTATTATTTTAAATGACCATATTTAGTATATAAAAAAATTTGGAGCCGCCAATTTGGTCTATGTAGTATATAAAAAGTAAAAAGCTTTATTTTTCTAAAGAAAAAAAATACACTATATCTGAATGTGTATTTTACTTTTTAAGATAATATATATATATTTTAATGGATGAGTAGACAATTTGAAAAAAAGAAAAGAAAAGATGACAGCTACGGATGTGGTTGTACACAAGGTTGGACGTATCATTTTTTATAATATTAGGAACAGTCTACACGACAGTCCTGTGGACAAACCACACATGTGTTTATCTTTCAAAAATATTAAATGACCTCTAATGAGGTATATGATGGTTGTATAAAAAATGTATAGAATTCCATGATACCAATTGGATTGAGAACGTGTGAAATTATTGACGAGATACATACCTGGAGATAAAAACTTCGATGAATGGCTATCGAGGTATAAGGACTGTACCGATTATGGATTGCGTGTAACCATGTCTGTGTGTGTACACTTTGAGGGAGCCGATTCAGATAACTCAATCCCAAAGCACTGATCAAGTACTACGCCATTAACACGTAACTGAACAACAGAAAATATAATTTATATGAACCAATTCTAAAATATAAAACCCTATCAAATTGATTGATAGACAGAAATATAAATCTATATGTAAGTGTGTTTGTGGATGATTGTTCAAAGAGACCCACCTCAGTGTAATGAATAATAAAAGCATGTTGAGCTAATGTTATATTTCAAATCACACTGAACAGTTCAAATTATAGATCATATGAATGGAATTTACGCAGTTACAAAAAAGAGGTATGACTCCATCCTGAAAAACAAATTACTCGGGTAGTTGGAGTATTTTTTCTTTGATAAGTGAATAATATATATAATTGAATAGTTTTATGTGGATTGATGTATATATAACTCTTTTAACAGAGTAATCATGAAAGGTTTATGATTTTCAAATTACATTCAACAGTTCAAATCATCGACAAAAAAAAAGGACCTTAATCAATTAAGGTACAGTATGATGGAATAATTTGAGAGAGTATATGAACCTGAAAATATTCCGGGTTCCTCGACCTCTTGGGGACCTTCTCTGGCTCTGTATTGGTCTCTCTCTCTCTCTCTCTCTCTCAAGAAGGTCAGCTCCCTGTTTTCTCTCTGGAAATTAAATTGATTTGCTCAAAGTAACAATAGCCACTCAAAGTTGTTGGAGGTATTAAAGCTTGTGGAATTACTTCATCAACAAGTATTGCTTCTTTTTCCCAACATAATCCAAGATCAATTGAATGGTCGGTACTGGTTCAAAGTTAAAGTGGGGCTCAGCCATCCTGTTTGAATGAATATTAGACATGTATGTACCACTCACTCAAATTTATTAGGGGTACTAGTGTATTGTTCACATGGCATATTTTGTATCTATGCAAATTGCATGTGGAAATGTCACTATACAATTTCAATTCTTGTCTCAAAGGACCCCACTTCTCTTTGAAAATTTTTTAATCACACAATAATTTCAAAACATGCCTTCGGGGGATGCTTGTTCAAATTCCATGCACCAATCAGCTAATAAAATGATACTACCAAACAAAAATTAGTTATGAAAGTCATTGATATCATAACACATACGGCATACACTTATATTACAGATTAACACACATATAAAACAAATATATTATGATCGGGGAGGTTGGATTTTTTTTGTTTTGGGTAAGATATATATTGGTAAGATATATATTTGTTTTGTTATTTTTTTTTTCTTTCCAATGCATTCTAATCACTCTTCTTTTGGAGTTTGTAATTCAAAATCAAGAAATGAAATCAGATAGCAAATAAATACTTTTCCTTTAAAAAAAAAAAAACTCAAAGCTGTGGTCACTGTTCTGTAATTGAACAAAGGGTATCTTGTACTAGAGAAACAGAGGCAGCACTCATTCAAATTAGTAGCCTAACAAGTTTAAGCATGCTGAGAAGAGGGAATCAAAACATGTAAGCAGTCTGCCTATATGTACCCAAACTTCTCAACCAACCTGTACTGGAAATGTAAGTGCATAGGCCAAGTCACAGCTTCAATGGGGATGCGAAGGATTACAATTTAGTTGATTAAATCCTGAAAAGATGGTCAATGTGTTGGCAATGTGCAGATCTGCATAAGTCCTTCTGATGCAACTTTGGAAACCCCCAAATTCATTAACATTACTAATTACTAATTATTGCATCGCAGGAAGTTGGATTTGGACGTGTTATGGTCTTAGTGGTTTCAACCTACAATCTTTGATCTGAATGTTAAATATACCATGCAACAATGGTTAATAGTGGAAGCCAATTAGCAAACCATACTTCACATCATGTTAGCCTTGGAAAATTTCTGGGCTTACCTTTAGTATTCCACTCCAGTGCTCATTAGTTCTTATAGGCTAAGAATAGCTTCATGTTATAAGCGAGACCGGATTCGGTCAGTGCCGAGTTCGGTCAGTTCGGTCAGTACCGAACTGCATCACGTTCAAATCAAACTACATCACTTATAAATCGAACTGCAAAACAAATTGTTGGGTATATTTTTCACACTCTTATTGGATACTGATGATATTTAGGAATTCATACTTTTTTCAATAGTTGATTGAATTCAATAAGAGAGTAAAAAATATATCCAACAATAGGTTGTGCAGTTTGATTTATAAGTGGTGCAGTTCGATTTGCACGTAGTATAGTTCGGTACTGACCAAACTGACAGAAGTCGAGTACTGACCGGATCCGGTCCCGTTATAAGCCTCATCATTTCACGCAGAAGTGTCATGGTAAAAACCACCAGCTTCCATTTCTTCTATTTTCTTTGATGTCTGCCAAGGGAAAAAATGTAAGTTGATAAAATCCTGAAAAGATTTTACTGTAAAGTTGAATAGGCCAGGTGATTTCAGGTTGGACTTGTGAGAGGTATAGGTTGCGGCCACCGTAATTTCCACACCTTAAGTTATTCACCCCACCCCGTTATCTGGCATACCCCTTTAGTTTTTTAAAAGCTGCAAACCCACACCCAATATAAAAGGATGGTATATCACATTGAGAACCCACCCCTTTCATTTGGAGCCCCCTTTCTCTCTCTCTTCTTCCTCTCTTCTTCTTCTTCTCCAACCTCCGGTCTGGTCCGACGACCTCCCCAGAGTTCATCACCGTTGGTGTCTCCCGCATGGAGGTCTCCTTAGCCCCCACAAGAATGAGATAAATCTTCATTCCATTATTTGAATGTATTTGACTTGTTAGAAACTATTTGATTTCTTACGTTTGTTTGATTGTATTTGTGGCTTAAGTTTTTTATATTACAATGTATTTGATCTCACAAATCATTCATGTTTTTAGAAACCCTAGGTTTTTATTTTTTTAACAGAACTATCCTAGGTTTTGGGTTGATGTTTATTGTGTTCCTTTTGTTTGAATGTGTTTGATTTCACACATTGATTAACACATATGTTTATTTGGAGTGTAATTTATTTATAGAATAATGCTAGGAGGGTATGTTGTTTGTGATTTTTAAATTGTTTTATTCGAAATTGAGGCATTGAGTTAAGGTTTTTATTAGTTATGTTTAGTGAGGGTGTTGTACAAAGTTGGAGTGCATTTTAGTTATAGAAAAACTGTTAAAAAAATTTTACATTGAGTTTATAGAATTGGAGCAAAAAATTTAACTTTGTGGGTTTAAAATGAAGTTTGTATTTAGAGGAATGAAAAGAGAGTTAATGAGAATTCCTTGAAAATGGAATAATTAGAAATTGTTGAACGAATTGGGAACAAGTTTTTATTGAGTGAGTGAGAGCTCAATCTTACCACACTACCCACTAGGACGATATATTAAATGATATCTATCAAAGGTATTAGTTTTTCTTTTTAAATAAAAAATTAAGCTTAGTTTTATTGAGCTAGATGATCTTACTTGTGCAATATAAGGTATGCAATATTTACTTTCATTACTTGAAGATTTGGTTGCATCTTTTTTATTCTAAGTTTGTCCAATGCCATCATTCTTTGTGCATGCGGTGAGCCAATGATGACTGCATGAATATCAAGAGGTCAATGTACATAAAAAATGGCTTTCTTCTTTGCTTTACTGATGTAGGACAGATTTGGAAAGAAATCATTGCAGAATATTTGATTTCAAATCTGTCATCAAAATAAAGTTTTATGAGATTTTATCATTTATTGACAAATCTCATTATTTAAAGTTATATTTACCACTTTTTATTGGTGAATTAAGAATTTAGGATTTTTAGGATTTTATATTTTATTTTATTAGATTTTAATCATTGTCATTGTAATTGTATCTTTATTATTTTTAGTAGAGTTGTAATTCACATTATGAATATGTATTTAATGTTTGTGATCTATGTAATGAGTGCCACCATCTTTGTAAGGGACAACTTTTGATCAATTGATATAATTATCTCCCTTTTGGATTTTTTCTTTTTTGTGGATTCAAGGAGTTTATGAGATCTCAACGTTGGTTGAATCTTTCTATCATTTTCACGCTGCGTTAGATGGTATTAGAGTGAGGATTCGCCTGGCTTTGATGACACATAGCCGTGTGGGAAACAATCATTCCATTGATGGTGATCGTGGGGGTGCAGGAGCTGTTTTGGCCGTTGCAAGAGGACCAAAAGCCACTTCGGAAGGAGTTTCATCAACAAACGCGGCATGCTCTTCATGAGTTTAAGGCTGGTGTGAATCTCAACACCGATAATAGACGACCTGGGAGTGACAGGATGCACGCCGAGGGATTTGTCCGAGGCCCACCTATTGCTTATAAACGACATTCTCATTATCTACCCGATTATGAGGGTGACTCGGATGATGAAGGCAATGAACTATACGACTATCAGCCGAGAAAGCGGCATGCGCACAACAATTATTTGGGCACATACTATTTAGGATTATAGAAACAATCTTTGTATAAAACATTTAAAAATTTATGCTAATTTTTTATAATGACCAAAAAAAATGAATAAAAATAAAATATAAGCATGTCAAGTCTTATAAAATTTGAGAATTGATGCTAATTTTTTAAAATGTTGACAATTTGGATAGGGTATTTAAAAACCACTGTTAAATAAAATTAAGTTTTACATTATTAGTGTTTTTCAATTAATTGGGGTGTAACTTTTAAACAGGGTGGGAGAAATTCTAAGAAAGGGCAATTAAGTTTTTGTTGTAAGTTATGGGATTGTTTTGTGCAACTTTTTTAGTTTTTAGGTAGAATTCTTTCATTTTAGAAAAGTTTTTGGTTATATTTTCCCTTTATGTTAAAATATGACATTTCATTTATGAATAAATGAAGAGGAGAAATATTGAAGTATGAAATCCAACGCCCATATGTGAAGGGAGTTATATATCTTTTGTGATCTCCTTAATTTCAATGACCACATATTTTAAATCTCAGTTAGGGCCCGTTTAGGAATGAGTTTGGGCAGTTTTTGAGTTCGTTGGAAGCTGTTTTTCTCAAACCCATTTCTAAACAGAAAAATTGGGGTCAAAACCTGCAAGCAAATTTTTGTAAAAAAGTGTTCAAAACATGGGTTTTCCATAAGCTATGAAAAGACGGTTTTATGTAAAATCAGTTTTAAACTCAGCTGTTGTCTAAAATCAGTTTTTCAATCGTGCAATCAATGCAGCCTTAGGCACAAAAACGACATGGGACAACGTAAACCATTATTAATTTTCATGTTTATTTTGGACAAATGAATTTCATTGGGGTTTTTAAAGACTCAAACTAGATTATTTTATTTTATTTTTTTTATATCGGAGGGACCCTCGTGGTCGATCTTACGGTCAAGCTAGGAAGACTACCTCTACATGTTCCCATATTCTAGATCTAGTATACAAGTATGAGAAAAAAAGAAAAAATAGATCAACAATAACACAATAAGCCCATGTTTGGTTCGAGAATTAAATTATTATGAGATTTATTACTATTCTAGTATAAATAAGGATAAAATTATTTTTATGTTTGGTAGTGTTTTGAATTATTCTCATTGGAAAACATAATAATAAAGTTTTTGTTGTTTAGATAAAAATATGAATAAAGTGTGGATAAAGATTTATAAAAGGTAAAAAAATGATAACAATTGATTTAATAATTGATTTATTAGAGGTGATGACAATTTTTTTTATTTTATAAGAGGTGACGACAGTTTATTTGACAGTGTGCCCACATATTCTTTTGAATAACCTGGAATAACTTAATTATAATGGGTGGATGAAATTCATATACCACTTCATACTAGTTTATTCTAACATACATATTCTCATTTATTCTAGTCATCCAAACATCCATAATTAGGTTATTCCGACAAATTTTAATTTATTCTGAGTTTATTCTTGAAATAAACATAGGCTATAAGAAATGATTTATGTGATTTGGTAAGATTATCTATGTTCATAGATGATGATGATGAATTTTATTGAAGATCTTAAAGTGTCGTGTAGTTCGCAATTATTTTGTTGAAGAAAATGGGAAATTATATGATTGTTTTCACAAAATCCTGATTGTAAATTTTTTTCTGATGATCTAGGCGACAGAAAGTCATTCTCAAAAACCTCCGAAATGAGTTTCCAAACAGCCCCTAAATAATAAATTGTTTGTAATGTATAAAACACACATAAAAAATTTGGATGGTATGTACAAAAAAAAAAAAAAAACTTCTTATTTATTCATATCTCGCTTGTGTGACTCTACTTATAGAGATAAATCATCAGAAGTTCTTGTTTTCGTATTCCATTCAACAGTTAAAAATATCAATATGCAGATCAAAAATTCCGAGATGGTTCATACCTCAAAACTCCACTGTTTGCCTCAAGATGGCTATCTCTGCTTCTCTCTCAAGTTTCTCTCTCAAGTTGATTTGTTTCTATAGAGTTGCAATGGGTGACTCTACTTAGATAAATCATTAGAATTGTTACAAGTTGGACTGATCCCTTCATACAGATCAGATCCAACCTTTCATTTATTTATTTATTTTTTTTTTTGGTGGGGAAGGGGTCAGTCATTCATTGATGTTTATTAATAATACCAAAGTCTTCAAATCGGTTGGTCAGAGATAGAATATGAAAAATACTCACACGTGACAATTTTCCGTGTGTGGTGTCTCTATAAAGAGTTCTATTTATGATGCATTTAGTTGTACGATTACAAAACTGATTATATAGGAATTTGAGTTTTAAAACTGATTCCGCATGAAACTCATTCTTCTAATTTTATAGAATTGTAGTTTTTTTATATTATTTATTTTAAATATGTCTACAGGAAACTGCTATAGTAAAACTATTTGATTGCACGATTAGACAGCGTTTGCATTTACAGGAAGTTATTTTTAAGACAGGCATACTTTTGTGTATGATTCCACACATCACACATCTTTGATGCCAAGATATCTATTTGAGTGGAACTCCATCGACGATATCTAGCTTCTTGTGCTACTTGATCAGCTACCATGACATAGCTATTATCAACCTATGCATGAATCCTGTTGAAGAGCTCTCATATATTCGCCGTCCATCCATAGGGCTGCAACATGGGTGGGTTGAACCGAATCCAATCCAATGCGTGTTTAAGTTGGACTTTTTAGTCATCGGATTCATCTAGATTCAAATTCGAGATAACCCAAACCTAATTCAAATCCGCGTGTACATCGCTTGCATCCGTCATTACATACACATACACTACACCTCATATATATGAGAAGTTTTGCAATAAATGAGCACTGAATAATTAAATGCTGGACCGGCAACTAAAATACCCCCGTATGATTCCATTGTCCCCTATCTTTAAATTAATTAAAATGTCAGTCCAGTCTAAATTATTCTAAATCCAATCCAGTGGTATATCACAAGGCAAACAAATGGAAAATAGTCTCAATTCGAGGCACAATATAAAGATTTTCTCAATCTTGTTTTATAGTATAGTCGTCCTTCACAGAAATTAGTAATCCACAAGCGTGTTTTGGATTTTTTTTTTATAGTAAAGTTTTTTTTTTGCTTGGTAATCAACATTTTAGTTGGTGAGATCCGAAAGCTATATAGTATACATTTTGTTCCGGGTTTGAGATTTATAAAAAAAATTAATGAAATCCATAGTTTAATGATGAAATGTTTTTTATTTACTCTTTGATAGATAAATGTCATTTATCCAAACATGTATTATATTGATGAGATTCTCATTATTATTATAATATATACTGATCCATGTGTATTATTTTCAAACTCTTTTCTTCTTTAAATTCAAAATGGATTTTTTTTCACACGATACAAAACATTACACGTTGGCATAAAAAAAAAAACATCTTTGAATTCAAAGTAGAATATTTTAATATGATATATAATATTACAAGTTGGCTGGATGAACATCATTTCTGTCTGTCACTTTGTTGCCTTGAAAGATCCACATCATTTGAATTTGATAAATGTTAATGATAACAATTCTTACATTTCTTAAACACAAATATAACGAGATAAATATTTTTATAAAAAAATAATGTTAATTGCATTTTTTTATATTTCTAAATCCTGTATATCTATAACTATACTATTAAAAGGATTGGGGTCGAATAAGAAAAGGTCGACACTTTTTTGAATTTTCTATTTTACCCATACAAAGTCGGTTAAATAACATGTTAGTCTATTGTTTTTACCGGGTCGTCGTAGGGGTACAATCGACATTTCCAACCTGCTTTGACAAATATTTTAATCGGCCCCTGTATCTCTTTGATATTTATACACAGGTCCCTAAAAAAAACGGCTACATTTGTCCATTTTCTGTGGTTAGCCCCTGTATCTCTTTAATATTCTAAAAAAACGGCTACATTTGTCCGTTTTCTGTGGTTATTTGTAAATAGGTCCCCGAGTTCGGGCATTTGCAAATACACCCCTAGGTCCTTCTTATTGGTAAACAAGTCCTTACAAATATCAGCCACCTTTGTCCTTATCTGTGGTTATTTGTAGGTAGGCCCCCAAGTCCCACGCATTTATTATCACATCCCTAACAACTCTTTTTGGGAGATCTTTGAGGTTTCATGATCAAATCCAATTTGTATTATTGATGATAAAAATCTTATCTATTTTCTTTTTATGATCAGGTCCCTCCAAAATCCAAATAAAAAATAACATCATTTGTTTATGCCTTTAACTTTGATATCATCATGTTCTTTAAAAGTCTAAAAAATAAAATAAAATGCATTTTATTAACTCTCACCAAGAGATTTTAGTTTTCATATTTTTTGTATAGGAATTTTATTTTTTATATAGAGATTTTATGTTTCAAGGTGGTTTGATGAATGTTTTATAAAACATCTCGATTATCTTTTTATTAACAAGTAATTTGTAAAACTTTTCAATTGTCTTTTTATTGAAATGTAATTTGTTTTTATCATACTGTAGAGCGAACTTTTATTTATGTAGTCATGTTATAATTGAATTAAAATATAACCAGTACTATTTATTTTTATTAGAAATAATAAAATAACATAATGACTGATTTTAAAAATTATGAGCTTATTTTGAAATAACTTTTCATTTTAGAAAATAAGGATTGATGAATGTTTTATAAAACATCTCGATTATCTTTTTATTAACAATTAATTTGTAAAACTTTTCAATTGTCTTTTTATTGAAATGTAATTTGTTTTTATCATACTATAGAGCGAACTTCTATTTATGTAGTCATGTTATAATTGAATTAAAATATAACCAGTACTATTTATTTTTATTAGAAATAATAAAATAACAAAATGACTGATTTTAAAAATTATGAACTTATTTTGAAATAACTTTTCAATTTAAAAAATAAGGATTTTTATTTCGTTATTCATTACGTACATTTGATTAGTATTATAATTGAATAAAAATATAACCAGTACTATTTATTTTTATTAGAAATGGTAAAATAACATAATGACTAATTTTAAAAATTATGAGCTTATTTTGAAATAACTTTTCATTTTAACTTTGATATCATCATGTTCTTTAAAATCTAAAAAATAAAATAAACTTCATTTGTCATATTTTATTAACTCTCACCAAGAGATTTTAGTTTTCATATTTTTTGTATAGTAATTTTATTTTTTTATATAGAGATTTTATGTTTCAAGGTGATTTGATTAATGTTTTATAAAACATCTCGATTATCTTTTTATTAACAAGTAATTTGTAAAACTTTTCAATTGTCTTTTTATTAAAATGTAATTTGTTTTCATCATACTATAGAGCGGACTTCTATTTATGTAGTCATATTATAATTGAATTAAAATATAACCAGGACTATTTATTTTTATTAGAAATGATAAAATAACATAATGACTTATTTTAAAAATTATGAGCTTATTTTGAAATAACTTTTCATTTTAGAAAATAACTTTTTATTTTAGTATTTAACACGCGCATTAGCGCGTGCTTTAAACTAGTACTAATATAAAGCGCTAGGATTGCAAGAATGATTGAATTATCACACCTATATTTTTTTCAGAATCATTGAATTTCTTTTTAGTGGGTGAAAAGTAATTTTGCATTGCTATACAACAGTAATATAAATACATCAAAAAAAGAATGGTGTTCTAAGGATTTGATTCATTCACCTCTTTCACAAATCTGAAAGGTGCTTACCGATTTAATCAAATCTCTCAGTTCGCTCAAAAGATATACGGGTCTAGACCCGGACCTGACCCGACCCGGATCCGATTACACATGTACTATATCCGACCCGAGTTGGACCCGACCCGACGGACCCGAACAAACGAATGGGTCGGGTTCGGGTCCACCCCGCCCCGACCCGTTGGACCCGAGACCCGATTGTTTTATTAATATATGCTCATATATTATAAGACTATTAGTATTAGTTGATACATAATTTTATTTCTTACTTAACTTATTTTTGTATCTATAAGTTTATAAATCATAATCATAATCATAACATTTTTTTCGTTATGTTGATGTTGCAACTTGCAAGAACTTGATTGTTTAATATGTAATAAATTTAGTAATGTATTGTCGTCGGTTTGTTTTGGACAATTAACTTATTAGATTTTGAATTTGTATAATTAATTAGTTTATTGCATGATTTATGTTTATTATTTTAGTTAATATGTTAGTGTTTAATTTTTTGAATATTGTTTAGGTTAATATTGTTTTGAATGTTTGTATAATTAGTTATCTTTATTGTTTAGGTTAATATATTTTTTATGTTAGTGGTTATTATTTTGGATATTGTTTAAATATCATTTACTTTTTTTGAATTGTATATGATTATGTTCAAACATAGTCTCATTAATAATAATGTTTTATTACAAAAATTTTCAAATAGAATGATAAAGCAAACAAATACATGAATCCTTCCTCTTTTTTTTTCTTTTTTTTTTGCCAACCATTCGGGTCGAGTCGGGTCGGACTCGGACCCGACCCGTTGACAGGGCTAGTTTAAAGGCATGTTTGATACGGGTTTGGAGTGCCTTTTTGGGTTTGGAGGAAGTTGAACTCTCTAAACCGGTTTGTTTCCAAACAAAAAAAAATGTTTTTTATTTTTAAATTCTCATAAACCATAGGATTTAGTGATCGATCCATCACTTCTTCGTATTTTGATTTTAGTCTCCAGATTCAAAGAATATGCTCATTTTTTGTCCCTCCTAGGGACTAAAATGAAAACCAAATAATTTAGGGATAGGTCCCTCCCAGAGACTAAAAAGGAATATATCATTCAAATCTAGGAACTAAAACTAAAATACGAAGAAGTGAGGGATCGATCATTAAATCATTTGGTTTATGGGGACTTAAAAATAAAAAACAAAAAAAAGTTACAATTTAATTAAAAGTTAGTTACAGACATCTTTTTGTAAAATTTTTTATCAAAGTCAGCTTTTCCATAATCGATGGAGAAATAGCTTCTTACAAACAGTTTTCAACACAGCTTTTTAAGAAAAGTTAATGCCCAAACCCATTTCCAAATAAGGCATAAATCTACATCTCTTGTGCCTACTGCCAGAACAGGGGTTTTTAAGGGGTGAAGTTAATTTTAAAAATTCCATATACAATTAAAAAAAAAAAAATTATTTTAAAGAACCATTTGAAATATTATTAACCTCATATCTTTACCTCTAGGCAGGTCTGGGAGACCACAATGAACTAGTAGCAGAAACAGAACATCATAAGAAAATGAAAATGATATGTCCAATCCCTCTGCAGCTCAATCTACATCCACATTGAATTAAAAAAAAAAAACAATCATAAACTCTTACAATGATGTACATACCGTTATATCAAATAAAATATATGCTATATTATTTTATTTTAAAAAAAATAAAAAAATTATATCATAAACTATGATGGAACCTCATACACTGTGATTATGTAGTATATATTATCTTATCATAAAGTAGGAGATTGTAGATGAGACTGTAAAATAGATCGAATGTACTAATGCTCGTAAGAAAATCATCATCAGACGAATTGCGTTAGGACCCTACTCTGGAGAACACCAAAAGCTGTTTTTTTTTTTCAATTATTTATTTTGTCACTTTTGAATTCTAACACAGTTCATGCTTTGTAATCATCCATTTTATATTTCTTATTATAATAGGTCGGTGGTTGTGGTTGATGTTAATTATGCGAGATCCACCCAAAAACGCGTTTAATAGTTTGAAGAACATTAATAATTTAGTTGATGGGGGTGCGAAAGCTCCTTTAAATTAATTATAATTGACTAATCATGATGACGAATTTGATAAGGATCCGACCCATTATTAGAGGTGATCTCAATTCATTTTGACAGACATTTAGATTAATAGTTGTTTGGATAGATGCGGCATGTGTTTATCAAAAATAATTTATGAGATCCATAGTTTAATGACAATCAAAAGTTTTTAATTATCTCTTTGATGGACGTATGTGATCCATCCAAACATGTATTGATGAGATTTTCATTGATATGTACTGATCCAGATGTGTATTGATAAGATTTTCTTCAATACATATTGATAATGATATAAAAATATCATGTCATTCTCATGTCCTAAATCTAGGTTTGTAACACAATCATCTTTAATTTGATGAAAACTATTGACGACGAGCATGTTTAGTTCTTTTTTTTTTTAATGTTCATTTAAATTTATCAAAGTCTTGTCTTCTTTAAATTCAAAATGGAATTTTTTCACATGATATAAAAGATTACACGTTAGCATGAAAAAAATATCTTTGAATTCAAAGTATTTATGTAGTCACTTTTGATATTTTAACAAACTTCATGCTTTGTAATCATCCAATTTATTTTTCTTATTAAAATAAGCCGGCCGGTGGTTGATGCATGTTAATTTTGCGGAGATGTTCGTAGTCATTCACATAATTCTATTTAAATTAAGAGGGTTGTTGATCTAATCGATTGTACAAAGATGCTTTGTAGTCAATAGATAGTCATTCATTATAATTCTCATTAAATTAAGTTAGTTGTTGAGATGTCATTAATCAATAAACAGATGCTTTGTAGTCATTCCTGATAATTCTTAGTAAATTAAATGATTTTATTTTGAGCGAAAGTTAGACCATGCTATCACGATATCATATTAATGAACCATAGATACAAAGTCCGAAACAAGAGTTAACACAAAGAGGAAAACACGAATTGCCTGAAACTCAATTAACAGTCAAGTCTCATGTCCTCATTGAAACAAGAGTCCAGGACAATGTCCTCATATACATATTTATCGAGATATATGCATAAATAAGAAAAACATATGAACTCATTTAAATATATACCTCACTGGACAATGTGCATTATTTATCGACGCATATACCTCGATAAAAGATGTATATACGTGGTTTACTCGGACCGCATGGATCACATATTATAATTTCACTACACACACAGTTCATTTTATCGTAGCCTCTACTTCTCTCTAATTTGGTTTTACTTGTTGATTTTCACGTAGCCTCTACTTAAGAAAAATTTGGAGATGAGAATGGCACACATTTTCTTTTTATTTCTTTACAATTGGATTATCTTTTCCATGTCATATGTCTCACATAATGAAATAGTTCACCAGACTTAATCTTCAGCCATATTAATAGTGTTTTCCTTTTTCATCATCAAAATTGAAGTGTTTTGTTGACACAGTAACACAATACATGTTTTAGCATGAACAACAATCAGGCACAAGTGCCTTATACAGCTTTTCGTTCCATTAGGAGGATTAGGGAGTGCCTCGGGCAGCTGCAGTGTTGGAAAGCATCACACATTCACAAGGAACGTAATTCCCCGGTGGACATGTTGGTAGCCTTCCAATTTCTAAGGGGAGAGACAATTCTGAATCAAGTGCAGCTGTGGGAGGAACTCAAAGAAGCCATTGAGCAAGACCGACGTGTGGAGGGTTATTCGCGCAAAATCTAGACAATTTTGAAACCGTGTAATGTTTGATAAAACAGGGACATCCTCTCATTTTGGTTGCTTCCTTCCCACTTCATCCCAACCTCTTTTCTTTTTGTTTCATTTGTTTTATTTTGCATTGTATCTTTGGACTTGATCCTTTGCTTAATAGAAAGGCGATGGCCTACCATTTTCCATTATAAAAAAAAACATCAAGTTGTTGAACGTGGAGGCCAAGAAAAATATAAATAAAAAAAAAACTCAAACTATGGTCATTGTTCTGTAATTGAACAAAGGGTATCTTGTACTAGAGAAACAGAGGCAGCACTCATGCAAATTAGTAGCCTAACAAGTTTAAGCATGCTGAGAAGAGATAATCAAACACGTAAATTGATAACATATTTTATTATGCAGTCATTAAAAAGAGTCCAAACAAAACAAAATCATAATCACTTGCACAACAAAAAAAAGTTGTCCTCCTATATGTGCCCAAAATTTTCAAACCAACCCATTCTGGAAATGTAAGTGCATAGGCCTCTATGTCAAAGCTTCCATGGGGGATGTGAGGCTGTGAAGGATGGTCAATGTTTTGGCAATGTGTAGATCTGCATAAGTCCTTCTGATGCATCTTTGGAAAATCCCCCAATTCTTCAACGTTACTAATTACTAATTGTTGCATTGCAGGAAGTTCGATTCGGGCGTGTTATGGTCTCCGTGGTTTCAACCAACAATCTTTGATCTGAAATTTAAATATACCATGCAACAATGGTTAATAGTGAAAGCCAATTAACAGTAATACCAAACCATACTTCACATCATGTTAACCTTAGAAAATTTTTGGGCTTACCTCTAGTATTCCACTCATGCGCTCAGCCAAATTTGATAGCCAAACACACTCAGTAGTTCTTACAGGTTGAGCAGCCTCATGTTATAAACCTCATCATTTGGCGCAGAAGTGGTAAAATCTTAAGTTGATTAAATCCTGAAAAGATTTTGCTGTAAATTTGAATAGGTGATTTCAGGTTGGACCTGTGAAAGTTATAGATTGCTCATCAACACCAAAATCAGAGGAAGCAAGGGGTTTAAGGAAAGGCTGAGTAGGGAGGGAGTGAAGTGGATTTGGCATCACTTAAAAAGTCAATTAGTATAGATGTAATTGATGGTTTTAAATTGACATATATATGAAAACACGTGACATATAAGAATATATGTATCAAGCTATTGAATGCTAGCTAGTTTCCAAATCAAATAAACCATAATAATACTGCCCACCAGAAATTATAAGCAGCAGGGATGCATACTAGCTGAGGGTATATATCAGGGGATTTGCATGTGATTCAGAACAACCTTTTTTTAAGGGTAATTAAATTGTAATACTACAAATAAAATGCTTGTACAAAAATCAATCCCATCAAGATGGATCAGAGAAAGTAGTGGGACGAAAACACAGTCCAAGCTGTGTTGCATCCCCACTACATTCCAAGTTCCTCTTTGAGGGAGATACACATGCAAGGGGAAAACAAATTCCAAGTTTCTCATCTACATCTCTGGTCCTCCATGCCTGGAGCATCACTGTCCATGGCCTCTTTTAAGTTCAGGCCACATATCATCGACATGAAAACACCGCTCTCCATCACTTGTGCGCCACGCTGCTGTCACATCTATTGGTCTATTAGCCTCTTGCCAGATAAGTGTAGCCTTCCAATCAGTCATGTGGCCTAGCTTTTGATGGATATCTTTGAGTATTTTAATCACCCTCCATGGAGTTTTTCCTCTTCCCAAAACCCAAGAGCCGAGAGATAGCAGTACGAGACTCTTCCGCAATCCCAAGTTTTTTAGCTTTAGATTTAAAGCGAGATTAAGTCCGGCTTGAATGCCTTTAAGTTCAATAATGTTTGCTTCCACTTGATCACACTGCCCAGTAAATTTTCCTCTTCTGACTCCCCCTATCTATTGGCACTGTTAGGATTTCAGGTTGAATAGGTGATTTCAGGTTGGACCTGAGAGAGGTATAGGTTGCTCATCAACACGAACACCAGAGGAAGCAAGGGGTGAAGGAAAGGCTGAGTAGGGAGTGAGTGAAGTGGATTTGACATCACCTAAAAAGTCAATTAGTTTTGATATAATTGATGGTTTTAAATTGACATATATATAAAGACATGTGACATGTGAGAAGATATGTATCGAGCTGAAGGCTAGCTAGGTTCCAAATCAACTAAACCATAATACTACTGCCCACCAGAATTTATAAGAAGCAGGAATGCATACTACCTGAGAGTGTATATCAGGGGATTTGAATGTGATGCAGAACTGTTTTTTTTGGTGGGTAAATAAATTGTATTACTACAAACAAAATACTTGTACAAAAAGTGGCATATACAAAAGTCACTCCCATCAAGATGGATCAGAGAAAGCAAAGGGAGGGAAACGCAGTCCAAGCTGTGTTGCATCCCCACTACATTCCAAGTTCCTCTTTGAGGGAGCTACATATGTAAGGGGAAAACAAATTCCCAAGTTTCTCATCGATCAACATCTTCGTACTCCATACCCGCAGCATCACTGTCAATGGCCTCTTTGAGTTCAGGCCATATTTCATCGACATGAAAACACTGCTCTCCATCACTTGTGCGCCACACTGCAGTCAGATCTGCTGGTCTATTAGACTCTCTCCAGATATGTGTAGCCTTCCAATTAGTCATATGTCCTAGCTTTTGATGGATATCTTTGAGTATTCTAATCGCTGTCCATGGAGCTTTTCCTCTTCGCAACACCCAGGAGATATCAGTATAAGAGTCTTCCTCAATCCAAAGTTTTGTATATTTAAGATTTAAAGCGAGATTAAGCCCGGTTGAATACCTTTAAGTTCAATAATGTTTGCTTGCACTTGATCCCACTACCCAGTAACTTTTCCTCTTTGGACTTCCTCTGTCTATTGGCACTGTGTTAGGAAGACATTTCATTCATTGGAACTTATTCAAAGAAACTATAACATGATTATAAAAGAAAATGATTTGCATGCATCAGCACGAAATACCTTTTCTCATAGCTACCTGAAAAGCAGAACCAGCTGCCCCCATATTGTTTATTGAACACTAGCAGAATTGATTGCAGAATAATGTCCTGCAAATATGTGGAAGCACTAAGCAAGTTAGGCAGATCTTCGAATCATATGTACTTAGCCATCATTCCTCACTAAAATCGAACAATTCTAGAGATGTACCAGGAGTTAAGGGAGCATGACACCTGCTTGGCTGGGTTGCATTGGAAATGTTGAGCAACTTGACATCCAAAATCTGCAGTCACCAGAAATTGGTAAGAACTTTAGGAGGCAAATCTGTATATATTGCAGGATCTTTTAAGAATTTGAATACCTAAATTATACACATACTTCAATACAAGACCATCTTTTTATGAATATATATATATATATATATATTGCAGGATCTTTTAAGAATTTGAATACCTATATGTGTGTGTGTATTATATATATAATATTATATATATATGTGTGTATATATATATATGTATGTATGTATATATATATGTATATATGTATGTATGTATCTATATTTGTCTCTGAATTAATTAAATATACACTTTCACAACTACATTTTTGCAATATAGTTGTGGATGAGTACTCCACATAAAATTCATGGTCACCAAAGAGAAGACAATAAGACCCATGAAAGAGGATGGCTAATTAATCTTTAAAACCAAGCTACCATATCCCTGAAAGCATTCGATGACTGATGTTAGATTACAGAATTACCAAGAGACCATAACGAAAGTAATAAAAATGGTTGTGTCCTATAATCTGAGTAAGAATACTTGTAACAAAAGTTTATAGCAAGCACAACAGAGTTACAATTTGTAATATGTGACTACTTGAGCCTAGTGAACTATCATAGATACTATGACATTAGTATATCTGAATTATCTATCAATGGGGATATAAAATATCAAATTTAAGATCGTACTAAGAAATTGATTTTTGAACATTTCCACCTTAATTTACAGATAAACCTACACTCTGGCTTTAAAAAACTCAAGAAGCATTTTTTTCATAGAGATTCCACTGAACATGTAAATATGTTTGAACAAATACATGAATATTAGAATAGAAAGGGATCCTAAGCAATCAGTCCAATGAGATATTGCGAGAAGTACAAATCTGAACAGACAATCAATGATAACCTTATTTTATAGTACAAACCATGAGGAGTTATCAAATTGAACAAATACACAGGACATTCATAACACACACTTGATTTAACATGCAATAAATAATAACATACTCCAAACCACTATTTTATTTTATTTTGGTGAAGAAAAGCCACAGAATAACCAAATTTGAAGGCACATATAAATTCCTGGGCGGCGCTGATTATGAAAAAAGAAGAAACGAAAATGAATGTCTCAATCGAATGCTTCGCTAAAGATATAAAGTTGAAGAAATTAAATAGAATAAAGGCATACCGCTTTGTTGCCACTGTTTGGCATCCTCATGAAAACCTTTCGAAGTTCCATATTCCATCTATTCGGACCGCATGCTTGACGATGGGGATGTGGCTGATCTTTTGGCGATCGACTGCTTGTTCCCCTCTCATCCTCTCCAATAGCTTTTCTGCCATCTCCCACAAGTTGAGCTCTTGGAGGGTGGCAGCGTCTTCAGCTCCTTGCAATTCCACAGAGTAAGATTTTTTGAGGGAGTTGAACCAGCGAGGCAACGTCCCCTGCAAACGCCCAGTCAAATCGAGTTGTTTACTTTGGCAACTGATATACGACGAACACCAGTAGTTTTTTTTTGGTCAAGACAAACACCCGAAATTGGTTCTTCAAGTGCCATGCAAAATTTTTGCTTATTTGATATCAATATAGCTACCTCTCTTACTATATCATGCATCCCATACACTTCTATTTGTTCATATCTATTTTCTTGTACAACCTGAAGAATGTTTCTAAGGACGAGTTCATTAAGGTATTGCTCTGCAATTTCCTCCATTGTCATCCTGTCTCTTTCTTGTATGAACCCTTCTGCTACCCATAACCTAATAATCCTTTTTCTCTTGAGGGGATAATTCTCGAGAAAAACACTACAATATAAGAAACAATTTTTCAGATAGTGTAGTAGATCATGAAAGCTAAACATCAATATATTTAACATCCCTTCTAACTGTGGGATGTTAGCAAGCATCCAATTGAGAATTTTCAAAGTAGTATTCCACTCAAAGAGAAAGGAGTCATACAAAAAGTCAAAAATAGATAAAAAAAGAAAAGTATGAAAAATAATATGTGAACTGATATTATTCGTTGGAACTTGAATGATAAAATAAAATAAATCATAATTGATAATAATAAGCAGAGCTAAAATAACATATAGAGAACTAGCGGATAATTAAAAATAAAATAAAATAAATGAACCCCCCACCCCTCCCCAACAACCAAAAAAATTAATTAGTGGGTTAGTGGGACACCTAATTTTTTCCCCTTTCTTACCTCTGAAGTTTTTTTTTTTTAAAAAAAATTTAAAAAGCCCACCTCTGTTTCAAATCTAATAATTTGTTAATAGAATTTACTTGGTGAAATCCTTTTTCTGCATATAAGGACCCCAAAATAAAATAAAATAAAAAAGTAAAATCCAAGATAATAATGTCAACAACTATTACTTTTCAAGGGATTTTAATTAACACAAAATGTTAAGAATTTTTAATGACTCCAAGCCTAATGCAACTCCCAAAGCACCAAACATTTACGACCATTAAACATAACTGAATGACATATAAATATAATTTATATTTGCTAATACTTACAAAACTTGACCCGATCAAATTCATTACGTAGAACATAAAACATAAGCTTCACATAATCCAGAGAACATTAAGCATTAATAAAACAAAACACAAATTGTTGGAATTCGGGACAATGAAAGAACAGAAACAAGTATGAGCGCTTCAAGGATCAACAATGTTGAACGCTTTTAGACAGACTTCCCTCGTTCCGGTCAGAACCGCGAGTACATGATGGGATCATGAAGTTACCGCCTTCAGAATACAATGAAGCTTGCACTTGTTGTTGAAAGCAGAGTGTGTACTCTCTGTTTCAATATCTTGGAACTCTCTCTTTTTAAGGTGCTGATGATGTTAACTCGTAATGGAAAAAAAAAAAGAATGATTGTTGTTGTTCTTTGATTTAGATCAAAGGGTCTCAATTTATAGGCAATATAGTGCTTTTTGGTTCAAATGAGACACCCTTTCACGAATGGGGAGTTACAGTAACCGTCCGATCGGTGGTTCACCGTTTTCATGCGATCGTGCAGTCCAGATCGTCTACAACGAGATGCATCCCTTTCAATGGCGCTCCTTGGTGAATATAACCATGCGTACGGACAAAGTGTCAAGTGCACCATAAAACGCCCAATACGCACACGTGCACGACGTGCGTGGTGGTGTTTCGTAATGACTAAAAAGGAACACATCCTTTAAATTGTGGGACTAAAACCAAAATATGAAGAAGTGAGGAATCGATCGCTAAATCCTATGGTTTTTGGGGACTTAAAAATAAAAATACCTAAAAAATAATATCACGTAACTCTCTCATACACACATTTTAAAAATATGTCACATCTATCATGTATATTACATACATCTCTCACACATATTCCCAAACACAAACAAAGATATAATAAAAAGTCATAAACTCTTGTGTATCTCTTATCTATCACATATTCTCACTTTATCTAAGGTAAACCCGATAGCAAAAATATTATTTTTATGTTTCCTAATGAAAATAACAGAAAAAATTTGTTTATTTTGAATGGATTATTATTTATCACGTTATTGCTATGAAGGACGAACAACTCTATGTCACACACAAAATGGGGTAATATTATTTGAATTCAAATCTTATTCAATAGATATGATCAATTATAGGCTATGTTTGGGTAATGGAATATTTGAAAAATAAGTGGTGTAGATATGCCAAAATATGTGAAAAAAGTTGATATCGGTATGCCACAAGGCACAAGTTCCTTGGAATTTTATTATACCACCTAATATATTCTACTGATATAAAGGGATAATATGTCTAATTAACTCTTATAAATCAGGGGTACACATCAAATCATTTTTATAATTTATTATCTACATCTTATTCACTTTTTATTAACAATTTATATATGATCAATACCAAACAATAATATAAAAAAATAACTAAAAACACAATCAAATAAATTTATTTCTTCTTTATATTAGAATAGTTTATCATTTTATAACATCGGGCGTAAGATACTGAATATGTTCATACATAAGGTACTAGCCTGAAAATTTAGTGATGCTCCTAACCACCCCCCCCCCCCCCTCCTTCTAGGAAATCTATATATATTTATGTATTTGTGGATGATTGTTCTAACAGACCCATCTCAATGATTCAATCCCATGAGGCTTCTTTTGCAAATTGCCTAATAATAAAACTAATAATGATAAGACAAATGTGTTATTTAGTTGTTCTACTAACCTGATCGAAAGATTTTCCTTGTTTCCTTCTCTGGGAATGGCGATGGCTATTCAGAAGTGGAAATCAATGTGTGCGTATGTTTGTGGATGATTGATCAATTCAATTCATCTCATTGTATTCATATGAATAATAAAAGCATATATTTTGAGGTATAGGTATTGGCTTTAGAAGAAATTAATAATGATAAAAGAAGTGATTCGTTTCCCTAAGATGAACCAGTTAAAGATGTGGGGGAGGTATCAATTCAAAAGTATTCACAACGTTTCATTAATACCGTTTGAAATGTGACGTGGCTTATGTTTGATGATTTCTAGGTCTGTAACACATGTAACATCGAGCACCTATGTTTAGATGGACTCGTGGTTAATGAAGTCCCTACTTTCATAAAGTGATGTACTTACTTTAATTAACTGGACGCATGCTTTTTTTTTACAATTCCCTCGCATATTATTATATACTTGTTTAATATTATACATATAATACATAATTGGGAAAAACCGACGTGACTATTTGAAAAGGTAACTAAATCGATTTTAGTCTCTGTAAAATTTAAAAATCATCATAGATCCCCATAAAACATATATGGTTAACGGATTTAGTTCCAGAATTAAATTGTTTATATAAATGCATTCAAATAAATCCCTACAAAATATGAAAAATCCAATTTAGTCTTTTTGATAACAAAAATGCGTCTTCCTCTTCTTGAAAATTCTTCTGTTATCCTATACTCACCAAGGGTAAAAAAAAAAAACAGGAAAAAATTGATATAACCCTATGAAAACTTATGAAAGTAAAAAAGTCTCTGTAAAATCAGTAAATACCCTTAAAGTCAACTATAAATCTAGTTAATGTATTATAGTAATTTATTAAATAAATTTTAGAAAGGTATTATAGTCATTTATCATGTTTGATTAGAGTGAACTACAAATTTTGTTAGTTTTGGTTATGGTAGAAACTAAAATAAATATTGTTTAATAAGGCAGAGAACTGAGGGAATTTTTTTTTATTTTGTAGGGACCTTTTCTAATTTTCCTAAGTTTCTAGGGAGCTATATCAATTTTTCAAAAATAAGGGATGAGGGCATTCCAGTAACTTTGAATGTACAGTTAAGGTTAACAATGTACATAATTGGTTGGGGGTGACGGTCGGGATTGAAACAATATTTTTCTAATAATATGGAGACCTCTGATGATTTTCTGATTTTACAAGGATTAAAACCGATTTAACTAGCTTTTCAAGAAGTTAATCGATTTTTTCCTATATAATTTATATTTTTCCCCATGTAATTTATTAGATGTTTCATATATTGAGTTGGAACTATAAAATTGACTTTAGTCTAATGCTTCTTTCGGTCCTTATAAATTTTGTATCACATCTAAAATCTTTCTTCTTTTTTATTTTAAAAAGGGTCTTTCTAGAACATTTGCCATTCCTCTTCATTCAACCCAAACAACATATTTTATTTCCTTTTCTGGAGATATAATGTAATAATGGTGATGCGGAACGGGTGGCGGACGCGTTTCGGGGGCGATGAACCCGAAAGGGTCCATTTGAAGATTTCCAACTATTTACAGAAAAACCGACTAGTAGAAATAAATGGCGCCCCGAACTCGGAATTGGCTGAAATTTTTACTGGAGGTAGATGTCGAGGAGATCTTCAAGAGTTGTCGCTATGCCACAATATGTCCTTATTTTTCTATTTTTCCCATTTTTCGGCCCTCAAAATGGCATTTTTGCTATTTTTAGTAACTTTTTAGATTTAGCGTATCTCCTTCATAATAATTCGGATTTGACCGAAATCAAATCCCACGATCTTCTAAGATCTCCTAGAATTAGCTATAACAAACTTTAGTTTTTACTATTTTTAGTAAGTTTTTCCCTATTATAAAAGGGGGGCTCGTAATCTAGGGTTTTCAACTTTTATTAATATATTTCTGAGTTTTAGTATTCTTTTTTAGAATTGTGGTTTGTTGAAGGATCTCAACGCTTGTTGGATCTTTATTTTAGTTTTTTGCTGCGTTAGTTGGTATCAGAGCGAGGATTTGCCTTGTTGTGATGGCGAATAACGGAGAGGGAGACGACCAATCTAACGACGCTGGTCGTGGATTGAAAGATTTGTGGAAGGCGGTCGAGGAACAACGTGATCAGATGCAAGAACAGCGAGATCAGATACGAGAACAACTGCAGGAGATCCGCACAATGATCGTTGGCCTGAACCTCAACGCCAATAACACACGTCCGGAAGGTGATAGGAGACACGCCGAGGGAGTTGCCCAAGGCCGACCTATTGCTCAGAACACCGTTCGACGTCCCACTCGTTATCAACCTGATGATGAGGAAGACTCGGAGGATGAAGGTGAATTTCAAGTATATCAGCCGAGAGGGCGGCGTATGGAGTACAACGATTACCGATTGAAAGCGGATATTCCGTATTTCAATGGTAATATGCAGATCGAGGATTTTCTCGATTGGATCTCGGAGGTCGAAAGATTCTTTGAGATGATGGAGGTTCCCGAATAAAAGATGGTCAAATTAGTGGCTTTTCGATTGAAGAGCGGAGCCGCCGTTTGGTGGGATCAACTCCAGAAGACTCGGCAGCGACAAGGGAATGCACTTATTCGTTCATGGAGGTGGATGAAATAACTTCTGATGGATCGATTTCTTCCACCCGATTATGAACAATACCTATTCCAACTATATCAGAACTGTCGTCAAGGTAATCGATCGGTATTTGATTATACTGCTGAGTTTTTGAGGCTTTCAGATAGAAATAACATCGCAGAAACCGAGGGACAACGGGTGGCCCGATACCTCAATGGGTTGAAGCCTTGGATCCGAGATCGGATTGGCTTACACGTGGTGTGGACCATCGAAGAAGCAAACAACATTGCGCTGAAGGCAAAACTCATGGACCAGAAACCCGGGAGTTCTTCAAACTTTTGCAGAAGCAACCCAGATTCTATTCCTTCCTCTGACAAAGGAAAAGGTCTGGCATCTCAAACTCCATTCAATCAGACGAGAGCTCAAGGAATACCATCCAAGGGAGCAGACAACGGACCAGGTGGTGTCAATCAAACAACTGCCCCAACAAATCGTACTGCACCAAGGAATCCAAACCCCTATGCTAAGCTTGTACCAGGCAATTGTTATCAGTGTGGAAAGCCAGGACATCGTTCTAACGTATGCCCAAAACGCAAGACCGTGAATCTAGTAGAAGGGGACTGTCGGTGTCGAAAAATCCGCGTGTGTGGGGTTTCTTCGGGGATTCGGATCGGATGCGTGCCCTGGCGGGCTCAGCCGGATCGTCTTCTCGGAAGGGGTGAGGGTGTCGTTCCTGGTTGAGTTGCCCGACAGCGGCTCAAGAGGATTCAAGGGGGGTTTGTGATCGCCACCTGCTTTTTCTAAAAACAGGAAAGGGGTTTGGGTCGGATTTGATCGCCTACGTGGGGAGTTTGTGGGGTCTCCGCTCTGAGACACGGATATACCGTACACAGAGGTGAAAAACAGGTAATCTTATTCTGCTTCCGGGCTTAACTAAAGGAGTTATGGGTCAAAGGGATATTGATATGGGGTGTGGATAGGGGGGCGGCTAGTGGGTTTGAGCCATCTAGATTGGGGCGACTAGGTAGGGTTAGCCGTCCAGGGTCTGGGGGAATTTGGGCAGGGGTTTGGTAGGAAAAGGGTGGGGTTTTGGGCAGAGGCTAAGCTAGGTTTAGCCTGGGTTTATGGAGGGTGGGATGAGAGGGAATTTTATGGAGGGAATGGGTGTTTCTCTCACAAAAGGGGCTCTCTCTCTCTCTCTCTCTTGGGATTTCTAGTGGCAGAAGGGTTTGAACAAGTGGGTTGATGATTTTTTTTTTGGTGGATTGTGTGTCTCTTTAAGGCTTGGGGCCTCCTCTATTTATAGTAAAAGAGGGGCAGGGGAAGATCCAGGGGGTAATGGAGTGGGTGGCTTCGATTGGACCTCTCATTAATGCTCTGGTTCTCCTGTCAGAGACCAGGTGAAGGGCGGCTAGTGCTAACTAGCCGCCCGGGATGGGGCGGCTACTTTCTGGTAGCCGCCCCTATCATGACCTGCCAAACGTCCCATCTCTGACAAGCGGTGGCTTGGGTCGGCTACTTGGTTTGATCCGGCCAAGAGAGGGCGGCTAAAGGTCATGACCCGCCGTAATGATCAGCATTTAATATTGCTTTATGTCCCATCCAGGGGACTGGTCCAAAGTCGGCCAGGGGCGGTTAGGGGGGCGGCTAGTGTAAACTAGCCGCCCAGTGAGGGGCGGCTAGTTAGGGCTAGCCACCCCTTTCCAGGGACTTAGGTTTTTTAGGGTTTTGGTTTTTAGGGTAGGCTTAGGTTTAGGTCCGGGCTAGGGTTTGGTTTAGGGTTAGGGTTAGGGTTTAGGTTTAGGGTTTCCGGTTTTAGGTTTAGGTCAAGGCTAGGTTTAGGGTTTCCGGTTTAAGGTTTAGGTCAAGGCTAGGGTTAGGGTTTCCGGTTTACCGAACCTTTGATTCTCTATTGGTGTCCACTTGTGGGATATTTCCGTGTATTACTTGAAGTATTTCTGTCTCTCTGGACGGTCAAAATTGGGGTATCTACAATTGTCCCTCATCGGACGGAGTCTTTGCGTGAAGCAGGAAAGACTTCGACCGATGATAAGGAAAGAGACCCCTATTTTGGCCGGCCCGATCTTCAAGAAGTTATGCCAATACGAACAGTACTATTCAGGGAGTTGACTTAGACTGTCAGAGGCTAGGTCTTGACTTAGAATTTTTATCCGAGAGGATGATCCAGGTGGAAGGCGGGGAAAAGTAAATGGTGAGTGATCCAACCCGTGGTCGGGGTTCCTAGCTATCGTGCACGGAGCAGCCCAGCGTCAGTTTCCTCGTGCCTACCGTTCCCGTGCTTGGGAAAACTCAGCAAGGAGGGGATATCGCCGACAGAAAGCAAGTAAAAGTTGATTTGGGTGAATTGGATCATCCGAGGGATAAGAACTCTGGAAAAGAACCAGAACTGAAGAAATTTAATTTTGAATGGTACTGAACGTGTTGCAAAACTTCGGGAGAGTCGTGTTTGATCAAGTAATGTCTGGAAATAAGCCAATACATGGCTGTTTGGTATGGAGAACTTGAATTTTAGGGCTGAAAAGATTTGGAAAGGGGTTTTTAAGTAAAAGAGAAAACTGGGAGGGGCGGCTAGTTGTAACTAGCCGCCCGAGAGGGGGCGGCTACTCGCAGGTAGCCACCCCTGGACTGGGTCCCTTATAACCGAAAAGACCCTCTCTCTCCCCATACGTTTTTTAAAAACGATTTCTCTTCCCTCTTCTCTTCTTCCCTTCGGTTTCAAACTCAAAAAACCTGATTTCTTTGCCTTTCCTTCCTCTATTTTGACCTCAATCTCTCTCTTTCTCTTGATTTCGAAACCCTAGTTTGGGTTCCCTCTTTCTTTCTTTATCAAACAGGGGAGATGACGAGGTCGAAAGCGATTGCTTCGAGGGGAAAACGACCATGGGTGGCTCGTGGAGAGCGTAGCCCGAGCTCTTCCTCATCGGAGAGCGATAGGTCGGAGGTCGAGGCCGTGGGGGATGGAATGGGTACGACAGAGGTGCCGCCGGTGGATATTGGGGTGGGTGAGGTCAGGGATTTGCCTTCGGGGGCTGTCCCGGAGGTAGGGGGGAGTGTGATAGGCTATACACGTAAGAGGAGGCGCGGGGATGGACCGGTTGTAGCCGAGGAGGTGGTTCCGGGGGTTGGAGGATCGATTGAGGGTGCAACCGAGGGGGTAGGGGTCGAGGGAGTTAGCGAGGAGGTGAGGGCGTCGTTGGATGCCCTCGTCGGGATGTTGGATAGGGAGGCCACAGAGGCCAGGGCTGAGGAGGAGGAGAGTAGGGCTATGGGGGCTTTTGCGGAGTTTATCTCCGGCGTGGGGAGGGTGGAGGGGATAGGAGAGGCTAGGGATGGGGCCGGGGAGGCCGAGGGTATGGGCACTGGGGCTGCTGAGGCCGGTGCGGGTGTTGGGGCTGAGGCCGAGGAGGCCGTGTTTGAGGAGGATGAGGAGGAGGATGACGACGGGATGGACGATCCCGACGAGGCCGAGGTGGACGCTCCTGGGTCCACACGGGCCGTGGTATGTTCCTAACTCTTTAGTCTTAGCCTTTTTGGTGTATATGCATGTCTTGGTGGTATGAACAGGTTGTATGTGTATTTATACTTGTATATGTGTGTTTTAAATAGGCATGCTTGTGTATAAGTTTAATCACGGTGGGATGTGTTAAGCATGCTATCATGGGTTTGTTTTTATAGGGAGGGGGACAATTTCCATATATATATATATCCATGTTTGTTATATGCATTCAAAGGAGAGAGAAATGATATAGTTAATATGCTCGCATGCGATACTTTTCTATGTGTATGTGATTTCGTACGTGTTTGATCGTGGTAGGGCATGAGGGAGTGTATGCATGCATTTCATGGGTTCGAGTTCTATATTGGTATGATAGGCCGTGATGCAAGAAAGCGTGTGAGTGGTGACCACGGTGGGACGTGTTCGATATTTGTCTAGTATGCGTGATCATGTGAGGAGTGTAGTTTCTTACTTTCATGCTTTTGTTCCTTTTCTTTTAGCATGTGGGAGTTTTGATCTCGCTAAGCACGGTTTTAAAATGATTTCGTAGATTTGGACTCTTACCTCTCGCTCGTTTTTATATGTTCCCTTCGTTTGTTTTGTAGAGGCCGAATCGTATCCGAGCTTTATGGCACGGGACGAAGAGATGGTACGACGCCTTGGGGCAGGAGGAGAGGAGTTTGGTGGATGGAGCGGGCTTCCGTTCCTTTTTTCTGATCGAGCCATTCCACGTCCATCGTCCATATGTGGAGGCATTGGCGGAGAGATGGGATCCGGAGAGTTGCACGTTCATCCTCCCTACCGGTGCTGTCATGCCGACGCTTGAGGACGTCTATCGGATCACCGGTCTTCCGGTTCTGGGGGAGGCAGTGATCGCGGCCACCCTAGCTGACTACAGGGGGCTTTTCCGAGAGTTGATCGGGGAATGGGAGTTCGTGGAGCGGGAGCGGACGCTGAACCGGATCCCCTTGGGGCGGTTTTCAGGGCAGTATGGCCTCGGTTCCTTTACAGAGCGCCAGAAGGGTGAAGCTGCAGCTAGCTTCGAGAGGCGGCGGGTGATGATCGAGGCGAGAGAGGCGACTGCGTGCCCACAGAGGGCACGGAGGGAGTTGAGAGCGTTCTTCCTCTACTTCTTTGGCCGGGTCCTCTTTTTGACGGCCTCTGATAAGGTTTCTTCGCACTCCCTTCTGCTGATGAGGGACCTGGAGGGCATGGGGCGCTATGCTTGGGGAGCGGCGATGCTCGCCCATCTCTTTGCGGAGCTCTCAAAGAAAGGCAAGAGGGCCGGGGGAAAGAACCTTGGTGGCTTCGTGCCATTTCTTCAGGTACGTGTAAGTGATAAATGTCCCTTTTCCGGCTTAGCTTACTTTGATCGTGACGATTCCCCTCTTGCTTTGCTAGATCTTCGGGTACGAGCACTTTGCCATTGATTGCCCGACTTTGGCTCCGTTCGATCATGCCCTCCCTTGGGCCATGAGATGGGAACCCTGGGGATCTTCCCGCTTGCACCGCCTCGCCCAATTCCGAGAGGCCTTCCGTGTCTTGACGGAGGAAGAGGTATAAATTTTCCTTTGAGTTTTCTTTGGCTTGTATTTGGTTTTCTTTGACTAAGCTCTCTTCCTATCTTTTGATGCTTCCTTTAGATGACGTGGAGGCCTTACTCGGAGGAGGTTCCCGAGGCCCTGGCGCGAGACGTCTGGCTGATCTACTTCAATGAGGTCGTGTTCCATGCGATCAGCCGGGTCGTCCGCCAGCTTGGGTACCATCAGTGGGTGCCCGATTCTCTTCCGCGGCCGGGATTCCTTCCGCGGCGTCCTTCGATTCCGGTGGCCGGGATTCCTCGGGACACGAATCTCCCGAGGAATTACGCGACGTATGTGGCGGGATGGGTGAGTCGAGGCGTCTTGGTGGAGCGTCGTCCTGAGGTGACTTCGAGTGACGAATACCTAGCTTGGTATCGTCGGGAGTATGCAGATATCCTCGGGACGATGGAGGAGGAGATTCCGGACGCTTATGTAAGTTGAAAAATCCCTTTTCCTTTCCTCGTTCTCTTTTGCTTGAGCATCTTTTGAATGGCATTTCTTTTTGTAGGTTGAGTTGAATGAGATGGAGAAGAGGCTCAAAACCGCCAATGAGCACCTCCAAGCGCGAGCCAGACAGATAGAGGCCTTGCGGGCACAGAGAGGACGCTTGCAGGACCAGGTCCGGGTCCTTGAGGCTCAGGTGGATGCTCTGTCGAGAGCGAGGGCCGATGGCGCTTCTTCTTCTTCCGTCCCTCCTCCTTCCGTGGTTTCCGAGCAGGAGCTTGAACTGACGAGGGAATTGGATGTGGCCTGAAGCGAGTTGACGGCCATACGGATGGAGTTGGGTCAGGCAAGGGGCAGGGCTTCTCGGGCTGAGGAGGAGGTGGACCGGCTGAGGTCCATGGCGGCTTTAAGGGAGGAGGGGTTCATTACCCTAGGTCGTGAGAGGGACTCCCTTCATATGAGGGTGTCGGAGTTGGAAGCCTCGGCGGGCGTTCCTGGAGGTTTGATGGGAGACCTGGTTCGTTCTCTCCAGGCGGCCGGGGATAGGGACCGAGAGGCGCTCAGGGCGTCGGAAGCGAGGGCGCGGGAGTTGGAGGAGAGGTTGAGGGCTGCTGAGGATCGGGCCAGAGGGACCGAGAGTCGCCTCCGACAGAGATTGGAGAGGAGAGACAGAGACATGCAGCAGGTCCGTCTCTGGGAGGCCACTATGAGAGGGAAGTTGGTTGGAGGGGGCTCTATGACCGAGGCGGACCTTGATCTTCTTCCACTTGAGCCTGACCATTCGGCTTCCTTGGCTACCGGGGCCACCTTCAGCCGTGCCTCTCGTCCTTCGGTGTCTCGGAGTCGTGGGATATATGCGAGGGCCGCATCTTCGGTTCGAGAGACTCTTGCTGCTCCTGATGCTCCAGAGGTTCAGTCTTCTCCTCATCCGCCGCTCCCTTCTCAACCAAGTCAGGACGTTCCTCCTACTCAGCCTCCAGCGGATGACGATACGCCGAGGTATAGCCTTTGTGTCTTGGTTTTAAGTAGAAGAATAGCATATATGCGATGAATTCAAGCTTTTCTTCTTTTGTTTTGACTCAGGTGAATATTTCGATGATGCATAGCTCAAGACTTTCGGATTTTGGAGCGTCTCGAAGGAAAAGATTCCCCTTTTTTATGCCCTCTTTTTGTTTTTAGAAAAACAGTCTTTTAGTTTTTTATGCCTTCTTTTAGGTTTTGGGTGGGACAATTTAACCATTCTCCTTTATATGCATGTGTTAGAGTAGTTTTAGCATGGATGGTTCATGGATATGAATGTTTGTGTAGATGAATCTCGGTTTCATAGGTTTGATTCATGGATGGACATATGGTTTTGAGATATGGTTGTTTTTCGAAGTGTATTTATACTGGTTTTATGAATGTATATGCGTATGAAATGTGTGTATGCAATTTTTGGAATGAAATGTTCTTAACAGGTATTTGGAGATACGAAAATTTGATTAAAAGAGGACTGATAGCACTGGAATAGGTGCAGGCAGGGGGCGGCTAGTGTAAACTAGCCGCCCAGTGAGGGGCGGCTAGTTGTGTTTAGCCGCCCCATGCCTGGGGCATCCTTACCTGAAACAAAGGGGAGGGGCGGCTAGTACAAACTAGCTGCCCAGTGAAGGGCGGCTAATTGAGCTTAGCCGCCCCCTGCCTGGGACAGTTTGATCCTGCTGTTCCTGTCTGCTGCTGCCGCTGAAAGTTTTTGCGTCCGTTCTAACCTTTAGTACCTATAACAACATTCTTTCCATGGACCAAGTGTTAAATCTGTCCAGATTATGCCCCTACACTGACTTTCGAGCCCTTCTTGCTTGAATTGTCAAGGGCTACAATCCATCTTAAGGCGGAATGAAAATATAAATGCGAGAAAGTAAAGTGCGGGAGACCAGGCTTTAGTGCGCAAGGAAGGGATTCCAAGTGCGTGAGTGAAGAAGAATTTATGCGTAGGAGGTGGGGACAATTTCTTCTTACGCATGTGCGGAAAGGCATGAGGTGAGTGGGGACAATTCTCACATGAGTGGGGATAATTTTAAATTTCGTGGGGACAGTTCTCATATGAGTGGGGATAATTCTAATATTCGTGGGGGGTTAACTTTAACGTTTCAAGAAAATCAGATGCCAAGGTGTTTTGGAAAAGAAAAATGCAAGCTTATGCGTAAGTGTAAGTGGCATAAGGGGGCATTTTAGTTCTTTAATGACTTTTTTAGGTGAGAGGGCAATGTTCTTGATTTTCATAAGTAAAAGACGCCATCGAGCCCCCGTGGAGGAGCTCTTGTAGTCACTCATGTCCAAACCAGGATTGTATTTGAGAGGTATAAGCCTTAGGCGTCGATTTTCCTAGGTTCATGGTTCTCAAATGCTTAATCGTATTATTCTAAACATGCTGAAAAATCCATGAATGTACCAAGAGTTAAGTCATATAAGCTTCCTTTGGATAGGCAAGTTTCTAAGTGAACCCGCGTGAGTGTGTGTGTAGGTGTAAACTTGGACATGATCTACCCTTGGTCAAAATTTCGCTTCTCCCAGTGGACATAGCTCAATTTTGAACCCCCATTGCAAAAAAATAAAAAGGGGAGAGGGTGAATGAGGTAAGAGTAATATCTTCCTTTCGGGTAATATTTTAGAATTGTCCCAGTCTAGCACATGTCTTACTTCCTAGGTCCGTCTGGCTTTCTTCTTTTTACCACTTCTTTATTTTTGGGTGGAAAGGTACAGTCCGTTGTTTGGATCTGTACTGGTATAGCCGTTGTTTAGCGTATACCGTGCGTAAAGGCGTGAAAGCCTGCTAAATAGAGAGTTTAACCCGTTCACTTGGGTGTTTGGCCTCTCCTTGCCTGACTTTCTCTTCTTTTTCTTTTTTTTTTTTTTTTTTTTGATTTGAGGGGGGGTTTCTTCTGTTTTTCACCCTGGTTCTTTTCATGCTTCCCCTCTAGAAGTGTTTATATAGTGCCAGAGCCAGTTTTTGGGACATATGCTAGGTCCGGGTAACTCCTCATTTTGACCTAGGGTTAATACGAGCGGGGCGGAGATAAGGGACATTTTGCTTTGGGGAGTTTTTAAATTGTCCCAGTCTACGGGGTAGGCAATTTTTCTTCTATCAGGCAAATCTAGTCCAGTCATACGTGTGTGAAGGGAATGACATGATTTGGCGAAAACGTGTTCAAATAGATACGAGCTTATCTTTGAGAGTCTTACAATTCTATCATCAAGTACTAAACGCTGGAAATCGTAGGAAGGAAGAATAATAGTTCTTAAGTATTGAAAGCTTTTCATGCGTGGAATTTCTTTAGATAAAGTGCATTCCACGAACCTGGAACCTCGACTCCTTCGGCATCTACCAGGCGGTAGGCATTCCCGGAATAGGCATGGGTGATCACATAGGGTCCCTCCCATGTGGGTTGCAGCTTTCCTCTCGGGAGAGGTTGTCTTGATGGCATGATTTGCTTAAGTATTAATTCCCCGATTTTGAATTTTCTTTTTATCACCTTCTTTTCAAATGCCCTTGCCACCCTTCATTGGTAGGCCTGGGCATGGTCTGCCGCTCTTAATCTCTTCTCGTCCAGTAGTTCAAGGCGTAGTAAAGATAAATGTTTACTTATGTTTTTGAAAAGGGGCCTGTGTTGGCGAAAAGATATGTTTTTTTGGAAAGAAAAGAATGGAGATAAAGTTTGGAAAACGATTTTGTTTTTAGAAGACAAGTATGGAAAGATAGTTCGTAAAAAATGTTTTTTGGCGGGAGTACGGCTTTGTAAAATATTTTGCTTTGAAGAAAGGTGTGGAAGCGCAGATTTGAAAAACATTTTCGTCGTGAAGAAGAGTGTTGAAATGTAGTTTGTAAACATTTTCGTTGTTTTTTAGAAGTGATGTAAAGACAGTTAGAAAATATTTTTTTTGTTTTAAAGAAAGACGTGGGGGGTAAAGCTGGAAACAAGTATGGTCAAGGTTAAGAAATGAAAGCTGATTAGCATGTATTTTTTTGTTTCTCTTTTTTTTTTTTTTTTTGGATTTCTTTTTAGGAAAGCAGGTAAACAAATATGTACAGGGGTGAAAGCGAAAGCTAGTAAACAAATGTTTTGATCTTTTTTATTCTTTTTTTTTTTTTTGGAAAAAGCCGTAAACAAATATGTACAGGGTGGTGAAAACTTACCCGGGAGGATCGGTACCTGGTTCTTGAATTTGTATTGCCTCCTCGGGTCAGCTTCTTTTTGATGGCCAGCTGATGTCTGGTGGGGGTCCCCTGTTCCCAAATTCTCCCTCCCTGAGTCTCTTCAGGGGCCTCCCTTGATGGAGCAGTTCTTCGTCTGTGGCGCCTGGTTGCCAATATGCGAGCACCTCTAGCCAGATGCGCATGGCACAGACGCTCCAATTCCGGGCCTGAGTATTATTAGAGCGCGCCTCTCCCCATATGGATATCACCTTTCCGCGGTACGGGAAGCGAAGACATTGGTGTCGGGTGGATGAGACGGCTTCGATGCTGTTGAGCCATGTCCTCCCAACAATCAGAGAGTGGGGTGATTGAATGTTCATCACCATGCAGTTAACGATGGTGGAGACTGGGCCGATCTTCAGTGGGAGCGTGACTAGTCCGCAGGCGTTCTTGCGTGTGCTGTCGAAGGCGTAAATGTATTCGTCTGAGGGCTCCAATCTGGGAACCCGGCCTTCTAGCTTTTGGTAGGCGGAATATGTAAGGACGTTAGTTTCTGCTCCCGTGTCAATGAGAATGTGACGGAATTCCCTTCCCCCGAGTATGGCAGTGATTGAGAGGGGTGCGGAACGTGCTCTGGCTTCTGCGACTTCATGGGGGAGGAAGGTGATCGAGTTGGGCTCCGCAAGATTGCCTGGTGGACACTGGGTCCTGGCCGCTTCTTCTGAGGGAGAGTTGTTGTCACAAGGGGACCCAGGTGGGCTACCGCCTTCATTCTCGTTCCCCGGTCGGAGGGCTAAGGTGAACATATTGTGTATGGCCCAATTGTTCTCGTTCTCGTATTGGAGGCGTGCTTCTCCCCAAATTGTCAGTACATGATTCAAGAAGGGCAGTCGAAGGCATTGGTGTCGGGGGGAACAGATAGCTTGGATGCTGTCTAACCATGGTCGCCCCAGCATCAATGGGTACCTTGTGTCGATGTCGGCCACGAAGCAGGCTACTTCGCAGATGAGAGGTCCGACGGATAGCTCGAATGTTCCGGGGCCGCGGAGAGTCTTCCCGGTATGGTTGAAAGCTTGGATAGTATGGTGGGCCGGTTGGACGGGAGGACGGCCTAGTCCGGGTATCTTCTGGTAAGTGGAGCATGTCATTATGTTCATGCCCGATCCTGGGTCTACAAAGATGTTGTTTAGCCACAACATCTGAAGTCGTCCGCGGATGTGTAGGGGTAGACTCGCAGTCAGGGATCTGGGAGGTCTTGGTCAGTGAATGAAATGGTCATTGGGCGGTGGGGGCCATTGACAGTGTCGGTACTCTTAGAGGACCCGTTGTCGTCCGGATGCAGATCATCCGACGTACATTCCCCTCCTTCGGGTCCTTCGCTAGCTCCTTCGGGGATCTCCTCGAATGGCTCTTCTTCTTCGTCTTCTCCCGGGTTTTCTAGTCCGCTTTCGTCGGACTCGAGGTTGATGACTGCGGGAAGGGCGAGGATTGCGTCTTCTTCTTCACCATAGAGTATGGCGAGGTCATGGTCGTCGAGGTTCAGCTGGAAGGGCTCGTTCTGCTCTTCCTCCTCGGACTCTTCGGATAGGCTGCCATCAGTAGCATCTTCCGAGCTGCTTGGTTCTGGCGATGGTTGTCTCCCTCTCCTGATCATGTTGACCGCGTGGGCTCTAGATGTGGAGGCTTGGGTGTGACCTGGCAAGGGGTCAGTCAATATGCCAAGTGGCTTGGGTGCTTGGGGATTTCCCTGGCTCAGATGGCCTTTGATCATGGCCCAGTCAAGGCGCCTGTCATCATTAAGATCATAAACGAAGTCCCGAAAAAAATGCATTGTTCTACGGTATGGCCATATTGTTGATGATATTGACAGTAACGCGCCGTGCTGGCCCCGGGTAGTGAAGGCCTGGCGTCGGGGAGGGAGATACTATTTGTGTCCAACATCACCCTAAAGATCCTAGTTAAAGTTTCTGGGAGGGGAGGGTAAGAGTCCCTCTTTCCCATTCGTCTTAGGTCGTAGGATGCGGGAGGTCTAACCTCGTTATACGAGCCTTGTATGGGTTGCCTAGGGGTTGGATTTTGTGCTCTTGGGGGAGCAGAGTAAAAGGGAGCCCGAGTTTGAGTTTGGCTCTGGATTATAGGGCTTTGGAGTGGGAAATTTTGGACTGTGGGGTTTTGTCGTATTGGCACGGGGACGGGTACTGATCGAGGGGTAAAATTTTGATTTGCTTGCCGAGGCGGTGCATATCCGGATGATCCGGGCGTGTACTGTCTCGGAGCTGTTCCTCGGTCAGGAACTCGTGCTCCGTTCGGGTAGAGTGCCGATACTTGGTTAATGATCCCCTCTACCGTGGGGGTTTGCGCCTTACGAGGCGGTTGTCCAACCCTATGGCTGATAGGTGGGGACTGGGTTTGGACTGCTGGGGCTGCACAACGGGAAATCCTGTTGTGGCGGTCAATCAGAAGTTGATACGTAGTACAGTCTCCGTACGAAAGGCTCGTACGGAGTTCTGGACTCAGGCTCTGTAACATCATGTCAATTTCTTGACATTCTGTGAGTTGCAGGCCGGTTCGGTGGACAAGGGTGCGCCACCGAGACACGTATTGTTCGAATTCCTCCCTAGGCCTCATTCTCTCTACGGTTAAATCTGAAATAGAGGGGGTCCTAATCCTCTGGTAACCGTAGCGGCCCAAGAATTTCTCGCTTACAGCCGAGAAATTTGACAAGTGATCTACAGGGAGGGTGGAGAACCATTGTAGTGCTTCTCCTTCCAATGATTTCTGGAAGAGGAAGACTAGTAGAGGTTGATTATCTAAAAACGGGCGTGCGTCTAGATAAAAGGCAGTTAAATGAATGTTTGGGTCTCCACGACCGTTATACCGGCGGAATTTGGGGATTTTGAATCCCTCCGGTAGGTGGACTGACGGGATTTGTCTCAGGTTATGTAGAGACATGTGTTTGGGGGCCGAGGGACCAGTCTCGGAGAGAATTCTCCGGATGGTATCGTCTAGTGTTTCTGCCCGGGGAGGGCTGCCCAGCGGTCCCGGGTTTGGGGTGGTCTGATAGGGGCCTGGGGTGGAAATGGCTGGGAACATTGGATTCGCGGGGGAAAGGGGGGTGAACGAAAAGACGCTCGGGTTGACCGAGTGACTGGGTGTGAATGGGTTTTGGGAATGGATTTAGGGGTTTCGACAGGGGTTTCCTGTCTCGAGGTCTTGGTATGACGGTAGTCAGCGAGGTCATGAAACATGTCCTCTACCGTTTGATATCCTAGACTAGCCATCCTTTCCTCTAGATGGGTCAGGAATTGTGTGGCCTGACTCTCTTGGTGATTCTTTTCCTCTAATATCTCCTCTTCTATGTGGGATTCCATAACGTAGAGTGGAGGGATGAATGCAGATTGAAAGCAGTAAATAAAGCAGTAAAGGATTGCGCAGCTGTGTGCGACTTACGAAAGCAGTAAAGGATTGCGCAGCTGTGTGCGACTTACGAAAGCAGTAAGGGATTGCACAGCTGTGTGCGGCTTACAAAGCAATAAAGGATGTTATAATGCACGGTAGAAGAGGATTTAATTCAAGGAGTGAGAAACTCTAACCTTCCTAGAGGGTTGATAGCATTCTAGTCAAGCTTGTAAAAGGGGGCAGAAGAGGATTACCTTTTGTTGTTTTTCACGAGGGAGGTCCCACCGTGATCGCCAGAATTTGTCGGTGTCGAAAAATCCGCGTGTGTGGGGTTTCTTCGGGGATTCGGATCGGATGCGTGCCCTGGCGTGCTCGGCCGGATCGTCTTCTCGGAAGGGGTGAGGGTGTCGTTCCTGGTTGAGTCGCCCGACAGCGGCTCAAGAGGATTCAAGGGGGGTTTGTGATCGCCACCTGCTTTTTCTAAAAACAGGAAAGGGGTTTGGGTCGGATTTGATCGCCTACGTGGGGAGTTTGTGGGGTCTCCGCTCTGAGACACGGATATACCGTACACAGAGGTGAAAAACAGGTAATCCTATTCTGCTTCCGGGCTTGACTAAAAGAGTTATGGGTCAAAGGGATATTGATATGGGGTGTGGATAGGGGGCGGCTAGTGGGTTTGAGCCGTCTAGATTGGGGCGGCTAGGTAGGGTTAGCCGTCCAGGGTCTGGGGGAATTTGGGCAGGGGTTTGGTAGGAAAAGGGTGGGGTTTGGGCAGAGGCTAAGCTAGGTTTAGCCTGGGTTTATGGAGGGTGGGATGAGAGGGAATTTTATGGAGGGAATGGGTGTTTCTCTCACAAAAGGGGCTCTCTCTCTCTCTCTCTCTTGGGATTTCTAGTGGCAGAAGGGTTTGAACAAGTGGGTTGATGATTTTTTTTTTTTGGTGGATTGTGTGTCTCTTTAAGGCTTGGGGCCTCCTCTATTTATAGTAAAAGAGGGGCAGGGGAAGATCCAGGGGGTAATGGAGTGGGTGGCTTCGATTGGACCTCTCATTAATGCTCTGGTTCTCCTGTCAGAGACCAGGTGAAGGGCGGCTAGTGCTAACTAGCCGCCCGGGATGGGGCGGCTACTTTCTGGTAGCCGCCCCTATCATGACCTGCCAAACGTCCCATCTCTGACAAGCGGTGGCTTGGATCGGCTACTTGGTTTGATCCGGCCAAGAGAGGGCGGCTAAAGGTCATGACCCGCCGTAATGATCAGCATTTAATATTGCTTTATGTCCCATCCAGGGGACTGGTCCAAAGTCGGCCAGGGGCGGTTAGGGGGGCGGCTAGTGTAAACTAGCCGCCCAGTGAGGGGCGGCTAGTTAGGGCTAGCCGCCCCTTTCCAGGGACTTAGGTTTTTTAGGGTTTTGGTTTTTAGGGTAGGTTTAGGTTTAGGTCCGGGCTAGGGTTTGGTTTAGGGTTAGGGTTTAGGTTTAGGGTTTCCGGTTTTAGGTTTAGGTCAAGGCTAGGTTTAGGGTTTCCGGTTTTAGGTTTAGGTCAAGGCTAGGGTTAGGGTTTCCGGTTTACCGAACCTTTGGTTCTCTATTGGTGTCCACTTGTGGGATATTTCCGTGTATTACTTGAAGTATTTCTGTCTCTCTGGACGGTCAAAATTGGGGTATCTACAGGGACGACAATGATGATGTGGGAGATGAAGAATTTGATGAAGATTTCACATATGAGGGTGCTGAGTTCGCAGAGGAGGACAGAGATCGAGTCAGCCTTGTCGTACAACGATTGTTGTATTCTCCGAAAAGCGAAGACTCAAATTAACGGCACACTATTTTCAGATCTTGTTGTTCCATCAATAAGAAAGTCTGCGATTTGATCGTAGATAGTGGAAGCTGCGAGAATTTTGTGGCAAAGAAACTGGTGGATCACATGAAGTTACCAACAGAAAAGCATCATACACCTTATTCTATAGGCTGGATCAAGAAAGGACCGACGGTGAAGGTAACAGAAATTTGTAGAGTTCCTATTTCAATTGGCAAATATTATCAAGATGAAGTGCTTTGCGATGTGGTGGACATGGATGCTAGCCATGTGTTGTTGGGGAGGCCCTGGCAATATGATGTTGACATCACATATAGAGGACGAGACAACACCTATATGTTCTTCTGGAAGTCACATAAAATTGCGATGGCCCCCGCAGGACTCCAACCAACCAGCAAAGGTCACAAAGTCGATGGTCGATCACTATTAACAATCGCCGATTCTGAAACAGAGTTCATGAAAGATGCAAAGGAAGCAAAGGGAGTCTATTGTATGGTTGTTAGATCTCTTGTTGTGGAGGGGCGAGAAGAAATTCCAGTGGTGATAGCCCCTAACATTAAGTCAGTACTAGAAGATTTCAGAGAACTTGTTTTCGAAGAGTTGCCTGACAAGCTATCACCGTTGAGAGATATTCAACATCACATAGATCTTATTCCTGGAGCAAATTTGGCTAATCTGCCCTATTATCGGATGAGTCCAAAAGAGTGCGAGATTTTGAGAGAACAAATAAAAGGCCTGTTACAAAAGGGGTTCATCCGTGAAAGCATGAGTCCTTGTGCCGTTCCTACACTGGTGGTTCCCAAGAAAGATGGAAGTTGGCGCGTGCGTGGACAGTCGAGTACCGATTTCCTATTCCCCGTTTAGACGACATGCTGGATATGTTGGAGGGCTCGAAGCTATTTACAAAGATCGATTTACGCAGCGGATACCACCAGATTCGGATCCGACCTGGAGACGAGTGGAAGACGGCATTCAAAAGCAAAGACGGACTGTACGAGTGGTTAGTTATGCCCTTCGGTCTGTCTAATGCACCTAGCACCTTCATGCATGTGATGAATAAGGTATTACGACCTTTTGTGGGTAAATTTGTTGTGGTATACTTTGATGATATACTCATATACAGTCAAGCTGAGGAAGAACACCTAGGTCATGTGCGACAGGTGTTAACTGTTTTGCGAGAAAATCAACTATTTATTAACCTGAAGAAGTGCAGTTTTATTACTAGCAGCCTTTTATTTCTGGGATATATAGTCTGTGCTGAAGGAATTCATGTAGATGAAGAGAAGGTGCGGGCAATTAGAGAGTGGCCTACACCTAAGACTATTGGAGAAGTTCGGAGTTTCCATGGTCTAGCCACTTTCTATCGTCGATTTGTTCGGGATTTCAGTACCATTATGGCGCCAATTACAGAGTGCATGAAGAAAGGAAAATTTCTATGGGGTGAAGCCGCAGAAAGGAGTTTTGCATTAATCAAGGAGAAATTATGCACCGCACCAGTCCTTGCTCTGCCCAGTTTTGAAAAGATCTTTGAGGTGGAGTGTGATGCTAGCGGAGTCGGCATAGGAGCTGTTCTTTCACAAGAGAAGAGGCCGGTTGCATTCTTTAGCGAAAAGTTAAGCGATGCACGACAGAAATGGAGTACTTATGATCAAGAGTTTTATGCCGTGGTGCGTGCCTTGAAGCAATGGGAGCATTATTTGATTCAGCGAGAGTTCGTGCTATATTCTGATCATCAAGCCTTAAAATTTCTGAACAACCAGAAACACATGGACAAAATGCACATCAGGTGGTCTACTTTTCTTCAAAAATTTCCTTTTGTTATTCATCATAAATCTGGTGCTACTAATCGAGTTGCTGATGCATTGAGTGGTCGAGCGAACTTATTAATGACGATATCCCATGAGATTGTGGGATTCGAGAGCTTGAAAGATTTATATGCTGAAGATGATGACTTCAAGGATATTTGGGCTAAATGCGAACAGAACCAAGCCGTTAGTGATTTCCACATCACTGACGGATATCTATTTCAAGGAAATCAGTTGTGCATCCCAAGATCCTCTGAGGGAGAAATTGATTTGCGATTTACATGGTGGCGGCTTGAGCGGACCTTTGGGCCGAGACAAGACCATTACTAGTCTAGAAGAGAGGTATTTCTGGCCAAAACTGAAGAAGGATGTCGGGATCGTCGTGAAGAAGTGTTATATCTGTCAAACCTCGAAAGGTCAGTCCCAAAATACTGGTCTTTACATGCCTTTACCTATTCCTAATGGTGTTTGGGAAGACTTGTCTATGGATTTTGTGTTCGGTCTTCCTCGTACCCAAAGGGGCGTAGATTCTGTGTTCATGGTAGTCGACAGGTTCTCGAAGATGGCTCATTTCATCCCATGTCGTAAGACGTCGGACGCCTCTCATATTGCACGATTATTCTTCCGTGAGATAGTTCGTTTACATGGAGTTCCTCAATCCATCACTTCTAATCGTAATACGAAGTTTCTTAGTCATTTTTGGGTGACATTGTGGAAGATGTTCGATACTTCATTGAACCGTAGCAGCACTGTGCATCCCCAAACTGATGGCTAGACAGAGGTAACAAACAGAATCTTGGGGAACATGATTCGTAGCATTTGTGGGGACAAACCGAAGCAGTAGGATCACACACTACCGTAGGCGGAGTTTGCATACAACAGTGTTGTTCATCGTTCGACAGGAAAATCTCCTTTTGCACTAGTATATATTTCTGTCCCAAAACATGTTGTGGACTTAGCACGTCTACCTAAGGGTCCCGGTATGAGTGTTGCAGCGGAGGCTATGGCAGAACAAACTCATGCCATACAAAAGAAGTAAAACAAAAGCTCGAGCAATCCAATGCGAAGTACAAAGCGGCTGCTGACAAGCATCGACGCTCCAAATTATTCAAGGAAGGCGATTTTGTCATGGTTTTCTTGCGCAAAGAGAGGTTTCCAGTGGGAAGCTACAACAAACTGAAGCCTAAGAAGTACGACCCATACAAGGTTTTGAAGAAGATCAATGATAATGCATATGTCATTGAATTGCCAACAGACATGGGGATTTCTCGGACTTTCAATGTGGCAGATTTATACGAGTATCATGCGGAAGAACCTCTCTATTCAGATGATAACTCGGGGTCGAGTTCTTTCGAAGTGGAAGGGACTGATGCAGAACGGGTGGCGGACGCGTTTCGGGGGCGATGAACCCGAAAGGGTCCATTTGAAGATTTCCAACTATTTACAGAAAAACCGGCTAGTAGAAATAAATGGTACCCCGAACCCGGAATTGGCTGAAATTTCTACTGGAGGTAGATGTCGAGGAGATCTTCAAGAGTTGTCGCTACGCCACAACACGTCCTTATTTTTCTATTTTTCCCATTTTTCGGCCCTCAAAATGACATTTTTGCTATTTTTAGTAACTTTTTAGATTTAGTGTATCTCCTTCATAATAATTCGGATTTGACCAAAATCAAATCCCACGATCTTCTAAGATCCCCTAGAATTAGCTATAACAAACTTTCGTTTTTACTATTTTTAGTAAGTTTTTCCCTATTACAAAAGGGAGGCTTGTAACCTAGGGTTTTCAACTTTTATTAATATATTTCTGAGTTTTAATATTCTCTTTGAGAATTATGGTTTGTTGAAGGATCTCAACGCTTGTTGAATCTTTATTTTAGTTTTTCGCTGCGTTAAATGGTCACATATGTGACTCTGCATCATGCTTCATTTCAAAAGTGGTGTGTCAGGGGGAGTAAAAGGTCATACAATAATGTTATAAATAACGTCCCTGGTAAAAGGTCATACCATTTTTGTTCGTAGGGAACAGCTGACGTAGTAGTGGATTGCTCCCATGGGAAACGTCTTTGGGAACTAACTCTGTAAACAGAAATAATAGTCAAGAATTATAGGCCAAGCACTCATGAACAGGGGATTCTTAAGAGAACACTCTTCTCCATCAAAGATAGGCTCTGCTCTATGTCTCTCAACTTTACTGCGAGTTGCAGAATTTCCCTAGATACTATGTTGGAACTTTTTCAGTCCAGTTCGTAGAACAGTTGCCTTCTACCATGGACGTCCTCTGAGTCTCCCTCACAGGTGGGTAAACCCTCACGGTTCTTTGGTGGATGGTAGAGGGGGTTATGGCGCTCTTATTTGCAATGAAAGAGGGGGATCTGGTTGAAATTGATTCTATAACTGCTCTAGCGTGGAAATAGGCCGTGGAGTGCCATCCGATGTCTCTGAAGCATTTATCTTGGTTTTGAATCAATTGTTGATGGGTGATTCACTCACAACCTTGCTAAAATATTGCTAGTAAATATATAAGCTTATTATTTATTATATACTTGTAACTAAAATAATGCAATCATAAACATAGAATGGAATGCCATATGACAGTAGATAATTAGACCCTTTACATCATATAAATTTGGATACAGGGATTGCACATATTTTCTTCTTTCTTTACAATTGATGTTTCTCTCCCATGTCAAGTCTCACATAATGAAACAGTTCCCCAAGCATTAGGGATCCAGCAGAGGACCATAGTGAGCAAGTGAAGGATTGAATTCAACCTACAGAAGTTCTCTTGATGTATCTTTGAAACCTCCAATTGTTCAACAAAGAAGCTGCAGTCTGGTTTCTAAATCCTCACACTTTTTTCATCTTCTTGATTGAATCAAGCAGTGATGATTTCTCTTTGTCGGTTGATGATGCCTTCACGAACGGGTTTTTCGGCCTATGAGATTGTCCAACCTGGTTGAGCCTCTCCTCCACATTCTTCTCACATGTAATTCTGATGGACATCGTTTTTCTTTCTCCCTTCTTAGTCTTCTCTTCAGTTTTTAGTTGTTTTGAAGACTGGAATGCAACTTGGGTGAAACCTGATTTGATGTGCGCAATTCTGGTGGGGGCTGTGGAATGGAAGGTTTTGACATTCTCTTGTATTTTGGTAATTGTGAGGGTCTAAGTGCTTGGACACCATTGGTGGCGATTGTATCGAAGGAAGCCAGATTAGGATGAGTTGTGGTCTCCATGGTTTCAACCATGAATCTTTCCTAAAAAGTTACAACAATAGTCAATGATTCAAAGTGGAAGCTAACCAATGATACTAAACCATACAACACACTATGTTGGCCTTAAAATGTCAATATATACTAAGGATACTTGGACTTACCTCCAGTATACCACAGATGCGCTCTGCCAAATTTGGTAGCTTCAGGGCAGTAACTGGTTTCATAGCTCCCTTGATTGACTTCTCCAATGTAAGTAGCAGCTCTGATAAGCTTATCACCTAGGATAGCCCCAAACAAAAAACATTAGCCTACTCAAAATATAAAAAAAATTATGACAGACTATAGCCAAGTATCAAAATAAAGATCCTAACCATTGCAACAGCTGGTAATGAGCCTTAGAATGCACCGGTCAAGGGACGCCTCCATGTTAAAAGCCTCATCATCTGCTGCAGAAGTGTCAAGTCCACCAGCTTACATTTCTTCAATTTTCTTTCGTATCTAGTGAGGGTCAAAATTTTAGCTGATTAAAGCCTGAAAAGATTTTTGCTATATAGTTAGATGGGTTGATTCAGGTTGGACCTGTAAGAGGCATAGATTGATTGCACATCATGAACTCATTTTCTAGATCATCAGCACCAAGATCAGAGGAAGCAAAGGGGAAGGAAATGTTGAGTGTGAGAACTGGCTTGGGCATCACCTAAAAAGTCAGGTGCGATAGATGTAATTGATGGCAAGTGAAAAATATGATTAAAAAACATCACATATGAGAGTCTTAAGTGCAGATAACAAGAGTGTGAATGAGATGTTTGCAGTGGATTAAAAACCAGGAAGCAAGAAATGTGTCAAATTATTCTATCCTAACTAGTTTCAATCAACTCAACCATATGCTACTGCCCACCAGAAAATATAAGCTAATAATCAGCATGAATGCATACTACCTGAGGGTATGTATGAGGGGATTTGCATGTGATGCAGAACAACTTGCTTGCACTCAATCCCACTACCCAGTAATTTTCCTCTTCTGACTTCTCTCTACTGGCACTATGTTAGGTAGGAAGGACATTTTGAATAATTTCAACTTGTTCAAAGAAATAATGAAACAAGATTATAGGACATAATATGCATGCATCTATACAAAATACTTTTTTTCTCATAGCTACCTGAAAAATGGAATCAAGCTGCCCCCATATTGTCAAGAGAACACTCATAGAACGCCCTACAAAAAAAAATTTCCCCACAAATTCAAATTTTTTACAGAAGAATGTCAATGTATGCAGAAGAATCAAAGAAGGAAGTTAGGCAGACCTTTGAATCATATGTACTTAGTCGTCCTTCTTCAGTAAAACCCAACCATGCTAGTTAACGTAGCACTACATTTGATGGGTTGGGTTCCATTGGAAATTTGAACACCTTGACATCCAGAATTTGCAGTCACCAGAATTGGTAAGCACTTTAGTAGGCAAATTAATTGGTAAGCACTGTGAATGAGCATGTTGACATTATATGACCATCTATTTTACGAATTTTAACCCCTGAATACTACACATACTTCAATCATTGATCCATTACAGGACCTTTTTTTATGACTTTTTTTTACATCTGAATTAATTAATTACACACTTTCACAACTACATTTTAAAATATGGCTGCGAGTGATTAACGTCTAATCTTTAACATAAAATTCCTGGTCGCCAGAGGGAAACCGATTAGATGCATATGAGAGAATGGCTAATTAATCCTTAAAACCAAGCTACCATAATAAAGTAATGAAATGGTTGTGTCCTATGAAATGAGTATAGAATACTTGTAAAAACAATTTATATCAAGCACAGTAAAGTTACAACTTTTGATACGTGGCTACTACCGAAAATACCATGACAGTGGGGATATAATATCAACTTAAGATCATACTAAGAAATTGATTTTGTGGAAATACATGGCTAATGAATCTTGCGCATAGAGATTTAAATGAGTATAAATAATAAAAATTATAGAGAATAATGTTACTCTGAGGACGTGGCTGATCTTTCCCCTGCAATTCTTTGTAAAGAGAAGAAGCCAAGAACACAATTTTCCTTCATTTTGTAATGTCTGGATGGATTCTAAAAGTATAGACAATAAAAATGCTATGGAAGCAATACATGATGACTAAATGACTGTTTGATGAACAAGCAGAGAACTTCAAAGGCAATAATGTTATCTTCATAGCAAGATTAGCCAAATTATATCATCATTCCACTCTGATTCAATGGGGAAAATGTTAAAATAGAAGGAGATACGCAAATGTAGAGGTTGAAAGATATTCAACATGTGAGAGTAAAACATATAACAACAGCTGGTCCCTGAAAATATGGTCAGAGAAATTCAAAGGCAGCTCATTAGCTCATCATTCTATTCTGCTTCAAACAGCTGATTTTCAAACATAATAAGGTGCACAAACCAGAGATAATGAGGATAAAAAAGTAGATGAACAAAAGTGATAGAGAGAGCAAAAGAAAACTGAAAGCGCTTGCAACTAAATAAAATGAGAAGGAATGAGCAGACGATTTTAATTTATAAAAAAAACAGATTTATGAAATTTCTGATCTGGCTTCTGTTGGTACATGCATCTAGATTTCTGCTCGCTTTTCTTTTCTGGCTTTTTACTCTATGATCAATTTGAATTATGTCAAGAAACTTGGTGGATATAAGAGTGCACTAAAACCAGCTTATGATATTCACATTGATTTTTTTTTTTGACGAAAAGACACATCGATATTTGCATGGACAATATATTACAAAGAAATACGAAAACCTCTAAAGCTGCATAAATCCAACCTTATTTTCATAGAGCTTTTCTCCCACTCCCCATATTTATTCCAACATTACGATAGCAGACTCCAACGTTCATTTGCAGATAAACCTTCACTCTAGCTTTAATAAACTCAAGAAGCATTTTTTCACAGAGATTCCACTAAGCGAGTAATATGTAAGAACAAATACATGAATAATAGAATAGAGAGGGATCTTCAAGCAATCAATCCAACATGATATTATGAAAAGTACAAATCTGAACAGACAATCAATGATAACCCAGACCTTATTTTGTAGTACAAACCATGACAAGCTCTCAAATCACAGACACAGGACATTCAAAACACAATAACACGCAATACATTCAAAACACACACTTGAATTAACACGCAATAAATAATCACAGACTTCAAACCGTTCTTTTATTTATTTTTTTTGGTGAAGAAAAGCCATGGGCACTGATAATGAAAAAAGAAGAAACTTAAAAATGAATCTCTCATAGGAATGCTTCACTAAAGATATAACTGGCACAATTTTTCAATGTTCAAGAACTTAAAGAAATAAAATGCCTTCCAATGTTCCGTCTTCCATCTGTATGCTTGACGATGGGGATGTGGCTGATCTTTTGGCGATCGACTGCATGTTCCCCTCGCATCCTCTCCAATAGCTCCTCTGCCATCTCCCACAAGTTGAGCTCTTGGAGTGTGGTGAGATGTTCGATGCCTTGCGGCAGCGTCTTCAGCTCCTTGCAATTCCACAGAGTAAAATTTTTGAGGCTCTGCATCGCCCATTCCTCGATCGTTATCTGATTGAGATGACTCAGTTTGTACAACCCTAGTTCTTTGAGGGATGGGAAACCACCCGCTTGGAAGCACAAATCTTCGCCGTCATATGCATTGTAGAGCTTAAGATCAGTGAGGTTGGGCAATGATTTGAGGGAAAGGAGTGGGTCTTCCTTCAGTCCAGATGATATTAAGATCAGTGTTTTGAGATTTTTGAGGGAGTTGAACCAGCGAGGCAACGTCCCCTGCAAACGCCCTATCAAAAAGAGTTGTTCCAGTTTCAGTGGTGGATCCAGATTTTCCAGTTTCAATGGTGCTTCACCTCCATCCGCTGATTGAATACTCAAGTTGTGAAGGAATCTCATCTTTTTAATTGAAGCACACAACTCTGTTCCATCGGACTCCCTCACCTCCCCAATCGCAAATGATCTGAGCTGTGTAAGGTCCCCGACCCGTCGCACGACCTCACTGTTTGATGAAATGCCCCTTAGAGTCTGCAGTTTTTTGAAAGCCCATGTGTGTTTGGTTTTTGTTTTCATGGTCACCAACAATATTTTACCATATACAAATTCATATTTATGAAATATCAAATGTCGTAGATTTGGTAGCTTGGTAACCCCGTTTGGTATCTCCTCCACTTTAGAATAGGCAAGGTCCAATGTTTGTAAGTTCTGAAGCCTCTTCAAACGTTTAGGAAGTACCTTCACATTTGTTCTCTTTAAGCTCAGATACCTCAAATTAAACAAATCACCCACTGCAACAGGTATAATATCAATTGGAGTTTTTTCTAGATCCAACACCCTCAACCATTTAAATTTCAGTGATTCTTTTCTATTAAAAGAGCAAGACAGAAGATCGTCAGTTGCAAACATCAATAAAGAACGGAGATGAGACATTTTACCCAATTCATCTTGAATGGTGTTGTTTGCTTTGGCAACTGATATACGACGAACACCAGTAGTTTTTTTTTGGTCAAGACAAACACCTGAAATTGGTTGTTCTTCAAGTGCCATGCAAAAATTTTGCTTCTTTGATATCAATATAGCTACCTCTCTTACTATATCATGCATACGGTACACTTCCATGTGTTCATATCTATTTTCTTGTACAACTTGAAGCATGTTTCTGAGGACGAGTTCATTAAGATATTGCTCTGCAATTTCCTCCATTGTCATCTTGTCCCTTTCTTCTATGAAACCTTCTGCTATCCATAACCTAATAATCCTTTTTCTCTTGAGGGGATAATCCTCGGGAAAAACACTACAATATAAGAAACAATTTTTCAGATAGTGTGGTAGATCATGAAAGCTAAACATCAATATATTTAACATCCCTTTTAACTGTGGGATGTTAGCAAGCATCCAATTGAGACTTTTCAAAGTATTATCCCACTCTACCGCTGAATGCTTTGTATATAAGAGACCACCCAACGTCACAATCGCGAGAGGCAACCCATCACACTTGTTAATAATTTCTTTTGCTACATCCTCAAACTCTTTAGGACAGATACCACCTTGATCACCTCGGAATGCTATACTGTAAAAGAGTTTACTTGCCTCATCATCCTGTAGAGGATTTAGTTTGAAAACATGGTTTGAAGAAGATGCCAAAGAAGTGGCAATTTCATCATTTCTAGTTGTAAACATGATTCTACCTATACCTTTATCAAACAAATCCTTAATTTCATTCCACAACCTCACATCCCATACATCATCAAGGACAATAAGGTACCTTTGATCTACTAAACACCCATGAAGCTTCTCAGCTAGCCCCTTTGTGTCCATCCTGTCAATGCCTTGTGGTATCATCTCCTTCTTCTCACGAAAGAGCTCTTTTATTATACTTCTTAATATCTCATCCTTGTTAAATGATTTAGAAACTGTGACCCATGCACGCCACTGAAAGTTTTGCACAATTTGTTCGCTCTTGTAAACTTGCGCTACGAGTGTTGTCTTGCCCACTCCGCCCATTCCACAAACTGATATTTCCATGTGTTCTACACTATCTTCTTTCAGCCAGCTCATCAATTGTGCCTTCTTACTCCTCAACCGAACGATATCATCATCTTTTTTATAAAATGGTGAAATATCTATAGATCTTCCTGTTACATCTCTAGAGCTTGACCCTTCCTCAAGTCCCTTGATACCATATCGATTTCTTTTCTCAGAGATGTCATTTATTTTGAATTTGATGTTTTGCAGTTCCATGGCAATACCTGTTATAGAAAGTACCACAGGATTAATTGAACATGTTAATATAGGTTCAAATGAAAAGTATGGCATGTAATAAATACAAGGGACAGTGAATACCATGCTTGGCCTTAATGTTCCTTGATGCTTGGAAAGCTCTTGTAATGAATTTGCTGAAACCATAACTCTTCGGCTCACCCAGAAAATAAGTGAACTCATCAACCATATCTTCAATTTGGTATGCTAATTCCCTCACTTGCTCCACCCAGGTTGCGGTCAGTCCAACATCACCAGTGATCATTCTATCGGCATTTCTGATAAAGGCTTGCATCAACTCCATGTCTCCCTTTATTGCTTCCATATCGCCACGCACTGCTCGAATAAGTGAAATTTTCTCTTTAGAAAGGGACAAGAATGGTGTGCCCAATTCCGTCGCCAATGCTGAACCAAGCTTGAGGATCACAAAAGCCACAATTGCCTCTGCCATGTCTCAATTCGCCCACAGCTGCTACGAAAAATAAATTTGTGAAATTTATTATTTTAAATGACCATATTTAGTATATAAAAAAATTTGGAGCCGCCAATTCGGTCTATGTAGTATAGAAAAAGTAAAAAGCTTTATTTTTCTAAAGAAAAAAAATACACTATATCTGAATGTGTACTTTACTTTTTAAGATAATATATATATTTTAATGGATGAGTAGACAATTTGAAAAAAAGAAAAGAAAGATGAGAGCTACGGATGTGGTTGTACACAAGGCTGGACATATCATTTTTCATAATATTACGAACAGTCTACGAGATAGTCCTGTGGACAAACCACACGTGTTTATCTTCCAAAAATATTAAACGTCCTCTAATGAGGTATATGATGGTTGTATAAAAAATGTATAGAATTCCATGTTACCAATTGGATTGAGAACGTGGTGAAGAATGATACAACTTTCTAATCAAACAAGTATAAAAAATAATATTGTCCAAATAGATAAATGTATAACAAAAGAATATAAAAAAATATAATGATTTTGTACCTGAGTAAGCTATGCACGAACCAAATGAAGGGTAAGGTTAGCCGAAGGAATGTATTGATAGAGTACTAACCTAAACAATTTTCGTTTGCCTCTTCAAGAAAATGTCTCCTTGTTTCTTTCTCTAGGAATTGCGATCGCTCCCACTTTTGTGTCTCTCTCTAGAAGTCAATTAATACACACATGTGAATGTAGATCAATTATTGAAATATTTTAAATCATGGCTTGGATTCGCTCGAACAAGAAGAACATGAATTATATCTTCAAACAATCAAAATATGTATGAGATGCTATTTGGATCGCAAAAAAAAAAATCCTACCCAGCTAGGGTGGAGCCAAGACATCTATTTTGAGATATGATTAGTTAAATTTTTAGTGATACTCTAATTTTATATAAAAACACTAATTAAGTATTTTTTTTATATAAACAAACAAGTGGATGTTTAAAATAAATGAAAACTAAGTTTTTTTTTCAAGATAAATAAAATGTGGATATATAATTTGTATGCATAAAGTCAAAGCGTATATGATATGAAAAGAAATATTCTAATATATATTATGTAAACATGAAAAATTACATGTAAAATCTCAGTTCTAGCATGGCCCAAACAACATTATAGCCCACCCCTGTTCTTAACATTTTCTAAAAAAGTATTTTTCTTTTTAATCAAAATTCTTTGTTTCTAATCATTTGCATGACAAACATGAATATTCTTACATCCTCAAACTCTGAGGGAACCGGCTTAGATGACTGAATCCCAAAGCACAGATCAAGTACTACCCATTAACACAGAACTGAATAACATAAAATATAATTTATATGAGCCAATTCTAAAATATAAAACCCTTTCAAATTGATTGATAGACAGAAATATAAATTTATATGTAAGTGTGTTTATGGATGATTGATCTAAGAGACCCACCTCAATATCTCATTGTAATGAATAATAAAAGCATGTTGAGCTAATGTTATCAGTTTTAGAAATTAATAATGATAAGATATATGTGTTGTTAGACTACTAACCTGAAAGATTTTGCTTGTTTCCTTCTCTGGGAACGGGCGATGGCTCTTCAGAGGGGGAAATCAATGTCTGTGTATGTTGGTGGATGATTGATCTAGGCAATGCACCTCAACATATGAATAATAATTAAAGATTAAAATAGAATATGATCATTTGAAAATACATGTTTTGGAAATGGAAAAAAAAGATTAAAGTAAAATATTTCTTTTAGACATAAGAGCATGGATCATTTAATGGCATAATCCATGAGACCATTCAAAACTGAATGACACAACAATACGTTGGCCAATTTGCTGGGCCAACTTTGAGATTAGCCATAAGAGATTGGGTCATAAGAGTGGTCCTACAATGGGTCCTTTTGTAGTTTTTTTTATCACAAACATATTTTGTTTAGATTTTTTTTATTAATTTTTAATAAAAATTTAACAACAAAAACGAATCATGATATAATAAGAAAAAATATTAATAAATAAAGAATAAAATAATACGTATTTTAAAAGCATAAAATAGAAGAAGATAAAACCAATGGAAAAAAGGAATAACAAAAACAATTAAATTGTGACCAATATGGTTTTCTTTGTAAATAAAATCAAATATAAATAAAATAAAATCCCAATAAATAGTGAAAAACACAAAAAATAAAGATCAAGTGAAGAGAAAATATGGATAATTTTTTTAAAATGAAATACAAAACAAAAAAAATTAAAACTAAACAAACACAGAAAATATACATAAGTTTCCATATAGAAAATAAATAATTTAATGACAAAACCGAAACGCTCAATAAAAGAGGGAGTAAAGAGGTGGACAATAAAAGAAGATAAGAACAAATGAAGAGAGGAATCATACAAAAAATCAAAAATAGATAAAAAAAAAGTATGAAAAATAATATGTGAACTGATATTATTTGTTGTAACTTGAATGATAAAATAAAATAAATCCTAATTGATAATAATAAGCAGAGCTAAAATAACATATAGGGAACTAGCGGATAATTAAAAATAAAATAAAATAAATTAACCCCCCCCCCCCACCCCTTCCCACCAACCAAAAAAATTAATTAGTGGGTTAGTGGGACACCTAATTTTTTCCCCTTTCTTACCTCTGAAGTTTTTTTTTTAAAAAAAAATTAAAAATTAAAAAAGCCCACCTCTGTTTCAAATCTAATAATTTGCTAATAGAATTTACATGGTGAAATCCTTTTTTTGCATATAAAGACCCCAAAATAAAATAAAATAAAAAGTAAAATCCAAGATAATAATGTCAACAACTATTACTTTTCAAGGTATTTTAATTAACACAAAATGTTAAGAATATTTAATGACTCCAAGCGTAGAGCAACTCCCAAAGCACCAAACATTTACGACCATTAAACCGAACTGAATGACATATAAATATAATTTATATTTGCTAATACTTACATAACTTGACCCGATCAAATTCATTACGTAGAACAGAAAACATAAGCTTCACGTAATCCAGAGAACATTAAGCATTAATAAAAAAAAATACAAATTGTTGGAATTCTGGACAATGGAAGAACAGAAACAAGTACAAGCGCTTCAAGGATCAACAACGTTGAATGCTTTTAGACAGACTTCTCCCGTTCCGGTCAAAACCGCGAGTACACGATGGGATTATAAAGTATCGCCTTCAGAATACAATGAAGTTTGCACTTGTTGTTGAAAGCAGAGTGTGTACTCTCTGTTTCAATCTCTTGGAACTATCTGTTTTTAAGGGGTTGATGATGCTAACCTGTAATGGGAAAAAAAAGAGAAGATGAATGGTTGTTGTTGTTCTTTGATTAGATCAAAGGGTCTCAATTTAGAGGCAATATAGTGCTTTTTGGTTCAAATGAGACCCTTTCATGAATGGGGAGTTACAGTAACCGTCTGATCGGTGGTTCACCATTTTCACGCGATCGTGCGTCCAGATCGTCTATCACGAGATGCATCCCTTCCAATGGCACCCCTTGGTGAATATAACCATGCGTACGTGCAAAGTGCCAAGTGCGCCTTAAAACGCCCAATACGCACCACCTCGCATCAAATGTCCATCATAAAGTGTCCACCAAAAAGACTCCACTAGAGTAGATTGAGCTCTCCTAATAAACACTCAAAACCTTTTACAAACAACTGATGTGGGACTAAATAATATGACCACTTTCATCTTCTAATGGAGGACCACTAAAATCCAAATATTTGAATTTAAATTTGAAAATATCCAACACAAATGACTCATTTTCATTAGGCCTGTGAAGGAGTTGGGTTCAGACCCGGACCTGGACCCGACCGGTTGTGATTATTGGGTCCATATCGGATCTCAAGTCTTTAGGGTTGCATCAGGTCGTCTCACTAGCAGGCCTAGATCAAACCAAGAGTGGCAGGACTTGGAGAGGACAATGAACTTTTTGAGGGGCTACAATGACTTCATTTGTTTTTTTTTCTCGTCTTCTTTTTTGGGGAAGAAAATAAAAGGTTTAAGTAAGGGAAGGGAGAGGAGGAGAATAATGTAAGGAGGGCTTTGATTTTTGGGTTGAATTTTTTTTATTTCTATTTTTACATGATGAGTTTGAATAAACATATTCCAATGTATTATAAATAGTTCTTCAATATTTTGATTTTTTAATTTTTCATGAGGGAACATAAGATTTGAATTCACCAGGGACTAAAAAGGAACATATCCTTTAAATCGGGGGATTAAAACCAAAATATGAAGAAGTGAGGGATCGATCGCTAAATCTTATGGTTTTTGAGAACTTAAAAATAAAAACCCTAAAAAATAATATCACGTAACACTCTCATGCACACATTGTAAAAATGTCACATCTATCATGTATATTACATACATCTCTCACACATATTCTCAAACACAAACAAAGATATAATAAAAAGTCATAAACTCTTGTGTGTCTCTTATCTATCACATATTCTCACTTTATCTAAGGTAAACTCGATAGCAAAAGTATTATTTTTACGTTTCTTAATGAAAATAACAGAAAAAATTTATTTATTCTGAATGGATTATTATTTATCACGTTATAGCTATGAAGGACGAACAACTCTATGTCACACGCCAAACGGGGTAATATTATTTGAATTCAAATCTTATTCAAGATTTTCTTTGTTTCCTTCTCTGGGAATGGCGGTGGCTATTCAGAGGTGGAAATCAATGTGTGCGTATGTTTGTAGATGATTGATCTATTCAATTCATCTCATTGTATTCATCTCAATGTGTGTGCATGTTTGAAAATCGTCATAGATTCCCATAAAATATGTATGGTTAACGGATTTAGTTTCAAAATTAAATTGTTTATATAAGTGCATTCAAATAAGTCCCTACAAAATATGAAAAATCCGATTTAGTCTTTTTGATAACAAAAATGCGTCTATCTCTTCTTGAAAATTCTTCTGCTATCCTATATTCACCAAAGGTAAAAAAAAAAAGAGGAAAAAATTGATATAACTCTATGAAAACTTACGAAAGTAAAAAAAAGTCTCTGTAAAATCAGTAAATACCCTTAAAGTCAACTATAAATCTGGTTAATGTATTATAGTAATTTATTAAGTAAATTTTAAAAAGGTATTATAATCATTTATCATGTTTAATTAAAGTCAACTATAATTCTTGTTAGTTTCGGTTATGGTAAAAACTAAAATAACAAATATATTATTATTATAATAGAAAGGGATCCTAAACAATAAGTCCAATGTGATATTACGACAAGTACAAATCTGAACAGACAATCTTGTAGTACAAACCATGAGGAGTTATGAAATTGAACAAATACACGGGACATTCAAAACACACACTTGTTTTTTTTTTTTTTAAAGAAAGGTAGATGTTGGTGGCTTTGAATATTGTTAAGATCTCGTCTTTGCCAACAAAATATAAACCATAAACTATTCTTGGTAGAAAGTGGTAGCAAGGGGTCGAATCCACAGAAAGGCTATTGAAGTAAACAAATAAAATAAAAGATTATCAATTTTTTATAAAAAAGTTTAAAAATAAATTGTCAATGATTGATTTAAGAAAAACTATTTATATAGGGATCTAAAATTTTATTCCATTTAACATGAAAGGACAATAAAAAGAAAAAAACGTACGGAATGAAAGTTGGATTATTTTTTGTTTGATAAGTGAATAATAGATATAATTGAATAGTTTATGTGGATTGATGTATATATAACTCTTTTAACAGAGTAATCATGAAAGGTTTATGGTTTTCAAATTACATTCAACAGTTCAAATTATCGACAAAAAAAGGACCTTAATCAATTATGGTACAGTATGATGGAATAATTTGAGAGAGTATAAGAACCTGAAAACATTCCGGGTTCCTCGGCCTCTCTCTCTCTCTCTCTCTCTCTCTCTCTCAAGAAGCTCAGTTCCCTGTTTTCTCTCTGGAAATTTAATTTGAATTGCTCAGAGTAACAATAGCCAAGTTGTTGGAGGTATTAAAGCTTGTGGAATTACTTCATCAACAATTATTGCTTCTTTTTCCCAACATTATCCAATTGAATGGACGGTACTACACCTTCCCTCGTTAGCTAGGTGGTGTGTGTGTCCATTTTTAAGCGGTGAATTTAGGATTCGATCTCCGTCCGACCTCTTAAATGAGATATCCTCGACCCACTAGGCTATCTACCAAAAAAAAAAAAAATTGAATGGTCGGTATTGGTTCAAAGTTGAAGGTGGGCTCAGTCATCCTGTTTGAATGAATATTAGACATGTATCTATCAGTCACTCAAAATTATTAGGGGTACTAGGGTATCATTCACATGGCATATTTTGTATCTATGCAAATTGCATGTGGAAATGTCACTATACAATTGCAATTCTTCTCTGAAAGGACCCCACTTCTATTTGAAATTTTTTTAATCACATAATAATTTTAAAAGATGCCTTCGGAGAATGCTTGTTCAAATTCCATGCACCAATCAGCTAATAAAATGATGATACTACCAAACAAAAACCAGTTATTAAAGTCATTGATATCATAGCACATACGGCATAAACTTATCTTACACACATATAAAACAAATATATCATGATCGAGGAGGTTGGACTTTTTTTTGGGTAAGATATATATAGGTATGAAAAAATTCAAATGTACAAGAGAAACAAAGAAACAAAAAATTGGAGCATCTCATTCAGAACATTTGATAAAATTGGAACGATATAGATAATATTAGCATGACCCGTGTACAAGGATGACACGCACAAATTGGGAGGTTGGGTCATTGAGATGGTGGTACATCTTTTTATAATACGAAGTCTAACCAGGAGTATGTCGACATGCCTTTTTATTGTTTTTTATTATTTTTTTATGCTTTTATCTTGTCCTATCATTTTGTTCAGAATTGCATTACAAATTCAAAAATGATATCCCTATAGCAATATTTACTTTTTTATATATATATATATAAGAAGGGCACGAGGGTTTTAAAATGATTGCTTAAACTGTAAATGAAATCCGGTTTGGATAACAACATAAGTCATTCTAAGATGAATTTATTATAAAAAATTTAAAAAAAAAGAGTATGAAGGGAACAATTTAATACAAAAATAAACATGGACTTTTTAAGCTTAAATTTTGAGAAGATATTTTAAAATATAACTTTCAAAATAGTAATCATTAAAAATAAAAAGAAAAAAAAATTTAAAAATCCAAAATTGTGAATTTTCACAAATTTTCTAAAATAAGAATGAAAAGATAAATAGATCCATTGCTTAAAAATATAAAAAATTTCAATGAGCCGATGATACACTCAGTTCATTTTTGCAATCGTGATTGCAATTGTTATGTCACTAATGTAGTATATATAATCAGTATATATTCCATTATCTCAATATATATTATTACAAAACAAATATATATATATATATATATATATATATATATATTTATTTATTTATTTGATATGAGTTTGAATTTTATTTTATAAAAAATATATATTTATCATATACGTGTACACTTAGAAATGTTCAAAATATGTGCTTGCTGGAAACCGTTACAAATGGGACTGAAGTTTGACCCAGTCTCCCCCATTGTATCTACCCCTGCTCTGCTTACTAAAAAAAGAAAAAGATTGAAGTGGCTCCTTCTGGACAATAACCAGATATTACCATTCAAATTATTGGAGGTACTGAAGAGTAAGTCATTCACATGGCATGTTTTCTATATACATCAGCTGCTTCTTTTTCCCATGGAAAGAGATGTTAAAATGGGGTCTGGATCCAGTCAGGATTGACTTCTATCAGTCCGGTCAATGTCGAAAAACACAATTTATGAATCAAACTACACAAGTGTCACTTTCCTATTGAATATTGATGATAGTGATCAAACTCATACTTAACTGGATTCTATAGGAGAGTGACACATGCATCAAACAATTGATTGCAGTTCATTGATCCAGATTGAGAAGGTGCCCCTGCAAAGCTTTCAAGATAAAGATTTGATCCAGATTGAATAGTCTCGAATTTGATCTATTCAAGGTAAACTAATAGTGTTTTCATTTTCCATCATCAAAAGTGGTCTTCCGTTGACATGGTGACACAGTACATGTTTTAACATGACTAAAAAAGGCACAAGTTGTTGAACTGCAGGGAGAGCAAAAAAAAAAAAACTGAAGCTGTGGTAATTGTTCTGTAATTGAACATAGCGTATCTTTACTAGAGAAACAGAGGCAGCACTCATGCAAATTGGTAGCCTAATACGTTTAAGCATGCTGAGAACAGAGAATCAAAACATGTAAATTGATGACATATTTTATTATGCATGTCATTAAAAAAAGTCCTCTATGTCACAGCTTCCATGGGGATGCAGCAGCGGACCATAGTAAGCATGTGAAGGGTGATGTGTAGGCAATGTGCAGATCTCATAAGCCCTTCTGATGCAACTTTGGAAACCCCTCAATTCTTCAACATTACTAATTATTGCATTGCAGGAAGTTTGATTTGGACGTGATATGGTCTCAGTGGTTTCAACCTACAATCTTTGATCTGAAAGTTAAATATACCATGCAACAATGGTTAATAGTGGAAGCCAATTAACAAACCATACTTCACATCATGTGAGCCTTTGAAAATTTTTGGGCTTACCTTTAGTATTGCACTCCTGCGCTCATTAGTTCTTATAGGCCGGTTAAGAGCAGCCTCATGTTATAAGCCTCATCATTTCACGCAGAACTGTCATAGTTAAAACCACCGGCTTCCATTTCTTCTATTTTCTTTCATGTCTGCCAAGGGTTAAAATTTAAGTTGATTAAATCCTGAAAAGATTTTACTGTAAAGTTGAATAGGTGTTTTCCATGTCATATGTCTCACGTAATGGAATAGCTTTCAAAGCTTTTGTTTTAATGAAACTTTATACCTTTTATAACTCGACGAAACAATCACAAATGGTCTAAAAGATGAACAAGTTGATCGAGATGCCAAGAGAAAAGAAGATACACCAAACAAACAGATAAAAGATTTGATCCAGATTGAATAGTCTCGAATTTGATCTATTCGAGGTAAATTAATATTGTTTTATCATCAAATTGAAGTCTTTCGGTGACATGGTGACACAACATATGTTTTAGCATGAACAACAATCAGGCACAAGTTGTTGAACAAGGAGGCCAAGAAAAAAATAAAATAAAACTCAAACTATGGTCAATATTGTACCCTATTTCATCATAGGGATCTTGCACTACAGAAACAGAGGCAGCACTAATGCAAATTGGTAGCCTTACACATTTAAGCATGCTGGAAGAGATAATCAAAACATAGGGTATCCTCAATTCAGTATATCAAATGGTTTCCACCTGATCCTGGGTGGACAAAATTCAATTCAGATGCAGCTAGCTCTGATTTCAGTCCGGGCAGGATATGGTGCTCTCCTCTGCGATCATTGAAGGGATGGCTGTCCAGGGATGGCTTCTCCTCTCAAATTGGCAAACAGTCCAAAAGATCTTCTGGTTTCTTGGCGGACAAAAGATCTTATGGAATGAACTTCAGAATGTTATCCATCTGGATGGTATAGGAACAGAATTCCGCAGGACTAAGTAGCCTCTCCTGTTGAGAACATATGCTTCACTCTAAGCCCCTATTTGGATAGAGAATTAACATATTATGAGGTTTATTACCATTCTAGTATAAATAAGGATAAATGATTTTGTGTTTGATTGGGTTTTGAATATTCTCGTTAAAAAATGTAATAATAATTTTTTTGATGTTTGGATTCAATGTGAATATGGTGTGGATAAAAATTTATAAAAGGTGAAAAAATGATTGAGTTGATTTATAAGAGATGGTAACAATTTATTTGACAGTGGGCCCACATATTCTTTTGGGTTGAATAACCTAGAATAATTTAATTGCAGAGGTTGGATGGAATCCGTATTCCATTTTATACCAGTTTATTCTTGCATACAAATTCTCATTTATTTCAGTTATCCAAACAACCTTAAACCCCTTATTTCACATTATACTCATTTATTCTAATCATCCAAACAGCCTTAAACCACTTATTCTAGTTTCCAGGGGCCCTACATCTGGTTGGGGATGCATTGTAGCCTGATTACTTTTACCTCCTAACTATTCGTGGAAGTACCTTACTCATCCCTTTTTTTGTAAATCCTTAGTCTACTTGTACAATGTTCATAGCAATACAAATTTTAAACCTTTACCCTCCAAAAAAAAAAAAAAAAAAGCAAATTGATAACCTATTTTGTTATGCATAATCACAAAAAAGAATCCAAACAAAACAAAATTTTAATCACTTGCTCAGAAGGGAAAAAAAAAAGTTGTCTGCCTATTTGTACCCAAACTTTTCAAACCAACCCGTTCTCTAAATTTTAGTTGATTAAATAATGATAAGATTTTGCTGTATAGTTGAATAGGTGATTTCAGGTTGGATCTGTCAGAGGTATAGATAGCACATCATGAACTCATTTTCTAGCTCATGAGCACCAAGATTAGAGCAAGTAAGGGAGGAAGGACAGGCAGAGTAGGGTGAGAAGTGGATTTAGCATCACCTAAAAAGTCAATTATTATAGATATAATTGATGGTTTTAAATTGACGTGTGTGTGTGTGTGTGTGTGTGTGTGAAAATATGTGACATATGAGAAGATATGTATCAAGCTACTGAATGCCAGATAGTTTCCAAATCAACTAAACCATAATTATATGAACCAGGAATGCATACTACCTGAAGGTATATATCAGGGGATTTGCATGTGATGTAGAACAACCTTTTTTTTTTATGGAGGGTAAATAAATTGTATTACTATAAACAAAATGCATATACAAAAGTCACTCCCATCAAGAAGTATCAAAGAAAGCAATGAGAGGGAAACTCAGTCCAAGCTGTGTTGCATCCCCACTACATTCCAAGTTCCTCTTTGAGGGAGATACACATATAAGGGGAAAAAAAAT